>LZPO01044434.1:57159-84457 GCA_001675575.1 Neotoma lepida | reverse complement strand
CCTGCGTCTCAGGTTGGTGGGTACTGAGAAGAGCACGCCATTCCTTTAGAGGATGGGGGGGTGGGGGGCAGTGAGGGAACGTTGATGAATAGTAAACCTCCCGAAGATTAAAAGTGAGCCACGTTTCACACAAAACCAGTGTTATTGGGTGCACCTGGGGCGGTAAACCACGCCCTGAGAGGTGGCTGCGCCTNGCTGGCAAGGCTGTGGCTGCAGGGCTGGCTCCGCCCCGTNACCCGGCTGTCAGCAGCGAACGCTTATGGCGTTTTCCGTGATGTCCAATTTTCAATACGTTTTAAGTTTTATAGCTAGAGAAGGAAGAGAAAAAAATGACACAACTCGGAGCGTTCTGTTCTGGTGCTGTTCAGAGTCATCTAAAGTGTGACCTGAGGGTCGGTTTTCCTTGCTCCCTGCGCTGGGGACAGGACCTGCCTCAGCGGCTGGGCTTGCAGCGCTGCCTCCCGGACTCTCTCCGCGCAAGTCCCGGAGGAGGAGGAGGAGGAGTTGGAGTTGCACGAGGAAGCTGCCAGGATGCTGGAGCCTTAGAGTGATCAAAAATCACCCTGCACCGGGGACCTCGTGGCGCAATGGTAGCGCGTCTGACTCCAGATCAGAAGGTTGCGTGTTCAAATCACGTCGGGGTCATGGGTACCTGTTTTCCCATAACAGTTTGTTGTTTCGGTGAACTAGAAAGGACAGAGTGGTGATATTTTCAAATATATAGAAATGACTTACCCAGCGCTTCTCTATGCTGACAGAAAAACTTGGCCACTTAAATGCAAAACCACCTCTCCCACTGCTATGGGAGGCCAAATCAGTTCAAAGGCGCTAGAAATGTAACTCAGTTGGCAGAGTGCGTGCGTGTACTAGTTATTTAATAAATATATAAGGAGAAACAACAGAATGAAAGTTAAGTTTTAAGTTAAACTCTGAGCTTTGTTTGATTGGCTGGATAGTTTTATTCCGGGTGTTGGAAGCTTGAATACATTTAAGCTGAGGTTGGGGTGACCAAAGTTTTTTCACTGACGTCCTTTGTGCCACACTTCAAGTTCTCCACACTTCAAGCTGTGGAGGACAGCAGGGACTTAAAACCTAGGGATGAGAGGAATTAAAATGATTATAAAAGAATTTTTCCCTCAGCTGGTTAGGAAGGTTTACTGGCATATTTCTAATGCTGTTGCTTTCCTTTAGCATATCTGAAGTAGCAAGTTTTAAATGGTTTCTAAGTCTTAGTCTCCCTGACAAGACAGGAAACACCTTTACATTCATTCACAACTCCTATAATTCATGTTTAATTCACTGCCAAACACCAACTCTAAATTCATTAGAGTCTTCAACCTTTCAAAATTTTTATAGTCAATGAATCTCTTTTTAACATTATATTCTTTTTTTTTTTTTTGAGACAAGGTTTCTTTGTGTGGTCTGGCTGTCCTGGAACTTGCTTTGTAGAGCAGCCTGGCCTTGAACTCTTAGTTCAATTAGTGTATGTTTCATTACTACCCTAATCCTTATTATTTCTTTCCATATACTGCTTTTGCATTAGCCTCATTCCTGTTTTCATAATACCTTGTGGTGCATCACTAAGTTATATATTTGATAGACTGTCTTATTTTAACATAAGCACTCATAGCTATCAATGATCATCTCCTTGGAACTGTTTTTGTTTTATGCCTTAGGTGCCAAACTACATGTGCTTTCATTTTCATTTGGTGTTTAGAATGTTTAAATTTTTGCCTCAATTTCTTTAAAAAAATGCACAATGATTCAAGTATATTATTCAATGTCCATATGTTCGTATACC
Organism: Neotoma lepida; assembly: GCA_001675575.1. Classification (NCBI taxonomy): domain Eukaryota; kingdom Metazoa; phylum Chordata; class Mammalia; order Rodentia; family Cricetidae; genus Neotoma; species Neotoma lepida. The sequence goes on along the minus strand of LZPO01044434.1, from coordinate 82,656 downwards.
ATTTTGAAATGAGTTGAGGAGCATTGGAGACACTGAAGAAGTCCACACAGGCAAGTTTATCAGGAAGCTTAAACTTTAATTTTAATTTTACAACTAGATCCTGTCTTTTTTTTTTCTTTTTTGAGACGAGTGAGGAAAAGAAATGAAAGGAGGACATGACTGCTCCTGAGGAGTTGAGAGACCTATCAGAGCAGGGCTCTTCTGATTGAGCCTTGGCTGGCCTAGAATTCACTATGTATTTAGGCTAATCTCCAACTCACAGAGTTCTGCCTGCCTCTTCCTCCTGAGTGCTGAGATTATTCTGTCTTAATACCATATTACTGTTAAATCTCCAGTCTTTGTGCTTCCTATGTCATATTCAAATATAAAGGAAGCCATCTGCACTCCGTGCAGTATTGTGTGGGTGACCTGGCTTTCTTGACCTCACTACCCCTGACCTGATCATGAGACATCGACTAGGACCTCTCCACCCTGACGCTTGAAAGTCTGCTTAAGCTGTGTGTGCCAAAGGTACCTCCTAAAGGTGATATATGTTTGCTTGGAGCTTCAAAAGGTTAATGTGGCCAGGCTGTGGTGGTGCACGCCTTTAATCCCAGCACTCGGGAGGCAGAGGCAGAGGCAGAGGCAGGTGGATCTCTGTGAGTTCGTGGCCAGAGTGGTGTACAGAGTGGGTTCCAGGGCTACACGGGGAAACCTTGTCTTGAAAAATCAGGAAGAAAGGCAGATCTGCCTGAGGAATGTGAAGCCTGCATTGGAGACTGAGTGAGGAAAAGAAGAAACGAACTCCTTTGTGACAGCACGAGAACACCGAAGAGTGAGTCCTAGACTCTCAAGTGGGGACAGGGATTTCAGAGAGATAGAAATCGGGCTACTTTCATAGTTACCCAAAGAGAACACAAATGGAGAAACAGATGTAGTGGGGGAGGGGGTCTCCTCTTTATCTCTGAGGTGCTAGACACTCATCTGACTCTTGCAGGCTAAAGTGGTATTTGTTGGCCAGCCTGGGCCCTGAACAGGCTTTCTGGTGGAAAACAACTGTTAGTCTGTGAGACTTGCCAAAGGCAACATTCTGGCAGAGTCTATGCAGCCCTGGGTACACTGAGCCTTTGCTAGTAGGGAAAGAGGAGGCTCCTTTCTGAAAAGGGACTATAAAAGTAGCTTCTTTGTTGGTGGTCTGGAAGGTCAGCACCATGAGGCAGGTGGTGGGTGGAGAGAAAGGACAAAAGGAGACAGCAGATCCTTCGGCCCTAGGAGCCAGTGAGGGAAGAAGCTAACCCTTTGTGGCCCCAGTTCATGAAGTGGCCAAGTGTAAGATGAGGAGAATGATTCACAACAGGTCCCTGACAGTCCCTAGGAAGGGAAAGGGGGCAGGAAGGACCTGCAGCAGAGAGTGCCAGTTGGCATCACTGAAGCTTGGATATCCACCAGAAGGTTGGAGGCCAGGTGGATGGTACACTTAGCCCTGGGAGCTGGGGACAAGATGGAACAGGGACTGGGAAGGCATTGTTGGTGGTGGGATTGGGGTGGGAGGGTTAATTTAGTCAGTCAATAAGACTTGAAGGCAGACAGTGTCATGGTTAAAACAAATGATGTGAGTTAAAGTGCACATTAGATTCCAATGGTCATGGTAGGACTAGATGGCTCAGGAGGTAAAAACACTTGCTGTGCAAGCCTGATGTGCCTAGTTCCATTCCTAGAACCCACAATAGAGGGGAATAATCTCCAAGACTCCTGAAAAGTCCTCCTCTGGCCTCCCCATGCACCACAATCTACATGTCACCCATACTGTCACATATACATCACACAAATTTAATAATAATAATAATATAATAATAATAATAACAATAATAATAATAATAAATAAGTGGATATGTTGGGAACAATAGGGATTAGAGGTAGGGTTTTTCAGTTTGGTATGAGATGGTCATGTTGACCAGATAAGAGGAAAGACAATACCAATTAACGTGTGACTATAATTGGTCAAGTTGCCTTGGACCTAGGATCGTAGAGAGCTGGGCTTACTCCTGCTGGCCACCGCAGAGCTAGGGACAGGGCTTCCCTACAGCAGTCTCTGCTTAGAGCCTAAGGGATCTGGAATTTCTAGCATGTCTCTTATAAATATTAATAAAACTTATTTTAAAAACGCAACAAAAACCACTAGTCTGTTCCCTTGGTTGTTGGGGCACTTTATCCCAGTCTCTCTTTGCAATGCTTTGCTTAGCTTTACTAAGTAAACTATTGGTGTGCTAAATAAGCTTGTAGATATGGGGACTCCAGGTCCACCCATTTTCCTGATTTTATTTTCTTCACAGTTGAATAAAATTCCAATGGGTATATGTGCCATATTTTCATATTTTGGGTGACCCAATCCCAAAGAGTTCCATTCTGAAGCCTAGATGCCTTAGGGGTCAAGGAAACTACTAGAAGCTTCTTAGGGTTCCACGGAGGATTTGCTCAACCATGCTCTGGGATATTGTAATTCTTTCAGACTCAAGCAATACCCTCAGGTAAAATGGCCTAGAGTTTGAATACAAGTTATACACGTCATCATATTTTCTTTAAATTGTGTCTAGATTTTTATTACTCATCTATTTGTTGATGGATATCTAGTCTGGTTCCATTTCCTTGTTTAAGAAGCAATATGAAAAATGTGGTACATATACATAATGGAATGTTATTCAACTGTAAAGAAAATGAAATCATGGAAATTTCAGGCAAATGGATANATCTGGACAGTGTGATATTAATTGAGGTAACCCAAACTTAGAAACTGCATGTTTTTCCTCAAATGGGGATTATAGTGTATTTATGTATACACTATATTTATATACATAATATGTATATACTATATAAAAACAGATTTAAATGTAGGAAAAGCCCAAAAATGTACAAAGGAGACCTAGATGGGTTAGTAATAGATGCACAGGATATGGAAGAGGACTGTAAAGAAGGAGGCTATAAGGAGAGAGGCTGTTAGGGGGAGCAGTGAGGTGGGGAGTTGGGAAAGAGAACCACTAAAACAGACTTTGTTGAAAAATGACATAATATCTAATATCTTGTTATTATTTTAAGAAACCTAAAAATAATAAATAATATCTAGATGACTTGTAATCATTAATACAGTGTAAATGCAGCAGAAATGCTCATTATAACTTATACTGCAATCTATGATGAGTTGGAAANAGCTCTGTCCATGTTCAATAGGCATGCAATTTTCTCTGCAATAGATTCAGTCTGAGGTTGATGTGGTCTGCGACGGCAGAAGCTCATGGTGACCAGTGGCCTCACTGTTAATTTGTGAGGACCTTTCACTGGACAGTCACATTGGTGTTTATGAGTCACCTACACCAGGGCTAGGTGTCTCTTCACCTTTGCACAGAAGTGTTATGGAGAAGATGGGGTGGAGGTGATGGTCTGGGGGTGGGGAGAGAGGCCTGAGCATTTTTGGATGACCAGCCTTCTGGAGAAGAGGTCAGGAACAGAAACTGTTTCAGTAAAAGGAAGGGAAGAAGTAGGGAAGAAGGGAGGAAGGGAGGAACCGAGAGACTGAGGGGCAGAGGGTAATTGGGAGGAATGGGAGAGCTTGAAATCCAGTCAGAGAAAGAAGTTCTACATCATAATAATAGGTCCAGGTCCCGGGAGCTAGAGAGACTGTGAGCACTTCTGTGACCCCACAGATCACCAGAACATTTCCATGCAGCCTAGGATAATTGCATGCAGGTATGTAGAAGGCTGGCCATTCTTCAGCCCTCACCACCATTTCCCTCTGGTAATTTCCTTGTGGCCTGGGACAGTTTAATTCAGTGGCTCTAAGATTTACACCTCACTCCCCACCACCGCAAAGGAAAAACTACTATTGTCTGGCTCCTAAGTTCTAATGGGGATTAACCACACTCTAAAGGATGTTTAGACAGTACTTGGTACAGGATGTGGTGTGAACTTAGTATATATCCCTCAATAGGAACTCCTGAGATATTCTTTACGGTATCATATCACCTTGTCCAGTGTGATTTTTCTTCTAGAAAAGCTACTAGAAAGGCTACTGCAGGGAAGCCGTGCTAGAGGTGGGTGTGAGGTCATTAATGCAATTACACTTAGTCTGTGATGGCAAGATCAAGGGAGTGAAGACTGGCTGCTCTGGTATAGCTCAGCTCCAGCACAGGTTACTGTTTGAAGGTTACTAAAGGGGGACTTGCAACTAGAGGGATTTTTCATGGATATTGTAGGTGTCCTCTCATTCTTTTGGTGACCTTGTATTCTTGAAACATATGATTACCATTGTTATGTGAGGAGTGGGGCTAGAGACATACATCTTTTTAAAAGTGTTATTATTAATATCTTATTTTATGCATACACATTTTTCTGTATGTGTGTCTATTTACCACATGCATGCCTGGTGTTCGCAGAGGCTAAAAGAGTATGTTGGATGCCCTAGAACCAGATTACAAATGGTTGTGAGCACTGTGTGGGTACTGAGACTCAAACCCAGGCCCTCTGGGAGAGCAGACAGCGCTCTTATCCCACGAGCCATTTCTCTAGTCCTGAACCTCTTCAGGAGGCTTGAGAGGGGTAGATGTTCTCAGCCTGTGGTCCATGGGAACACTCCAGCTGAGCTGCCCAATAGCAGGTAGGGCTCTTCACTGATGCCCATGGGAGAATGTGGCTAGGAACAGAGCCTCCAACTTCCACTAATGGCCACTTCAGTAGTCATATGGAGCCAGTGGCTAACCTATGGAAAGGACAGGCCCAGGAGGTCTGTGGAGGGGGGGGCACTATGTAACTCTTTTGACAGCTGGGTGCAGAGTTGGACGTGTATGTTTCTGGTTCTGAGAAGAGTACCTACGTACCTTTCGTTAGATTCTGAAAAGCTGAAGGGCAGCGATCACATCCTCTTGTCACCAGCGCTGTGTCTCCTTTCTCATGGAGTCCCCTCCTCTGTTGCAGGTGGCTTCCCTGTTGAATGCCCAGCAAAACAGCTGAGACCTCAGGCCCAAGAGAAGCTGTAAGCAGCCAGCCAAGGGGCACAAGGGCTGCACCCAGGCAATCTGCCATGCAGGCCCCTTCATTGTGCCACCAGGACCCTCAGCCTCAGGAGCATGACACACCCTGGGAAGTCTCCCACCAGCGCTTCACCCAGTTCCGGTATGAAGAAGCACCTGGGCCTCGAGAAGCCTTCTGCCAACTCTGGGAGCTTTGCTCTCAATGGCTGAGGCCACAGACACGGTCTGTGGAACAGATCCTGGCGGTGTTCGTTTTGGAGAAATTCCTGCAAATTCTACCTGCAGACACAGAGAGTGGCAGGAGCACGCTCAGCCTGGAGACTAGGGAAAGGCTTTTCACCCTGGTAGAAAACCTGCCGAAAGACAACAGGGAAGCAGAGAACCAGGTGAGAACAGAGCTGGGCTTCGTTCTTCTCAGACCAAAAGAAGTGCCCACCCAGGCAGCTGGGTCAGGATGAGACATTCTGTCCCTGTGTCATTCCACAGCCCCTAGCCTTCCCCAGAGTCCTTCTCAACAATCTCTTTTGTGGGAGTCAGCTGGAGTCGGCATAGGGGTCAGAGGTTCGTGTCCCGTTCCCCCCCCCCATACCTGACCCCATGCCCTCTCTGCAACACACTTACTGTCATTAAATCAAATTCTCAGGCAGGGTAATTTACCAAAAGCACCACTGTGGTGCTGCATGGCCTGAGATATGTATTGTTAGGATCTTTATAGAACAGTTTGAAAACCCAAAGTCAAGTAGAGTCTAGAAAGGATAGAAAAAGGGGAACATAGTGGATTATGAAGCACTATGAACTTTTGCATAAATGTACCTTGGCTTTGCTTTGCCTGAAGACACCATGAAGTGGTTCTATGCCTGTGTCTCTGCTTAGTACCAGTGTGGTAGGACATCCAGGAGTTAGCATTAAATTTCCCATGACATGAACATTTTGCCGTTGGTCATGTGATATACCTAAGTGGATAGCTGCTTTTACCTCACTGTGAACCACACCAATGGCATGCAAGGAGCTTTGGTTTTGGTAAATAGGAACAATAAATACTATGATCTCCCTCGGATTATGCATGTCTAGGACATGTAAGTTACAGAGAATATGTAACAATATAAGAGTTCTTGCTAGGGTTTCTCATCTATATGAATGTTTGAGGGAGGAAGTTCTGAATTAGAGAAAGCCTGGGTTTAGCTCTGCCTTGTGAGTAATATACCTATCTCTGGCGCATTAAATTCCAGTAGCATCTCCTGCCAGCATATCCAAAAGACCTCATAATGGAGGCAATATTGCCTTCTGTGTGGAGCCACTTCTTGAAGCCTCTGTTCAGGGATGGCATGGCTGAGCACAGGGCGGTGTCCGTGGGAGGAAGCAGCAGGAGCAGCCAGCTGAGATTCATGATCTCAGCTTGGGACAGAGGCTGCTTTGCAGGAGCTTTGGCTCCAGGGCAGTTGACAGCATGGACAGGACTCTACCAAAGGTTTCTGGCTCCTGAAGGCAGCGTGAATGAGTGCTTTCGCTTTCTTTCTCTGTCTTCCGGATTTTCTTGACAATATAAGGTATTATCTTCAAGGGTCTCTACATGTCCTGCTTAGCACACGAGCCATGTGCCTCTCCTGGCTCTTGAATAATTGAAATGTGGCCAGTGTACCTATAAATCAGTTGTATGATTGTATTTGACCCCACCTCTTCCTTTATATATGTTGTTTCCAGTGGTTGCTGGAAAATCTCTCTCTTTTTTTTTCCTTTCTGGTTTTCCAAGACATAGTTTCTCTGTGTATCCCTAGCTGTCCCGGTACTCACTCAGTCTGTAGACCAGGCTGGCCTTTAAACTCATACAGATCTGCCTGTCTCTGCCTCCTGAGTCCTGGGATTAAAGGCGTGCACCATCACTGCCCAGTGGTTGCTGGAAATCTTAAAACTCCTCGCATTGCTGATGGTAATGATGTATTTACAGCTGTATTTCCAGTGGGATGATGGGTTCTAATATTTCCTCAGATCAACATCCGTGATATGCTCTTAGAAGAACTGGGGCCGATGGGTACATTACTCACACCTTCAAATATGCACATGAGGCCACCAGCACTCCAGCTGATGGAACCTGCCCAGGAGCTCCATGAAATGCTACTGGCAGAGCCACAGGAAATGGATGTTGATGAGGAGGAGGAGTACAAATTCGGGCCCTTTCTGGATATTGGTAAGGCAACGGAACCTCTACCCCTTGCTCTTGGTTTCTTTTTGAGAGCTCACGTTCTCTCATGGCTTTGGGTCAGGTTTGAGTTATCAGTTCCCTAAACATAATACACATTGTCAAATGTTCTCCCGAATTACCTTACTTTTGTACCCTCCAACCATAACTTATGCCAGCACTAGCTTATGCTCTCTTTGTATAACCATCTACCTTGGTTCTCCACAAACATTTTGATCTCAGCCTAGTGACAAGAGATCTGCATGTCCTCACTACCTTGGTAGGCAGACAGAAGGAAGCAGTGTGGAGACCCATGAAAATATCTTCAATAAGGATCAAGTTCATTTAGCAGCAAGCGATGGTGTTTTATTCAATGTGCAGGAATAGAGGGTGGGAACTGAGGATGGGGATGGGACTGGCCAATGGCTTAAGCTAGCATGGGCTATGAGCAGAGAATCTGAAGAGAAGAATGGATGAGAATCTTAGGAACAGGGCTTTGGTTGCCTAGGATATGGAGGGTATGTGCATCTGAGGAACTGTACAGATGGTCAGTACTTAAGAAAGAGAGGTGAATACAGGCTGTCTGCTGAAGCATTAGGACTGCAGGAGGGGGCAGGGAGCAAGTAAGGGCTAGGATACTTGACCTTGTAGCCCTTAGGTTGACAGGAAAAAGAAATGGCTGGTAGTTACTTGTGCTGTTTTCAACAAAATGTACTTCTAAATTTCAGCAAAAATCAAAACGTACAGATAATCTGGGCTGGCTGCAAAATCAATGCAATCAATGCAATCAATGCAACGCACACACACACGTGCGCACACACACACACACACACACACACACACACACACACTTTGGCAGTCAGTAGGAGAGTTCCTTGATCTCCATTTGAAACGAGTAGAAAGATTTTCTTGGCAATTTGCTTTCCAGTTAAATATTTCCCTGGAAATTATAAAGCCAAAGCAGACAGCATTGGTCAGGGGCTCCTGGTGAACTAACTGATAAGCTTCTCCGAGGGCGCAGCAATCAGAGTCAGGTCAAGTTAGAAAAGGCCAGGTTTAATGGAGGAACTTTCCCGGCTGATTCCCCGGCCCCACAGACAGGAGATCCGGGCGAGAGACCAGAGGGAAGAGAACGTCTAGTCTCCAGGATGCCTGCTTAAATAGGCCGAGGGAGTGGTCTTGGCCTCTCTGGGGAGGAGCCGTGTTTGGCGGGCTCTGAAGGGGCGGGTTCAGCAGCTTGCGGCCCAGTGCGGGCCTGCTGCAGGGGCCGCACACAGGCTAGGAGTCCAGAGCCCCTCGCCGTGTGGGTGGTGCTGGGGGTGGAGCCTGAGCCGTGCAGGAAGCTGTGTCCGGAAGACCCCGGGTGGAAAGCAGCTCGGCCAGTCGCTTGGCGGCCGGGAATTGTCCATCCAGAGCGGGACGCCAGGGGCTGAGGTGGAGCTCCTACCAAACAGTAACCCCAACCAAGGGGGAAACAGATGGAGAGATTTCTTGTGCCCGAAACAGCAGGCTGAATGAACTCTCAGACAGTTTGTGGTGAAGTTTCCAACCGCCCTCCCTCTTCCCTCTAGCATGCAATAGCAGAGCCCTGTTGGACATTGTTCTCTGACCTGGTAAGATAGACCTAAGTGGGGGGACTGCTGGGTTCTACACACATAGGGCAATTACCAGACTCCTGCAGGAGGAAAGAGATTCAGTAGAAGCCAGGGAAGAAAGGGGGAGAGAAAGGTAGACTCCATCAAGGAGGTCAGTGGTGCTGCTTTAGAGCTTCTCCCCACCCTCTGAGCATTTATTTTCCATGTAATACAGTAACAGCCACCATTTCCATTCCTTCTCTCAGCTTTTGATGTTGGAAGGGGAAAATGATGGACATATGTCAGCCCAGATCAAAGTGATGAGTCCATTTTCTGCTTTGTTCCCAGAGTTCCATTTAGCCAAAGAGTACAAAGACCTCGAACCTCCTGGTGAAGAACCCCCAGAACAGCTGCTGGCTGACATCACGGAGCCCGAGGAAAACCAGAACCTACAGGAGATGCTGGGGACCTCCAACGAAGTGCAGGAGCCTCTCAGCTCTGGAGCCCATACACAGGCTCCTCCTGATGAGAAGCCTCTCTTTCGTGAGCAGTTAGGGCTATGCTCTGCTCACCGGCAGCAATGTAATATTCACCTGGAAATTGGAACAGGAAAGGTAGCACAAGAGGGTCTTAGAGATGGGCCAGGGCCCTCCTGTGGGTCAGACTACTATGGGCACCAGTTTGTTTCCCAGGAGGAGGATATTCATGAGCATGCTATGTCCAGCAATTCCTTTACTGAGGCAGCAACCGCTAGTGAGCCAGAGGCAGACTATTTTGACCAAGAAAGACGCCAATGTAGGCTGTGTAAGAGGGAGTTTATGTATAGCTTGGGCCTGACAGAACGTGTGAGAACTCAGGTAGTTTCCACATCTCACCAGTGCTCCTTCTGTGGCAAAACCTTTAGAGGGCAGTCACATGTTACTACACACCAAGTGAGACACACTGAAGAGAGACCATTTCCATGCAAATATTGTCAGAAAAGCTATAAACACAAATCCAGCCTGCTGAGACACTTAAAATTCCACACACAGGAGAACTAACACAAGGCAAGCCAGGGTTCTCAGAGCCCCCGGCACAATGCAAGCCAGTAGCTCACCCACCTGCAAGCTTTACAGCACAACTCCCCAAGAATTTGTTGATGGAAACAGAACCGAAAAAAAGAGATGCTGCCTCATAAGAGCCTTCCCCTGCACTGGGCTGTCTTGAAAGGATAGTGTTGTTTGAGTTTATTTCAGAGTGGAGCTTTGCTGTTCGCTAGATGCAAAACCTGTCTTCCAAGGCTTACCAATACTAGAATAGTCACCTATTCCCCACGGTCCTGCATGTGATTTTTCTGGGCCTGATAAGATCTTGTTTTCCCTTTAATACAAATATTGTTTATTCCAAGCAGTCTCCATTTCACAAATACCGTGATAATGAAATACAGATTATATATATACATTGTTCATACCTTAAATCAAAAAATACTGACATGCAAGCCTTGTACTGAAGTAAGTTGTCAAGAGCTGTGAGTGTCAAATTTTCCTTACTATTGGAAATGAGGGTCACAGTTAATCTCATTTTGCTTTTGCTAGTATCGAAGTCTTGGCCTTGCACATGCAAAGTAAACACTCTTATCACTGAGCTACATTTTTAGCTCAGGTAAGGTTTTTTTTTTTTTTCTTTACCTCCATGTCTGGGGAGTGAATTTAGGGCCTTGAGCTTGCAAATCAAACACATCACTGAGCTCCATCTCTAGGTTAGTGAGGATTTTGAATTCTTCAACTCTAACTGTGGTCATTCTCCATGACTTTGAGGTTGCAGTCTTGTTTGCCCTGTATTCGTGGCCTGTTACNAAACTTTTTGTTGTATCCCTTCCTCTTTGGTCTAGAAGCTGACCAATGCTTAGCCTTTGTTGGTAAGTTTTTGTTAATACTGCAATTTGATTAATAAACAAGCTTCTCTTGCTGCTTNGTGTCAGTTTTTGTGCACTTGAAGACTTGTATCCTATGGGTCAGAACAAAAACATGTGATGTGCACTTGAGGGAGGTGGTCTGGGGATTCGGAGAGGATTTTCAGTTATTAAATGCATGCCTGGTCCCTGGTGCCCTAGCAGGATAGTGGTGTTCCTTAGGTAAAATGCTCAACTTTTTGTTTTCCTTTACGTTTGGGAGCCATTCTTTTTTCAATATTCACAGAACAAATTTTTAACATGTGATTAGCTTTTAAGCCGGCAGTAAACACCAAAGGCTCAATTTTGGACCTAGGAGGAGCCTGTCCTCTCAAAGCTAGTCAAATAANGCCCAGCCTCAGGAGCCCATCCTTGCCTTTCATCCTGAGGGTGGAGGGGAACTGTGGTATTTCCTAAGGTGTTTGCAACCAGAGCTTCTGGAGTTAGCAGGGCTTGCTCCTCAGCATACCAAGATTGCTCATTGGGAACAACAAGGAAAAGGTGGGAAAATCAGTGCCCTGATGGCTCCAAACAAGTCTAGAACATTGTTGCACTCTGCCCCCTTGCGCCTGCAGTCCCNGTCGCTTTGTGAAGGGAAATGGCATTCCTCCAAGAAGCTCCAGGCAGTTGAGCTGCATTCCTCTGTTGTCAGACCTAACCCCCAGGTCCAGTATTAAAGTATAATCAGGCTCACACTCCAGGGCCCAGTTCCTGCTTCTTTCTTAGTTCTCTGCAACACATGAGTCTCTCTTTAGCTTTGATGCTGAGTGGTGTCAGCCGCACTTCTCACATGCTAGCCTATCCAACTGGCAGTTAGAAGAATTTCCTTCTCTCATCTGGTTGTTTACCAATTATGTGGTCAGAGAGAACACCTCAGATGTCTAGCCTGGGCTAGGTTCACATGGCTGAGGACAGGGAACATTAAGATATGGCAGATGTATCAATACGTATTTAATGTCTGTCTTTAATTGACACCTCAAATGCTCAACACAAGAACAAGAAATGGTGAGGTGACTTCAAACAGCAAAATATGAGGCCCATCGAGAAAGTCAAGGGATGCCTGTTGGCCCCAAGAACAACCTTCTGAATCTAACCAGCACTGGGCTTTATAGAACGCGTTCCTCCCTGTCTTTCCTACTATGTCCCCATCCTAAGAAGCGAGGTGTGGAGATAGGAGGCAATGAAAGACAGGAGGTTCCCCTGTTTGAGGTGGATGAGAGCTAGTCAGTGGCTATATCTTTTGGGATGCTTGTCTACCCTGTGACTTCAGGATGTTAGTGTCGCCTGTGAAGCAAAGAAGCCTTCGAAGTATACAAGGCAGGAAGAGGGAGGGATGGCTGTGGCGCCTTCTTCAGGGTTTACGTTTTAAANCTGAAACATGCTGTGACAACCCGAGTCTTCCTGACATTCATCAAATTAATGTTTATGGAATGTCGCAGTTTCTCAGTTTCTTTCTTGTGATGGTTTTAGACATGGAAGTGCTTTTCTGTCGGCCTGTGTGAGCTAGTAAGTTTTGCCAACTTGACACAAAGCTAGAGTCACTTGGGAAGAGGGAAGCTCAAATGAGGAATTGCCTTCATCAGACAGGGCTGTAAGCAAGTCTTTTGGGAAGTTTCCTTTTTAAAATTTGTTGTCTTTAAATTTTTTCATATGATATAGTTTGAACATATTCTTTCCCCCTCAACCTNTCAACCTGCCCAACTCATTTTCTTTGTCTCTAAATGAAAAAGAAAAAAAATCAAAACAAATAAACATAAACCCCCAAATGACACAAACTACCAAAACAAAACAAAAGAAAAGCACACAAAAATCATGGAGTCCCTTTTGAATTGCCCAATTACTTCTGAGTATGGGACCTGCCCTTGAGTGTGGTTGATGTAGTCAGTGCCATTCTACTGGAGAAAACTGATTTTCCCCTTCCTACCATGTATCAGCTGTAAATAGCTTCTTAGAAGTGGGACTTTGTGTCTGTTTCCCCCTCTCCACACTGGGATTTTGTCTGGTGTGAACTTGTGCATGTCCTGTGCATTCTGTCACTCTCTGTGAGTCCATATATGTGTCAGCTTTGTTCTGTCTAGAAGATGCTGTTTTCTTGGAGTCATCCATCACCTCTGGTTATTATAGTCTTCCTGTCTCATCTTTTGCATAGATTTCTGAACGTTGAGGGAAGGGGTTTGATAAAGACATCTGATTTAAGGCTGAGTGCTCCAAGCTCTCTCGGTCTCTGTGCATTGTCCAGGTGTGACTCTCTGTGTTATTATCGTCTATTGCAAGAAGAAGCATCTCTGATGAAGGTTGAGCAATGCACCATGGGTAGAGCAACTAGTAGCCATTAGAAGTCATTTTATTGCTATGTTCATTTAGCAGAATTATAATAGNAGATTTCCTCCTAGGATTCATGTCGTATCTGGTCTCAGATGCTTGGCCTGAGACCCTCCTCATTAAATCCTTCTATACTAGTTTCTAATTTATTCCTTTATAACACTATATTCTATTTCCTCTTCCTTGGAAGATCTCTTCCTCCCCATGATCCCTTACTAGCTACCTACCTAATCTCTGTGGTTATTCAAAATGAAACACACATATATAACNCTTAAAAGCTAACTCCACGTATGAGAGAAAGCATGCAATTTTTGTCTTTCTGGGTCTGGTTTACCTGTTGGACATTTTCCTGATTAATAATGGGATAGGGCCCACTACACTGTGAGTGGTGCTATCCCTGAGCAGGTGGTCCTAGGGTGTATAAGAAAGTGAGCTGAGGGTTGAGCTTGAGAGATGGCTCAGTGGTTAAGAGCAGAAGACCAGGCATGTAAGCAAAACATATATGTATGATATATATATGTATATATATGTATATATATATACATATATACCTATACACATATATATGTTAAAATAAGTTTTTAAATTTTTAAGAAAAAAAGCTGAGAAAAGTGTGGAGAGCAAGCCAGTAAACAGCCTTTCTCCATGGTTCCTGTCTCTGCTTCTGCTTGAGTTCCTGCCCTGACTTCCCTCAGTGATGGAGTGAGCTGTGGAAGTATAAGATAAAATGAGCCTTCTTCGCCCTAAGTTGGTTTTGGCCACAGTGCTTATCACAGCAGTGGAAAGCAAAACCAGGACACAACCGCATGCAGAAAAGTGTCCTCCCCAAAGACAACCCCATCCGAAGGATACTACGGGCACATTCTTTCACAAAACAGACTCTGAACCTGTCCTCACGTAGGGGCGTCTGACCGAATGATCTGGGTTAACTTCCTGTGATCACAGGAGACAAGAGGAAGCAAGANCAGAGTCGGAAGCTGATCTTAGACTGATGCCAAGGCCAGGCTGGGAGCCACACAGCACAGGTGTCCCTGGAAGCTGAAAGGAACAAGAGATATGGGTTCCCTCTTAAAGCTCCTAGAGCAGTGGTGCTCAACCTGCCTAATGCTGTGACCCTTTAGTAGTGCCTCATTCTGTGGCGATCCCCCAAACATAAAATTTTTGTTGCTTTCTTCATGGCTGTACTTTTTCTACCGTTATGAACCGTAATGTAAATATATCCGTGTTTTCCGATGGTCTTAGGTGACTCATGGGAAAGGGTCATTCGACCCCCAAGTAGGTCGTGACCCACAGGTTGAGAAGCACTGGTCCAGAAGATGGTAAACCTAAGTCAGCNCCTTGATTTTACCCTGCTGCCTTCCAGAACTGTACTAAAATAGATGTGCCCTATTTTCAGTGCCTAAGCATGTGATCATCTATAACAATAGTAACTGGAAACTGACATACCCAAGCGGAGGTGGGAGCCCATTTTTTTCTGTCCTGGAATCTTGGCAGGTTTGACTCAGTCGCTAATTAAGTAGATTAGAAAGGATGCTGGGTGAATTCCTACCTGAAGTCTTCGAAGACAACAGGGATTTCATTTTGCATGGAGAATGGGGGATGATCTGTACTCCATTGAAAGAGTCTGTATCTTTACTAATTTGATGCCTTCCTGTCTGTCTGAGTATGCTTTGTGATTCAGTCTGTCCTATGTTTCTTAATTACTGGCTCTAGGGTTCTTACCTGACTTGCAAAATGAAACTCATCTCAGTTTGAAAACCTTTCATATTTGGTTTTCTATGTGTGTGCATAATTGGATTTTTAAAAGATCACTTTCTGAATCCTTTGTACCCCCAATAAGACCAACATTTCTGGGATGAGATTTTTTTAATTAAAAATAGATTTTTAAATACAATATATTCTAATTACAGTTCCCCCTAACTCCTCCCAGATCCTTCCTACTTCTCCACCCACCCAAAACCACATCTTTTCATCCTCTTACTAGAATATAAATAGGCATCTAAATATCAATAATAATAATAACAACAATAATGATAAAATAAAAACAAATGACTCAGAAAAGGACAAAACAAACAGAAGAAAAAGAGCCAAAGAAAAAGCACAAGAAACACATATAGATACAGAGACACACATGTTCACACACACAGGATCCCATAAAAACACAAAACTGGAAACCATAATAAACACACAAAGGACCTGTAAGATTTTTTGAAAGCCCCAACAATACATTATTAGATAAAGAACCTCCAAAGATCCCATTGAGTTCATTTTGTGTTGGCCATCTATTGCTGAGCATTAGGCCTGCCCTTAGGAGTGGTTTGTATCCCCAGTGAAACTCGGTCGGAGGAAAACAGTTTTTCCTTTGTGAGCTGTTAGCAATTGGAGATAACTTCTGGGTTAACAATGGGGGCATGTGCCGGGCAGTGGTGACGCACGCCTTTTAATCCCCTTTAATCTCGGGAGGCAGAGGCAGGTGGATCTCTGGGTTCGAGGCCAGCCTGGTCTACAGAGGACAGCCATAGCTACACAGAGGAACCCTGTCTCAAAAAAAAAACCGAAAAACCAACCAAACAAAAAGATGCTCCCAAACACCAAAACAAAAACAATGGGGGCTTATGTCCACTTCCTCACTCACTGTTGAGACTCTTTCTGACTTAGACATGTATAGGCCCTGTGCATGCTGCCACATTCCCTGTGAGTTCAGCACGTCAGTCCTGATGTGTCTAGAAGGCCTTGGGATGAGATTTTAACAACTTTTAGCTATGTAAGTTATATGAAGAAAACATCAACAGCTTATTGAAATTTTAACTCCCCATATTTTCTCTTCTAATACAACATGACATCTTTCATAGACAATTGTAATTGTGGCATAATGAATAAACAGGCAGGTTCCTGAAAGTGTGAAGAAATAAACCTAAAGGAGTGTGTGAGATGGCTCAGGGTAAGAGGACTTGTCACCCAAGGCTAAGAATCTACATGATGGAAGGGGAGAACTGACTCTTCCATGTCATCCTCTAATCTTCACATATGTGCTGTGGTATGTGCCTGTCTACATGCATATGTATACTCTTAAACACATGCACACAAAATAAAATATATAAACAACACAAAAATACACAGACCTCCAACAGGAGGTTTCAGGAGGAAGACTATGGTATGGGATGGGATTTGTAAATGGATTCCTACAAACCTCCCATGCAAACAGGAGATTTTACACCCACTCTCTTACAAATAACTCTTGGTTTGAGGAACTTGCCTTGGAGTCCTGAAGAGCTGGTTATTACAGTGCATCTCCAGAGGCCTCTGTGTGCTGTGAGTGCCCAGGATGCTGCTGAATTGCAGGACTTGGGGAGCTGCACACATCACACTCTAAGACTTGCAGGCTCTCTTTTCTTTCTTTTATTGTAAAAATATCTATTTCATTTTTTAAACGACAGGCAGTAGCTTCCTTTCTGATGAATATGGTTCTGGTTTAGTTAAATGAATTTATAAATATAATTTCACATCAGACAATACCATATAAGTTCATTTCCAGGAGAGTTGAGTGCAATAGGGTTTGTATTGTATATTATTAACTGAAAAGCCAGTTTGTAACCACATAGCACTTTGAGGTCAGTGGCAAAAGTTTTTTTTTAACATATGAAATGCATAATATCCCACATCAAGCCTTCTACCTTTATACCTAAAGATTAACCCCAAACATACAAACAGGGAACCACCCAGTGGTCAATGCATACAATACACTGACAAATCAAAATAAGATGCTCATTTAGAAATAGGAAAAGATAAATATTGCTTTATGCAATCAATTTAATAATCTTGATAATAGAAATATTATTATTATTATTATCATATTACTTTTCTTCCAATGCTCAGAATTTAAGAGGAGAAAAAAAGCTGCATGAGAAAAATCCACATATGCATACAGAAAACTAAGCAAGATCTTCATGTTAAATTAAAACTATAGGTGAATACTAAATGTCTGACCCAAATTCTGATATATGAAGTAAAGTTCCAGCACTGCTAGCTCAGGCTGGCNGCACAGAGATCCACCTGCCTCTGCCTCCAAAGTGCTGGGATTAAAAGGTGTGTGGCAGGCACTACCACTTGGCTCATCAGTCTAACTTGACTATTAAATTTATAGAGATGACATTCAAGAAATAAATAAAACTTCCCATATTGACCCGGGACAAAATGGTCATGCTCTAAAGTACCAACTCTCATTAGTTCCTTTATCATTCCATAGCAGTGTGTACAAGCAGATCTGAAAATTAGTGAAGTCATCTTTTAGTTTCTCGCTTAGCTTACAGCAGTATCTGTACACCGTCGCCAAGTTCAGAGGTTCAAAATCTGCATAGCGAATTTCATAGAGCAAATCCTCATCAATGGAGAGAATTTGTGGCTATGTACTGTATTTATGGCTTATTCCTTATGATAAAGGAACAGCCCAAATTAATAAACTGATGCTTGTTTGGTGGGAGCTCCACCTCAACCCCTGGTGCCAGCAGCCCCCAAGCCGCCTCCACACCACATCTGCCCGCTGGCGGTGCCGCTTCCTAGCCCGCGGGTCCACTTCAGGACCCAGCTGCTGGGCTGTGCTCCAGCCTGGTGCCCTATTCCTGCACGGCTCAGGCTCTGCCCCAGCACCACCCACACCTCGAGCCACCGGCCTGGACTCCTGGCCCGTGTGCAGCCCATGGAGCAGCCTAGCCTGTAGGCGAAATGTTTTGTCTGGGTCCTGCCAGGCCCCACGCGGTCCCACAGCCACTTATAAATTAATAACTCAAAAGCTTATATTAATCACAACTGCTTGGCCATTAGCTCAGGCATATTACTGACTAGCTCTTATACTTAAATTCAGCCCATTTCTATTAATCTATGTTTTGCCACATATTCTGTGGCTTTACCAGTCTGCAGGCATGTTGCTCCTTCCGCGGCGGCTGGCGTCTCCTCACTCAGCCTTCCTCTTCCCAGAATTCTCCTTGTTTGTTTATCCCGCCTATACTTCCTGCCTGGCTACTGGCCAATCAGCATTTTATTTATTAATTAGAGCAACACATATTCACAGCATACAGAACAATATCTCCATCACTAGCCCTGGGCCGATTGCTGCTGAACCCGCCCCTTCAGAGCCCGCCAGAGAGGCCAAGGCCACTCCCTCGGCCTATTTAAGCNGGCGTCCTGGAAACTAGACTCGTGGTTCCTCCGGTCTCTCTGAGGGGCCGGGGAATCACCCGGGAACGTTTGCCCATTAAACCTGGCCTTTTCCTAATTCGGTCTTATTTGGATTGCTGCATCGACGGAGAGGCTTATCCAGGTGTAAGAAACTTATCAATGCTATAAAGGATTTACCAATAAACTTGCTTAGGAAATATTAAGTTATACAAAAGTATAATTTGACTAGAGGAGCACTTCCTCTACTATGATACTAGAAGATAAGTAGAATAGTGTAACCAGTCTTCTTAGAAACGATAAAAAGATAAGAAAAGTAGAGCTGTACTTCTTAACATAATTAAGAGTTTAGGGTTACTGAGGATGGATTTTGGTTAAGATTTGTTCAACAAGACTGTGGCCCATTAGGCTCTATTTCCATATCAAAAGGAGTATAATTCTGCAAGGCTGGCAGAGTAATCCTGGTTATCAACAACTCCAAAAGGACATCACTGGTCTATTTCAAAATAACTATGACAATACCTTTGCTGGATAAATCTCCCATTGTTCCTACATGCCAAAGCTTGTAGTTTCTGTCTCTGTAACTGCTCCTAGTGTGACTTGGGGCTGGGGCCTAAAAAAGATTTACAGATGACAGCGTATGTGAAGAATGATAGCTCAAACTTTAAATAAGCACCAAAGAATTTCTCTTCCAGGCCAGTTTCTCTTTGGTGTTAGCCAAAATCCAGCTAACACTATTACTAAAGGTCTTTTTCTTTATTTCCTGAGTGTGCAGAGTGAATTCTCACTGGTCTGCTCTGTATGTGCTTTGTGTGAGAGGGAGGATGAAGAGAGAGGGAGTGTCTGCTCTCTCAATTTCCTCTCTCTCTCTCTCTCTCTCTCTCTCTCTCCCTGGCTGTCCTGGAACTCGCTCTGTAGACCAGGATGGTCTTGAACTCACAGAGATCCCCCTACCTCTGCCTTCCTAGTGCTGGGATTAAAGGGTTGTGCCATCACTGCCTGGCACAAATGCTTTTCTAAGGAACATTTCAGGTGACTTGACATGATTTTTAGGGTGAGGTGGGTAAGGGTCCAGTCGTGGCAAGCTGAAGTAATCCGTTCCACTCCACAGGGGCGTGGCCCCTAACACNGAGCCCTCCTGAGCTAAGCAGTAGATGTCAAAGGTGAAGGCTGCTGCAGAGTCAGCGGGCCAGGCAGGTGTCCCCAAGAACAGTGTGCAGGGGGAAGCCATCTGGAACCTTTCGGGTGAAGAGAGATGCAATGCCACCAGCGCATTGTCACTCTCGCAGTTCCTGCGGCCCCTTCCACCATTGCAGTCCTCCCAAGGAATCTGTGCAGCCACTGGCGCAGCTGGTGCAGTCACTCTTGTTGCTGCTGCTGCAGCTGCCACTACTCCGAGCCTGAGAAAGGCAGACCAGCTCCTCTCTAGGCCAGGCAAGGTCTTCTTTGGCACCTGAAGTAATCGCAGAAGCGGAGAATCGCCAAGGCAAGTCCGTGATCCCGCCCTTAGCTATTTATTTCAGCAGCCAAGGAGCCCCATTTTCTCAGAGAACTTTGGACAGGCTTGAGACCTGGTAGTGGCTCTCCTCCTAGAACTCATTGTCAATGTTAATTTTTTTTTTTGAGCTCTTGCCCACCTTTCAGCATGAAGAAAGAATTTGGAATGTTCAGGGAAAGGCACTTGAGCATCCTAGCCACCATTTCTGCTTCCTAGGGGCCTCTGACAGGGTCATTGCCAAGAGGGAACAGTGTACTTGAACAGGATGAGTTTCAACGAGCCAGCAAACAGGATGGGCAGGGAGACATGGAGACGCTTCTGACCGGTTTTGGTCAGTTCCACTTCCAGATCCACCTAATCTGTGCTTCCCACAGTGAACAGTAGATGATGTGCCGGAAGGGAGGGGTCCTAGCACTGAGATGTCTCCTGGGATTCCTCTCCTAGGAGAATAAGAACCTTATGTATCCTAATATCCAAAGGACATGGATGGCGTGAGTGTGCCAGTGTTCCTGGAGACAGCCTAGGAATGGAGCCCTTAGTTAGGAGATACCATGAGAGGGTAACAGGTTTGAGGCCCTCCAAGAGCAATGAAAACACCAGCCTACAGTGGTTTAGCTTGACCTGTTTGGGGGCCCCCAGGCAGTGGGATCGGGATCCATCCCTGGTGCAGGGGCTGGCTTTTTGGAGCCCAGTGCCTGTGGTGGGACACCTGGCACAGTCTTGGCACAAGGAGGAGGGTCTTGGACCTGCCTCAACTGAGTGTGCCAGGCTCTAGAGACTCTCCATGGGAGACCTTGTCTTGGAGGAAGTGGGAATGGGGGGTGGGTTGAGGGGGAGGGCTGGCGAGGCAGGAGGAGGGAGGAGAGGGGGAATCTGAGGTAGGTATGTAAAAGGGGTAGAAAATCTTTTTAATAAAAAAAAGAAAACACCAGCCTATCCTAGAAGGGACTCAACTCGTGTTTTTTTTTTATTATTATCATTTTATGTGTATGAGTGTTATATCTGCACCAAATGTGTGCCTCCTCAGAGGCCAGAAGAGGGCATCAGATCCCCTGGAACCGAGTTATAGTCATGAGCCACCATGTGGGTGCTGGGAATTGAACCCAGGTGCCCTGGAAGAGCAGTCAGTGCTCTTACTCACTTCGCCATTTATAATATATTATATTATTTATTATACTATTTATTTATTTATATATAGAGAGAGCTAGCTCACTTAGATCTTAGGGTGCAACCTCAGATTGCCATGGAAGGGGTAGATGGTGGGTCTTCAGTCTCCATCCTTTGGAAATATATTTTTAATATACTCTGGTTATTACTAATGACCAGTAGATCTAGCTGTAGTAGGACCATTATCTTTTAAAGGCTAAGTGAAGAGCATCATCTAACTCAAAGGAAATTGGGAATGATGGAAAAGATATTAAATACAACTAAATGCTGCATAAACATACAATGCTTATTTTCTTCTTTAAATCATTAGGTGAATGAAGAACGTTCCAAGTGATTATTGAACACCTAGTGTGTCCCCTCACTCTCCTACATGCTTTTATGTGTCCTATTTAACCCACACAGTAGCTCTCAGGTATGAGTTATTTCCATTTTATAAATCTGAAAATAGGCTCTGCAAAGTCTCTGAAAAATTGCCTTAAATCATCTACTCAAAAAAAGTGAATTTTAAGACTGGAGAGATGGCTCAGTGGTTAGGAGCTCTTACAGAGGACCCAGGTTCAATTCCCAGCACCCACATGGTGGCTAACAACTACCTGTAACTCTAGTTATAAGGGATCTGACACCCTCTTATGGCCTCTTTTGGCACTGCACGCATATGATGCACAGATGTACATACAGGTAAAACATTCATACACAAAAAATAAATTTTGAAAAAAGTTAAGAAGTGAACATTAGTCATTTTGGGGGTATTTGATTTTAAAAGCATTTGTTCAATATTTAAATTTAGTATGAGGTGTGTCATTTTTAATGGAAAACAACACTTAAAAATATGAAAACCATGCCCAGTATCATAAATTAGCCTTTGATTATACCTTTCGATCCATGTATGCCATTTATCTTTTAAGAGATACTTGCACAACTGGAGAAGGGATTAAAAAAAATCATAAAGCAGTTTCCATCTGGCCTGGTTCTGATGGGGCCCATAAGTATGAGCCACATGTCTTTCTTTGCCTGGCTGTTTTTGGATGTCCCCTTCTAGTATCAGGTGTGTATCATGTCAAAGAGGCTACATAAGACCCTCCTTGCCGTTATCAGTAAACTAAATGCTCAGATCTTTCTGTAGAGAAAATAGCCATACTCATTTAGGGCTAAGAAATCACAAAAGTGGACCTCCCTTTAGGGGCAGGAGTGGTATGCACACATTTGAAAGCCAAAATAATAAAGTCATTTCACCACTGTCCTGTACTTCCACTGAGACAGATAACTAGATGTGGGCGTGTACTGCCTCCCTGATCATTTCATTCTATAAGTGCATACAGAGAGAACTGTGCACACAGGGAGAATTGTGCATACAGAAAGAATTGCAAGAGGAGTTCAAATGCTTATAAGATTCTTAGGTTTGTGTTGGCTTTCAGGTCTTCTCTTGCTCCCCAAACTTCCTTAAAAAAAGACAATAGTAGTAAGAACTCGGGAGGACAACAGCATTGGGAACACTTACGCTAGGGAAAACACTAACTCTCACTTCCTGTTCATAAGTAAATTTCCCTGATTCTCAACCTTGGTTGTCTATGGAGATTAAAATCATAGCCCCCGAAGTTGTCCCTCACGTAGTAATCCTCTCTGAACTCACTTCACAGGGGCTGCAGTGGCGTTTTATATCTCTTCTGAGGAAGTATGAAGAATGAGTGCAGGGTTCATGGCACCTGACACTTGAGGACAGTGTTAGAGAAAAACATTAACTACAGACATGGTTGACAACCAAGTTTTCATTCTTTTATTCTATACGTATCTAGTAACAACAATTTTGCGGCAAACACTGAAAACTAAGTGCTGGGAGTAGGGAGCAGTGTAGATTCCTTTCTGCGATCCAAATCATAACTCTCCCAAATTTTCTTGTCCTGACAGATTCTTATTGGGAAACTCCTATCTTTTCTATAGTCTGTCACTGCAATGTGCTCATCTTCCTCTGACGGGCGGCTTTGGCTATTTACCTGATCATGTATGTATCTTCCGGTGTCTAAGAAGGCTTGATTTCGTGTTATACTTTTTCTCACACAGGCTACATGCATAGGGCTTCTCACCAGTGTGGATTATCTTGTGTTTAAGGAGGTGAGATTTCTGAATGAATGTTTTCCCACATGTCACACAGTTAAAGGGCCTCTCTCCTGTATGAATTCTTTGGTGTGCATATAAGTTTGTGCAGTAAGTAAAGCTTTTGGGGCACCAGGAGCACTTATATAGTTTTATTCCTTGGTGTAACAGGCAATGAATTTTAAAATCTGACTTCCACCTGAAGCACCGGCCACACTGCTGACATGAAAAAGACTTCTCTGTGTTATGAACTCTCTTGTGCTTAACAAGCCCAGAAGGAACTCTGACGTCCTTCCCATACTCCTGACATTTAAAAGGTTTTCTACGTTGTTGTTTACAAGTGGAAGGTAATGTTATTTTCCTCCCTGGAAGAGCCTGACCACGTTTCCGCACCCTGCGTGTATCTGCTTGGCTTTCCCTGTTGTTTTTTTTCTGGGCAGCTTTCTTCCTGGTCTTTGATCCTTTTGATGGTCTTGCTTCTATTTCTGATGTAGAGGCAGATTCAGGCTGATCGTTTCCCATGTTGTTTTCGGGCTTTAACCCTGTTCATATAAAGAAAAGAATCAGTCAGGCGTTTCATAGAAAACAAAATGTAAAGGATGAGGGAGAATTGTTGATAACAATTACTTTAAAGAAATACATAAACTAGTGAGTCTGGCCCAGGCTGGAAGAATGGTATAGATCCATAGTACAGCAAAAAGCCCACTAAATGGTGCCGGAAGTTACAAATGGAAATTGTAAAAAGAGGAGGGAAGGCAAAGAGGTCTAGGACTCAAGAATTTCAGAAAGAAATAACAAACAAACAAACAAAAACATAGCAAGGTATATCACACCCAAACACCCAGAAGAAAGCAGAAACTCAAACCCCGTATTTCCAACCCCCAAACTATCTACAGAAGGCTGCCTAGACAGACTTCCTCCTTTCTCAGACTGAGTGTGAAACCGTTTAAAGAAAGATATAATTCAAAGCACACACAATTCTGAAAAGGAACCCTCCTGGTATCTGTCAACAATAAGCAGACTGGGGAGGGTGCTTGCAATCCATGCCAGCATGGAAACTTCCCATAAGAAGCTGAGAGATAATAACATGTAGAAACAGCTCCATCTAGAGAGCTGCTATTGCATAAAGGCCAATGAACAAGAAGTATCATTAACATTGTAGGCATGGGATATTTCTTTTCACAAGAGCCACAAAAGTGAAGAAGCAGAACTAGCAGGAGAGACCCAGCTACAACTAGTGAGCTGGGTTAGGAAGCCTTTTCCTCCCTATGTTGAGATTCCCTTCCATGACGAGATATCTGGCCTAGGTAAATGCCTTCCATGCCCTCAGACAGCATCATCCAGAACCCATGGTAGAACTAGCAGTATTGGAAGAACCAAAAGACACAAAATTAATGCCACAAAGCCTCTGAAAACAAAAATCATTGTAAGAAAGCCACATAAAAGTAATAAACACCCTGCATGTTAAACTAAGGCAGGGTGGATGTCTGCTAAAATACCATACATAAATAGGACTGGAGCTCTCTTATTACAATAGATAAAACTATCAGAATGTAATAAAAAGTCACTTATCAGACTAAGAACTAAGAAAATTGTAACGTGGGTGAATGGCAAATCTGACAAAGGTGTAATCAAGCTAGAAAGCCAAAACAGAAACGGTAAAACTTAAAGACCCATGGAAGCAATATGCTTACAAATAATGTATGGTTTAAAGAAAACCCTCAAAAGAAATTGTAATATACTTGTATCTGAATGAAAATGAAGTTAAACTACATCAAAATATATAGAGTACAGTTAAGGAAGTGGTCAAAGGAATACATGTAGCCTTAAGTGCTTACAATAGAAAAGAAGGTTCACAAGGCCGTAATCTTTAAGGTCCCTCCTCAAGAAACTTGCAAAAAGCAAATTAGGCCTTAAGCAATGTGAGCAGATGAAATTCTAACAATGAAAATGGACATCATAATCAAATAAAATACTACTTTTCAAAAAACAGTAATAGAGGTAGTAAGTCACTACTAAGGTCGACAAGGAAAACCACAAGAGCCGAAGGGTTAACAAGAAGCACAAAATCCAAGCAGGCTTTGTTGCACAAGATTGTAATCTCAGCACCCAGGGAGACACCTGGAGGCAGAATCATGAGCATAACGTGCCACATTGCAAAACTCGGTCTCAAACCACCCTCCCGAAAGAAATGAATATAGGGCATGTGCTGCTTTGAATGAGAATCACCCCCACAGGCTCATATATTAGAGTGCTCTGACACCAGGGAGCAAAACTGTTTAAGAACGATTAGGAGGCGTGGCCTTGTTGAAGGAGAAGTGTCACAGGAGGTGGGCTTTGAGGCTTCAAAAATCCAAGTCAGGCAGGCTCTCTTTCTTTCTCTGTCTCTTTCTCTCTCTCAGTGTCCCAAAACTAAGACACCACAGAAAGATAAGTGTGGCATGATTGCATATACTTGGAACACCAGAACTCTGGAGATGAAAAGAAGAGAATCACGAGCTCAAGCCCAGCCTGAGACATACAGGGAGTGAGACTCTGTCTTAAATGATAAAAAGAAATGAAATTCA
>LZPO01044433.1:438565-452958 GCA_001675575.1 Neotoma lepida | reverse complement strand
TGTGTTTGTGTTTGTGTGTGTGTGTGCAGATCTGTGTAGAGGTATGTGTGTGTGAGTGCAGGTGCCTCTGGAGGCCAGAAGAGGGTGTCAAATCTCCTGGAGCTGGAATTACAGGTAGTTTTGAGCTTCTTGATTGAGCTTCTTGACTGAGGTGCTGGGAACTCTGTAAGAACAGTGCACACTCTTAGCCATCTCCTTAGCACTGCCCTTTAGTAATATTTTGGATAACATTTCCTTGTGCCAATCATTTTCTTAGGTCTCCTTCATTTAATACTGCCATAATTTAATACTCCTATAATTTAATACTACCATAGGATATTCATTCAGTTTCATTTCAGTTAATATCTTGAGGAAATTCTTTCTTCAGTTTCTCTTTATATGATCTCATGTCTCTTGTAATTGTCATGGAATTGGTTGTTGGTGTTTTTAACTCACCTGGTATAATAATATTTAAAAGGGCTCCTTCCTGTTTTCCCCATCCTTTATTTCTCTCAAACATTAGTTAAAATACTGGAACCCTGTAGACCTTGGTATTTTTATTTGCTACAATCCCTACTTTTAGTGCTATATATTACATATATATTACATAATAAGTATCATTTTTGTTTTATTCATGACAGTTTTCAATTAATTTTTTTGTTTTTTAGAACTTCTTACATGAGTCATATATTTTATGTCATTTCCACCTTTCCCTCTTCCCCTCCAACTCCTCCCAGTCCCTCCCCACTCTAAAATTTATAAGAATTTCTTCAATTATTATTGTTTTATACACACACGTTTGTGCACACACACACCTACTGAGATCTTTCCATTTACATCATTTTAAATACCTAAGACAAAACATCTGAAGCTGTCATTAATGCCTAGCACAACTTTCAANACTACCCATTTCTTCCCCCCAAGTTGAGATGCTGATATATTTTCTGGTTCAGTCTAAAGAACTTATTTTAGNATTTCTCATAACATGAATCTGCTACCTGGAAATGTTTTAATTAAGTAGCCTTTATTGGTAAANTGAACTGTGATTGAATATGGGATTCTGGCCTATTTTTTTCTTGTACTATTTCCATGGCGACACCTCCACATCTTCCTCCTCCATGGTTACTATTAGGAGGCTACAAAATGCTTCCCTGTACAAAGAAAGCCATTTCGGTTTTATGAATGTTTTCAATGTTTTGCCTTTTGTTCTGTGTTCTTGTTTCTCTTCCCAGTTTACATTTTCTGACAAGTTAATGCTAATAGTTTCTGAAGCTCTGCTCACTTCTTCGATTAAAAATGTTAGTGGACAGTTTCTGCCTTCGAGAGTGTGAGTCTCTCTCTTCCCATTCTTGCCCTCCATAATGTCACGCAGTAGATCTTACTTCCAGCTCCTCTTTTACCTGTGTGGATATGATGTGCACTGTCCAGTGGCTGCTTTAAGTACCTCTNAGCACATCTGGGCCAGTTCCTAGCCTCCCCCATTTCATCCATTTTATTGCATGGCTTATAATTTGGAGTTGTGGTGTTTCTTGTTTGTTTGGCCTCTCAAAGTTCTGGATTCTGCTGTTATTATACACATTTATACNACAATTTCTCCAGCTCCCA
Organism: Neotoma lepida; assembly: GCA_001675575.1. Taxonomy (NCBI): domain Eukaryota; kingdom Metazoa; phylum Chordata; class Mammalia; order Rodentia; family Cricetidae; genus Neotoma; species Neotoma lepida. The sequence goes on along the minus strand of LZPO01044433.1, from coordinate 451,374 downwards.
CCTGCTAAGTTCTGGCTTGATTCCTGTGGGATCTGTTGGNCTTTGGTGGTCAGCAGTGGATGTGGGTGGGGTTCTCCTTGTGTCTGTCAGACCCTGCTCTGTTGTTCCATATAAAGGCATTCTGCTGTGCTCATGTTCTATGTCTGCTGTATTAGGCTGTCAGGCTTCTCTGTCTGCNTTGTGGGCCATGAAGTACATCAGAATGGACTTGGTGAAACCCCAGAAAACAGCTACTAGCCCCACACTTCTTCTGGAGAGTGAGTTTCTCTCNGGTGTCTTTCTGCATGTGTTCTGGGCCCTACTGATTTTTTTTGACAGTTAGGAATTTAGGTAGATTTGGTACTTTGAAATTTAGGCAGATTTTGGGTCTTTGTCCTTCTGATACTCTTTGGTTGTTAAAATCTCCCTTACCCAGTGTCTTACAGTTTTGGAAGGTCTAACCTTTGACCTCTCACACCTTGTCCAGTCCATGCTGGGGTTTTCCATTGTTATCTCTCTCTTAAAAGTTTTTAAAATCAGNTTTATTCACTTTATGAGTCACTGTTTCCCTGCATGCATGTTCCATGCCAAAGGGGGTCCTCGAACTGGAACGTGGATGGTTGTGAACCACCATGTGGGTCCTGGGAATCAAATACAAATCCTCTGCAACAAGTGCTCTTAAACAGTGAGCCATCTCTNCAGTCCCTCCATTGCTTGCTTTGGGGGCCCTTATGTAGGGTGCTAAGTNGTAGCTACAAGGGCTTGTCTCTTCATTTTGGGCCTCTGTTTGAGAACACCTTTTCCTGAAATTTCCAAATGCTCTGGAAGACTCTTGCCCCTTTAAGTAGTTAGAAGTGTGTGTGTGTGTGTGTGTGTGTGTGTGTGTGTGTGTTGTGTCCTACAGTATCACTTTATTCTGGTTTCTAGAAATATCTTTCCTTTGCCTATATTACTATTTGGTGCTAGAATTTTTTTATACGTGTTTTTTTTATTGACACATTTGTTTCTTTTAGTGGAGATAAGCCCGCTTAGATCCCTGGTTTCCCTTCTGACAGTTAAACTAACTGTGCCTTTCAAGCCATTTGTTTACATTACCCCAGTTGTCAAGTTTGCTGGCATAAATATTTATGATATTAATAATTCATTTCAACTCTTCTGTTTTTCTGGTCGGCTTTTGGTTTTTATTGGCCCCTTTTGGAACTATCTCTTGTTTTCCTGTTGTATTGATGTAGGGTTTATAATCTCTTTTTCTTTATTTGTGCTTATATTGTTATACATCTTCTAAGTCCTGAAGGCAAAAGTGCCGATCCTGACGTTAGATCTTTCCATGGAGGAACATACTTAGCATCATTGCACAGGGTTTTGTTATTTTTGTTTTTGCTATATTTTCTTAGTTTGTGTGTGCTTCAAGAGTGGGGTCACGCATCTGAGTGTGCAGGTGCACGTGCCCATGTGCACAGACGTGGACAGGGGAAGAGGATGTAAGGTGTCTCCCTCTATAGTTCTCCTTGCCTTATTGCCTTGAGGTAAGGGCCCTCACTGAGACCAAAGCTCCTAGTTCAGGCTGGGTTGGTAGGCTTTCTGAATCCATGGTGATCTCTATCCATCAANGCTGAGGTTACAGGAATGAATAGCCAGGCCTGATTTAAACAGGGCACTGGAAGATGAAATCAGGTTCTCACACCGACGCATGCGCTGTTTCTTCAGCCCTGACTTTTACTGTTTTACATCCCTTACCTTTTCTGTTTCTTGCTTTGCATTTGAGCAACTTAGAAAGGTTTTCCTTAGGTTCCAAACAATTTTAAATTTATCTGTGCTCCTTCTGTTGTGTGTCTTTGATCTTACCCTATTTTCATCAGAGAGCATGAGCTGTGCGGTTTGGATCCATTTGCAGATTAGGAATTGATCATGTGCTTGTTGTGTGGTCGATCTTGATGAATCTTCCTGTGCCCTTGAACATGGCACGGCAGTGCTCTTATGGTAAGGGCTTTGTGCTTCCACATTGTTGGTTAGATCAGTAAGTAGCCTAATAATGAAGCTGTATGTCCAGTGATGTGTGTGCATGTGGCTGCCCAAGACTGACATCAAGGTCTTTTAGCTTGGTCACAGAGGTAGCATCTCAGCTGAACCTGGACCTCACNAATACGGCTAGTCTAGCTGGACAGCTTGCTCTAAGTTCATGATCACCTGGCGTTTATGTAGGTTCTGGGGATGGGAACTCTGATCCTTATACTGTGACAAGCACTTTATCCACTGAGGAATCTCCTAGCCTTAGTCTCTGCTCTTTAGCTACAGTTTTTGACTATTTACATTTAATGCAGAAACTAATATGGTTAGGTTTAAATTTGCCAGGTCCCCACTTGTTTACTACTGGCACCATTATTCATCCATTCTCCCCAATCCCATTTCTCTTTCCTTTAAAAATTTTTAGCATTCCATCTTATCTTATTAGCTTGTTGNATTTCCATATTGTCTTCTATGATTTTATTCTTTAAGTGTAATGTTAGCTTGTCATAGTCTTCCTTCATTTAATGTTATCATATAGGATGAGCTTCTACCCAATGTACAACAACCATATCATAATAGTCTATGTGTTTTAAAGAATCAATTACTGTTTACATTTTTGTTGTCATTATTGTTTATTTNCTTATTTACTTATTGAGACAGGGTCTTAGAGCCCAGGCTTGTCTTCAACTCTCTATGTAGTCCAAGCTGGCCTTGAACTCATAATCCTCTGACCTTAGCCTCTTGGGTTCTGGAATTTCATTCATGTGTTGTTATGCCTGGTTCCCTATACATATTTTAGAGGTACTCTTCATTTCTCAGAATGCTTGTCAGCATTTGAAATTGAGGAAAAAAGCAAGCCCCAGACACATAGGTTGCTAAAGGTAGACATTTTTTCCCTGTTAGTTGAGGTGAGGACAGAGTGTGAGAGCAAGTGAGTGGCCAGCATTAGGCTTAACTGTTAGGATAAGCTGGGGGAGCTGTCTTTCATAATTTGTTCAAACATCTGGCCACCACTGTTAAATAGGTTAGGGAAGGGCATATGGTTCTCATTTAGAACATTGCAAATACCATCATAGTGGTGACTGTGAAATTTTTAAAAAGTCCAATATTGTTTTGATTATAAACTCAGACAGAAGGAAAAAAATAAAAACAACTAGAAAAACCAACTGCATTCTAGGCTAAGAATTTCAGTGTGTCATTACAGGGGAGTCTAATTCTGTGTCATGTTGTGGCTTTTGAATCTTACTTTAATGAAAAGACAGCCACCGAGTAAGTAAAAAAAGAAAAATTAAACAATAAAATATATGTGTACAAAAAGAAATGATAAATGTATGAGAATTCATACATTTAAAAGCTTGCATTTAGGAGCTGAGTTCCAAGTTTCAGCTGTAATCCTATTGATTAGGAAGAAGTGTATGTGTTTTCCAGTTAGACTGTAATTAAATTGGAGACTTGTATCTCTGTAAAACAGATGAAAGGGCTCTCGTAAGAGCTGTTAGGTTAATCCAGCTGCTCAAAATGTATGTTGTATTTGACCACTTGCCAAAAAGTGAAAAAAGGTCTGTGGCTGCGGGAGCCAGCTGGCACCGGGTTGGAGGGTGGGGTGCTCTCAGCTGATCAGGACTGCGGCCGAAGATGTTTTATAAACTCCACTTTCAAAATGACAAATTTGGCTGTCCTACAATTTTGCCAAGCAATAATATCTTCAGAAGTAGTTTTCTCCTTAAAAATATCTCTTCTGATTCATATCACGAGACCTCTCAAAGTGAGCCATTTAATAATATTTAAAAATAAGAACTGGCAGTGGTAGCACATTTGATGCCCTGGGTCCAAGCCCTAGCATTAACAGAGATTTGGNGGACTGGACAGCAAAGCTCCCTACACATCAATTAAAGAGACTGCAATTTTGTCACAATTTTTATTGAAAAACAAAGAGTAGGGTAAATCGAAGTCAAGTTTAAAGTAAAGAGCACAATGGAGGTATTCATGTTAAAGGTTCATAATTCACTGTATTCATTTTCTGTTGTTATTTAAAGAGAGACTGACCATGGGTCTACGGAGTTACTCAATATTGTAATTTTATTTCCTCCATTGCTTGGATTACATTGTCTTTGTTATATTAGAATAAGCACTCATGTTTCTAACCATTAAGAAAATCTTGGATTACTTTGTACCTGACCCACACGCACGTGCATCTGTGTGTGCTAGAGGGTGTGTGTNCATGTGTGCTCGCACGCCTGCCAGGTGTGGACTGGAGCCTGTCACACTAACAAGTCCCCTGCCGCCCTCCCCTTTGATTTTTCCCCACCTGGTGTTTGCCACAGCAACATGTCTGACTGGCCATTTGAGTTATCTGAGAAGCTGTCAAAAGGCTGAGAAGATCTGGGAAGATTTCAAAAGCCTCGCTGAGCCTGCTTTCTCAAGAATAATACTTCATGACACTTTTATTCTCTATCCCAAACCTCAGATGTTTGATTTGTTTTTCACTGTAAAGTGGGAGCAACAAGAAATCCTCAGATTTAGAATACTTTAAAAGTATAAAACTCGCAGACTGCAACAGCNCTCACTGAGTGGTGCACATTTATAGTTTCAGATAATAAAGTGATGGATGGTGCTGGTTTCACTATAAGCAATATAAAAGTAAAATCTGAATTAAGGACACATGGCTACTGTGTGAATGTTAGCTTTCTTCATATTTGGCTTTATTTGCTTATGTTATGCTAAAAGGTAATGAAGCTACGTGGTTTAAAGTCATCAGCCAGCATCCCACTCAGGTTCTACCCACAATCACCCAGTTTTCTCCACTTTCATCCCTGAACATCCTCCAGACTCACTTGGCCACTTTCTCTACCATTGCCAGATTCAATAAGCAAATGCATGGATCTCCTGATCTAGTTTAAATTTCAGATCAACAATGAACACATTTTCAGTAAGACTATACTCCAAGNATGGCTTGGCATACTCAAAACAGAAGAAAAGCATTCTGTTTATCTCATATTCAAAGTCACCTGAGTGCTGTGTCCCCANTCTCTCCTGAAATGTTCATATACAAGAAGGGATGTGCTNGTCCCTCTCCTTTTCACCCTCTACATCTTCTCCNAAGTGGCAGCATGCTTTGTTTGAGTTCTGCACCTGCACATCTTCTCACCGGCAACACCTTTGGCAGGCATGCCTCAGCATGAGAAAAGGCCATTTCTCTTTGCTTTGTTTGCTTTATTTATTTCATCAGATTTGCTCTCAGATAAGTCCCCATCTTCTGCTCTTATTAATCATGCTTCAGTGAGTAATTTGCCACATAGGAAAAATTATAAGTAAGTATCATACTTGTAATAAATCCCCAGAGGTGGCATTTAGGGTGTCAGAGGGGACATGCAGGTAATTTTGGTAGATAATGAGAATTCATCCTAATGATTATCACAGTGGACAAGTGACCCAACGCATAGATCACTAACTTCTCCCATCCTTACCAATGGTGTTGATGAACCCTTAGATTTTATCATTAGTCTGATATAAAAACTGGTATCCTGATGCAGTTTATTTTGCAATCTTCGTTCAAAGAATATGATTGAGAATTATCTTCATGTATATTTAATCCATTCAATTTTTTTTTCTTGAATTTTCTATCTGTATCTCACTGGTCTGAATAATCCATTTATTTCTGTTTTTTGAATATTAAGGACACTGGCTCTTTAACAACAGTGGCACAGGTGACAAGAATTCCTTAGTTTTTTTCATCTATATTTTCACTCCACCTGACAGTTGCTGAAGGTTCTCACGTTTATCACCTGTGTGGGGTNTAGTTTTGTTCTGTTTAAGTCGTAGTGAGAAATCCTTCACAATCCCAGACTGTGATGAGGTTCCGTCCATCTTCTTGGATTTGGGGGTTTCCATTGTTGCATGTTTACATTCTCTATAGTTTGGGATCTGCCTTGCTTTCTCTGGTCTGTGGTTGNAATGTTTTTCTCAGATGTTTTTGTGATTTAAATGTGTTCTTTCCAGTAGAAGGAACCATGTGTTGGACACTTGGTTCCTTGGTTTGTGGCACTGTTTTATGAGTTTAGGAGTTTGTGCCGTACTAAGAAGTGGGTCCTTCCACTGGGGTGGGCCTTTGAGGTTGGATAGCTTGCCTTATTGTTTGTCTACTGTCTTTGTTCAACCCTCTTATCTGATTTTCTCTCATTAAATTGAGAAATGTGTCCAATGCAATAGTACATTTTGGTGAGAAGGTCTTTGGTTTTGATTCCTGCCCTTAGTAAGAGTATGCTCACCCTGAGATGAGNTGTTACCTGTTTCTACTTTGCAGAGGTATTTGTCTGGCAGACATAGTGCTAGAGAAGCAGCTGAGAGTTCTACATCTTAATCTGTAGGCAGTAGAAGGAGATTATGTATAATACTGGGCATGGCTTGAGCATATAGGACCTCAAAACCCACCTCCACAGTGACACACTTCTTCTACAAGGCCACACCTCCTAATCATGCTACTCTCTATGGGCCAAGCATTTAAAATCCTGAGTCTATGGGGGCCATTCCTATTCAAACCACCACAATGTGTGTGTGTGTGTGTGTGTGTGTGTGTGTGTGTGTGTGTGTGTATGTGTATGTGTGTGATTGTGATTGCTTTCAACTTTTCTTTTAGATCTTAAGATATAATATTTTTCTTAGTTTCATTAATATTATGAGTAATATTAAAACATTCCCTATATTGGACTGTGTAACTGTGTCATTTTTACTTTTCTTCCAATTTTCATTTTGACTAGATTATTATAAATTATTGTAGGTCAATTCAGAGGGCATGCTACAAGTGGCTAAATGGATTGATGGGTCGTATTGATGTTTAAGCTGCTTCATTGTGGATTTTTTGGAGCTGAATTTTTTCTTCATTATATGCAGGAACTTGGATCTGAAGTGGCCTTAAGGCCAACTTGTTGAAGGCTTGACCATCAACCTTGATATTGCTGGGGGTGATAGAACTTTTAGGATGTAGGGCCCTGTGAGAAGAAGTTAGGGAGTTGGTGGCATGGTCTTGAGGGGGATATTTGGATCCTACCCCTCTTTTCTCCCTGTCTTGCTTCCTGGCCACCCTGAGGCAAGCAGCTGCCCACTTCCTGCCTCTATTGTGATATACTGTCTATTTCAGGCCCACAGGGCCAGGTATTATGGACTGAGACTTCTGGGACTGAGAGCTGAAAAAGACCTTTCTTCCATTTAAGTTCATCTCCTCAGGGATTTTGTCACAGTGATGAAAAGCTGATGAATACCCTGATGTGGCAGTTTGAGAAAACTTTATTTAAACTTTGCACTACTGGAATGTTCTATCAAATTCTCTTTCCATTACCTGAAGTTTGTTTATAATTGTTATTTGCTTCCTTTTTTTGATGCCTAAAGTATTCTTATACATTTAAATATTGTCTGCTAGTATCAAAAGAGTCTTTCCCTATTCTAGACCTGGCATCTACTACAGTCTACTTAAAAACACTGTAAATTCCCTGCTTTGTTTTCAGTAGCATTTATCTGGTGTCACTTTGCCATCTTTTTATGTGGAAGCCTTCTAATAACTTTGGTTTTTGTAATGATCCTTAAGAACTTGTTTTTACTTAACATGTGAGCATAACTCACTTTTGCTCATTTTTGCTACAGTACTGCTGTGACCACTGTATCTTGGTCCCAGGTCTATNTTTACAACCCTTATACCACTCGAAATATGATCTCATGTCTCTGACTTTTTTGTGGGGTCCTAACACTTAGAATGTTTCTGTTTTTGTTCTTGTGGTAACTGATGTGGTTATACTATAGAATATATTTTTAGCTTGGTTTTTATTCTGAGCTATAAGTAATTCTAAAATTATTACACACACACACTACACCCCCCGGCCCCACATCTCATCCTTCCTCTCTACTCTCTGTTGCCCACAACAGCAGCATTTCCCTTGGTGTCTACCTTATACCTAAATCGCTTGATTTCTAGCTTCATTGGATCTACTACACTTTCCACCTTCAGCTTCAGACATGAGACAAGAGCACACTCTACCACTCAAAATTCTTTTCTCTCCTAATTTTCATGAGACTAAAATTTCTATGTTTTGAAGGGCTGAGTGTGTGGTGGCGCACACCTGTAATTCCTAGGTTTAGGGGCTGATGCAGGAGGATTGCTACAAGTTCTATTCCAGGTCAGCCAAGCCTTTAGAATGAGACTGTCTCACAAAAGAAAAAAAAAAATTCCACTGTCTATAACTTTTCCTTAACTCCCCAAATTTCTTTCAGTTCTGTAAGTGGGACTCTTAATTGATTTGCATATGTTAATTACTTGTTGCCAGTCCTGAAGGTCAAGGCCCTATTTCCCAANGGCTTTCTTAGTTTTGAAAGCTTTAGGAGCTGTAGGAAGCATTTTTGCTCAGAAGGTCCAGGAGGAACAATGGTGTCTGTATTATTTTATGTTCAATGTGGTTTGTTTGTAGCCTGTCTGTGTTCAGAACAATTTNAGGGTAACTGCTGTGGTCCAGATTTCCCTGATGCTAGGACTCAGCTCTGTAGAGTCTCCATGAAGATTAGAAAAGGGGTGTGTGTCGTGGACCAGCCCCAACTTTTACAACGCAGAGTATTCTTGAGTAGGGAGAAGTGAGAANTACTAGATAGAAAGAGATACGTGGATGACAAGAGGAAAGACNGAAACACAGGATAGCCTTGGGAGGGCCTGGATCCTTATCTATCAGCCCAGAACTTTATTCCAAAGGGCTTTTTATAACAATGCCAAGGGGAGGGGCAAAGGACCTCCCCCTTGCTAGATACAGCCAAGTGTAGACCCTTCCAAGTACCTGGTACTCAGGCCCATGGTCCAATTATCCTTATTATGCAGTCCTGCTCGGTAAAGCTACTGGGAAGCCAAGATGGGCTCCAACAGGGATGCTTCTATCTAGTGCAACTCTGTGCACAGTGTGTGGCCGGAAGGAGAGTGCAAAAATCTCAAGCACATTTCCAACATTCTCCCTCCCCTCCCCTCCCCTCCCCTACTACTCCTCCATCTATAATTCCAGTGCTTGGGAGGTAGAGGCAGGAGAATTGAAACTTCAAGGTCATTACCTACCTAGGGAGTTCAAGGCCAACATGAACTGTGGGAAACACCATCTCAATCTCTACTGTACTCCCACCAATTAAAAGACAGAGAGAAGGTGTTACGTGTCTCATTGGATCACAGACATCTATTTCTCATTCTAGTTTCTTAGTTTTTATTATATTCAATATTGTGCTAGTACCTGAAAATAAAATCAGAATTCAATCTAGGTAATGGACTGGCCATTTTCTCACTGAGCCTACCTCTTTATTTCTAAGCCTGTGTGGCCTTCAGGGATGCAACAGCAGCATAGCAGTGCACTGACCTCTGTTTCCTTGCTTGTGCTTGATGCCTACCTTTACTCATGAGCTTCGGTGTCTTCACAATAAGGCATGCCTTCTACACAGTGCACATTTGGGGTTGTTTGAAATGTCTTTGTTTTTCAGTTAAAGTGTTTCTGGGCATGTTTGACTTTAAATCTATGTGTGATTCACCATTGGACTTTGTGANTTCATTTTATCTCCCTCTTAAATTATTTCCCTCTTGAATTTTTTAACTAAAATTNTTATGATTCNATTTTTGTTCCACATGTCCTATTAGTTTATTACAGGTACNGTCTTTCATGACTGTTACCATGATTCCCCCAAGAGGTCAGTAGAGCTCCTGATTGACTGGGCACCTCTGTATAGCTTCTTGTAATGATGTCCTCATCAACTATGTCTGCCCAGCTGTTGGTTCCATCAAGGTTGTGCACTTCAGGTCTCCACAGGTTTCCAGGTCCATGTCAAGCCATGGCACTGTTACTGTCACACAGAAAACAAAAGCCACCCAGCTCTTCAATTGGCCACTTCACTTTCTTTACTTTGAGTCTGCTCTGTGCTTCTGAGTTCCTTTATTCTCTGAGCCTGAAGAGCTCTGCTTATTTCTTTCATTTCGTATTTTACTGCCAAGCAACCCCTAGTCTCTGTGAGGGTCTTTATTTTCAAAGAGTTCTTTGGAAAAGAGTCTGGGTTGGAAATTGTTTTCTTTCAGCCTGTTAAATTTGTTATTTCATTTTCTGCATGTTTGGTCATTTCAGTTGAAAATTTAGCTTTCAGCATTGTCCTTTGTTAGGTAATGTGTGTTTTCCCTTGGACATTTTGAAGCCATCCTCCTTTGTCTTTTTGTTTAAGCAGTATTACCGTACCAAATGCGCAAATGTGCTTTGCCTTTCATTTTCTTTTAATTTGCTTGTGATTCATAGGTTTTCTTTAGTCTTTCTTTGACTCTGGTCTTTTGTCATTTGGAAAATTCTCAGCTATTACCTTCAAATCCTTCTGTGCCATAGGCTCTCTTTAGCACTTCAGTTACACACTCTTTATATCCACAAGGTGCCCTTGTTTCTGTGCTGTTCTGGTTTTCCTTAATATGTCTTTTTGTGTTTCACATGAGACTATTTTACTCATAAAACTCTTACTTACATTAGTAAAAGATGCGTATGTGTGTGTGTGTGTATGTGTATATGTGTGTAACTAGTCTTTCTCTGTACCATCAGCTCCCAAATAATAACAGAGACTTATTATTAATTATGAAAGCTCTGCCTTAGCTTAGGCTTGTCCCACTAGCTCCTATAATATAAATTAACCCATTCATGTAATCTACATTTTTGCCTCTTGGCTTTTTACCTTTCTTTCCCATTCTGTGTGTTTGATTCATTCAGTCTNTCTCACTCCTAGATTCATCTCCTCTTCCTTCCTTTCTCCAGAAATCTCGCCTATACCTCCTGCCTGCTTGTTAGCCATTCAACTTTTTGTTACACCAATCACAGCAATATATCTTCACACAGTGTATAAATAACCCACAATATATATGTGTGTGTGTGTGTGTGTGTGTGTGTGGTGTGCATCCTCAGCACAGCATCCATGGAGAGATCATCTCTTGGGAGTCTACTTAAGTAGAGTCCAATGGTCTGTGAGGTCTTTCTGTCTGTAATTCACCTGTTCGACTCCATTGCTCTGTGACTTTCTTATCTTGGAACTGTTGCTAACTACTACTTTTTTCTCTAGTGTAATAATAAAACTAGCCATTAGTAATGAGTAGGAAACACACTTCTAGAATCAAAGTAAGTGCTTTGGATGTGTTCTGTGATAGAAAGAACCGTTTCTCTCACCTTTTGATATATTTATAAAATATTTTATTATAAAATACAATCTTTTTGTTTGTCCAAATACTATAGAACATCTAATATCTTATAAATATATGTGTGCTTATTCAGGTATGTACCTATAAAGCACATATACATACATATATATTTAGACTTTTATCAATTTTGTATNGTTTTCTAGGTATGATGGTTAGTCTGACAAAATCTGTACCATTGATATATATGTGTATATGTATATATTCACACAAGAACATTCTGTCCATGTTCCTACAAGATTCCCTCATCCAAAAGCTGGTAGTGGCCTTGGAAATTACNTCTGAGATTCAATTATCAATATGGAGGAGTCCAGAATAAAACCAAGATGAAAAAACATTAATTTTTGTAAAATTAATACAATCTAGAAGCTTTTCTAATTAAAAGCTTGAATTATGAAAGGGTGTTTAAGTCTGCTTGATCATCAATTTATTTGATATTTTTAAGTTCTTTTTAGGGTTTCAAAAGTTGCTCCTTCATCCCTCTTGGGGCAGGGACCTCAATGCAGCAAGCTCACACAGGATGTGAGCAAAGCTTGTGAACAGAAGTGAGTGTATTCCTCTGACTGTGTAAATCTNACAGCAATACCCACTGCATCTCTCTACTNNTAAGACATGAGAAAGAGCACACAGGAGACTGGGGCAATACCGTCTTTTGTATATGAGCCTGCTTCAAAGAGGCCATGGCTGAGCACCTCAGAAGGCAGTCCTAAGTACTGGCATTCATGTTGGCCCTGATGCCCAGTGCCATGGACACACCCTAGAAAACCAGACTGCAATCCCCACAAGTCCCCTGGTAGGCAGTTATGAAATGCTTCTAAAATAACTGATCATCACAGCTGCCTAATTGGAAACACTCCTAGGCGATTCTCTATGTCTAGCAACACAGCAGCCCTAGGGCAGTGAGCAGAGGCAGTAACCAGTGAAGGGCTGAAATCTACAGATATCGAGGGCAGAGAGTCCCATGTACAGCTGTTGTGTTAGGAACAATGGAACCTGAATTTCAGAGTTGCAGCCCTGAAAGTAAGAAGAAAGACGGTAAAGTGCTAATGGCCCGTATGACGACCAGTTTCTCCACTCGTGCTCCACATCTTCGTTTTGAAGAGCAATTTCCAGGGACTCATTCTAGGCACTGAATTAGATTCTCTGGAGGTGGGTCCCAAGAATCTTCAATTTAGGAAGCCCACCAGGTGATCCTTATGCACATTAAACTTGAAAACAACTGACAGAGATTAAAGGACAACCGCATTGACCACAAAGAACGTCTGTTGTTGGGGAACGGGGCTGACTCACTCTTCCGCTGCTCAATCTTCAGTTGAGTTTTTGTAAATAATGTTGCTTTTGTTTATACTACAGCTTTTCGTTTTTGCTTGGTGTTCTGGGAATCCGTCTGCAGGAAAACCCTTGGATGTACTGTCGATGTATTTTGGAAGAAAATACTTGGCTGTGTTTATCCAAGTGAAATTAAAAAAGGCTGAAGATTGAGATGCCAGGGAATGAAACAAAATTAACATTAACATTTATATTTGGGGCCAAAACATGTGCTAGAGAACAAGAAACATTTTGGCAGCATTTAATACATAGCTGAAGGTAGCAGGAG
>LZPO01044433.1:387699-403353 GCA_001675575.1 Neotoma lepida | reverse complement strand
ATGGTGTGCCAGGGCAGTTAGAAGTCTTAGATGAATTTTAAAAATTATTTATTTATTTGCTTGCTTGCTTGCTCATTTATTTGTTTATTTGTTTGTTTGTTTGTCTTTTCAGCCCTTGAAGATCTGAGTAGAAATCCTCCTGGAACTNCCCTGTCAGCAGAGAGGTCNAAAGCCATGCAAAGCTTTACAAACAGTCTGCCATGGGGACAGGCTGGGAGATACACGGACACTGTCTGGAACCTAGAAGAAGACATTTTATCTGACCTGGAAATTGATGCTTTTCACTGAAATGATTTGAAAGCACCACTTTCCCTTGCGCAAAAGCTAAAANGGGACAATGGCCGATGTGGTTTTCCTGTGGGTATTTTTACAGTGTGCATCTGGAGAGATACTATTATAGCCATTTGTGGATGGGATTGGTGGAGGGGCCAAGAAGACTCCAAGCTCTCTGAGCTCCTGGAGTGCTGAAAGTAGGGGCTTTATTTGTACTCTAGAGTGGCTACAGATTCCATCGAGGACCCAGTATCTAAAAATCCCCCTCAAAGTTTGGAAAGCAAAGTTTACATCACTGTGGAAGTCTTACGGTTAAAATAACTCGGAACATTAAATACAGGTTAATGTGTAAGATGTTACTGTCTTAGATCAAATCTTCTTTGAAGATTCTAAAACAAAACACTACTTACCTGCATGCCTTTCTTCAACAAAGCCTTCTCTTGCATTCTAAAAATTTAAACTGCTGTCACAAAATTTACTGAACAATTTGAATATAAGTATCTTTTGTTGTAATAATCAAGCCAGCTCATAGGGCAAGGCAGCGGGAAAATGCATTCTGAGCAAATGGTGTGGTAGGTGAGAGGCTCAGAGCCTCAAGTACAATTAAGTCTCCTGAACTATGAGCCCTCTCCAATTTGTAGCTTCTCTAAGAGAAATACGGGTATAAACTGTGAAATCCCCACGATGAGTCCCGTCTCTGTTTCGTTCTGTACTCTACCAAGAGAACCACCGTGGCTCTGATCAATTAAATCCCCTAAATCAAACATATAACGAAAACAAACTGAAATAAAAATGGAGTATTTAGTAAATAAAAACAATCCCCATCGGCCTCAGCCAAGTGCTCCTGTCCATCTCTTGCTTCACAGAGGACAAAGACGAGGCAGGAGAAGCCTTAAGCTCTGTCTTTACAGAAAGTCCTGTTGTTCACATTGAGGGTGGGGGCAGGTGAGCACTAACCTTTNCTGTCTTTTTCTCTACCCCTTGGAATTCCATGGCACCCNGAGTGTCAGTCCAAAGTGTCACTAAAGCACCGTTGATAGATGGCCTGACACCCACACTGACAACAGTGTCAACATTGCATCTGGGGCTGATGAAGCCTGTAATGCTTCCTTTGAATCACGAGAGAGTTGGATGTGTCAGCCACTGGACACATCTTCAGGGACATCTGGTAGGTGGTTTATGTAATAAGGAAGGATGCATGTCCCATTTTTTTCTACTTTCATCTTAGCACATTTGTTTTATTTTTTTTCTCTGTCCTTTAACCATCAATCCTAAGTGTCTTTGAGTCAGAATCNAGNTTATGGATCAGAAATTCCTNGAGGGTCTTTTTCTCCTTTTGTGGTCTAGAGTTTAACGTACCCTCACTTTTGGGCTGGCATTTGTTCATCTCTGGGTGCTGTANAAGGAGAATGCCAGTCCGGTTGCGTCTGTGTTGCAGGAGATGGCTTTGCAAAATGCTCTAANTGGAAAGAGGGGGAGGCAGCCAGGCTATCTTCTGGGCACTGAGCTAGGCCTAGCTAAAATATGTTTTCATTTTTATAAAATTAAATTTGGTTTATTATAAAAAGGTCTCTTTCCAGTGCTGGCATGGTGCCCATATTGCACACAGCCTGGCTGTGTTGAGACTGGGTCAGACTATTGCCACACAAGTAGGGGATCTGAAACCATTAAAACAGTAAAATCCAACCTGACTTCTGAAGGAACTCAAAGTTGACCTCCCCTGCTTACAAAATGTTTGCTAGGAGCTGTCTCTTATACACATCTAGATGTGTATAAGAGACAGGTGTTGAAGATTGCAAATTTAAGGCCAGTCTGGGCTACATAGACAGAACCCATCCAAACTTAAAAGAAAACAAAATAAACACTGCCTCCCCTAAAACTGACTGTGTCCAGCTTCTTACCAACATGATGTCCTCGGCTGCCCCTGGGCAGGCTATGACACTGGTCTCCTTCTGTGGAGTCACTGGAGCTACCTTCTAAGCAAGCATTTGTTCTCTCACACCCCCCTTTGCCTCATGACTGTGCCTGAGTAGAACAGAACTTCTCTAAGGGCAGGTGTGTTTTCTCTTCTTCAAGGACAAGGATTCTTTCTCCCCTCTTGTCAAAAGGTGCTAAATACATGGTACACTAGCAATAGTACACAACACCAAACTGCTCTCCAAACATTACTAGGTTTTGTTTTCTTAGGAAAAAAGTATTCTTTGTCAACATGTTATATTGCTTTGGTAGCAAAATACAATTTCTGATAACTGCAGGGTATTTGGACATATNTGGGGATAAAAAGCCAAAAACATCAAAAGTAATATATAATTTGTACTTTGTGATACATAAGTCCAGTCTTTACTTGAAGTCAAATGTGTATCATCAGACATATTATTTATATCTATCTTGAGGGGCTGGAGAGGTTGTACTGTGGATAAGAACACTTGCTGCTCTTACAGAGGACCCAGGTTTGCTTCCCAACACCCATGATAGGTGGTTCACAACCACCTGTAAATCCAGTTCCCGGGGATTCAATGCTTTCTTCTGGCNACCACAGTCCTCTGAACCATGTGTCACACATAAACTCATGCAGNCACACACATATACACATAAATTAGAAAACAAATGTTCTTTTAAGAGGTTTTGTTTATATGTCTCTTCCCCAAACCCTCTTTTACCCAATGCTCTGTGCCCAACTTTTTCTCCCTCTATTTGCTCATTTTCCCTGGTTGTGTTCTATGCCTCGGCTGTACTCTCAGCAGCTCGCTTTAGTTTTTAGAGTCTTGCATGGACACTTTGCAATGCCCTCCCTGCACAGCTTGATCTCTTCATTTATTATTATTATTATTATTATTATTATTATTATTATTATTATGCCATTTTTAAAAATTTGCAACATTCTGTCCCTGGGAATATTCTGGCCCATTAATGTTGCTCTGTTATTGAGCATGCATGCTTTCTCTGGGTGTACTGTGACATTAAGTGTTATGTGACACTCAGGCCTTTGATGGTCCACTTCCAAGCTAATTCTTCATTTGGATGAGTGGCTTGTATCCTTGTTTCTTACTGCTACTGTAGCCCATGAGCACAAACTTAGTAGTTTAAACCAACACNAACATATAATTTTATAGTTTTTAAGACCAGAAATCCAAAATTGGACTTCCAGGGCTAGAATCAAGAGGTTTGCAGAACAGCCTTCCTTCCTGGTGCTCCAGGGGAAAAGCCCTTACATGATTTCCAACTTAGAGNGGCTGTTTACCTACTGTGGCTCAAAGCTGCATGGTGTCCACCTGCTCTGGTCATTGGGGCTCTGCCTCTGCCTCTCACCCTCCTGGCTTCTCCCTCCTGTGGCTACAGCAGGCCTACTAGCTAATCCTGGATTACTTTCCCTTGCCACCATCCTTAAGATATTAATCTGAAAATCCCCTACACCATGTGAAGTATTCATGCCCACAGTCTTTGGGGAGTAACACATGTACAACCTGAGGGACATTATTTTGCTTACCATGAATTGCTCTTGCCAGCTGAACAGGAACAGAGTAGTGCCTCCTCCAATGGGCTGGATGAGCCCACGAGCACTNTGGTTTGTCTTCCCAGACTCTGGCTGACACCATGCACAGAATCTGTGCTACTGTGATAGAGAGAGAATATGTACTAGAGCTGGGCCATTGTGGCCCATGAGTTAAACGAGCCAACTTCTCAGGCAACTACAGCCACAAGAGTCACACCAGGAGGACCAGCAGGACTGACTGTCCAGCTAAGTCCAGCTGAGACTGAATCATCTAAAATAAATACTTGATTCTAGTTTTGAGATCCTATGTTTGGGGCTATTTGCTAAGCCACCACGTATAAATCGCTACAGATACTCAGGATAAACAAAACTTGCACAACTTTGGGGTAACATAGAATGTGTGGAGAGCACCCAAAGACTGTGTCAGTGCAAAGGACAAAACTCTCCAGTGGGAAGTGGAATCACTNTGTTCTGTTGAGAAGGTCTGGAAGCTAATTAGAGCTAACTAGACTGGTAATAATGCACCATGGCGGGGAAACAACACTGCCCTTGGCCTTGGGTGACTGTCATTCCAGCCTCTGTCCCTGTGTGAACAGTTCACAACTGACCCAGTTGCCTGACATCTCTAAGTCTTCATTTTCCTGTCAGCAAATGGATGAAAGAAGCAGCACACACAGCACGCACGTGCTGTNCCACTCACTGTGATTGGTGTTATTAGTGAGTAAAACTGNCCTCGGTCAACGTGTGTCACAAACTTGGGGCTGTCTCCAGTCCAATGTGTCAGAGAGAGGATATATTTTTTCAGGTGACCTTCGCTAGCTCCTCCATTTCACTGAACCTTAACTTTCTCTTCTATAAAAACAGCCTGGCTTTCCTACTTCTGGAAGCTGTCTGGAGCATGTACAAGAAACCACTACCAACAAAAATGGCACTAAAACCTTACCTTTTCTTTCCCCATCTCTCCTGTTCAAAACNCTCTGTCCCCCAGCCACACTGGCACGCATGCCAGCTCTTTTTAATGCTTGTGTTTGGAGGGATCATTTAAGACAAAAGCTGTAAACAGTAGACAGGCTCAGTACCTAATATTTGCTTTTTCAGTCATTCAACCCCAAAACTGATGGGAAAAATAAAATGAGTGAATTTCTCATAGGAAGTCACTCATGTAACTCTAACTGGAAGACTGGTTTGAGGGTCACATAATAAAGAGTTAAAGTAGGTCAAATGGTGTCTACCCCACATCCTGAGCAAGTTTCTGTAGTCCTCCTTGCACTGTGGCCTCTGTGCTTGATTTAGCCTCTGTACCAAGCCCTTTTCTAGTAGCTTCTACATCAGGACCAACTAACAATGTACAAATGACTGCAATGCTTTTAAATGTGCAGCTCCTGCCTGCAGCTTACAGAACTGTCTGAAGAGAGGATCCATGTCATATATTTTCTTACAGTCTTTGTTTAGTTGCACAAATTTTCTGTGCACAGTTAAGAATAACAAAATATGATGGAAATATTCTAGAATATTCAGCTGATATCATAATAAGACGAGCGTTTATGGGGATNTAGTAATAAGACATGAGTAGGTGACATTTTTTGACGACCTTTCACCTACCCAGGACTTCACTGATGCTCAAATATNGCAAAGTTAACACTCATCCCACTAACTAAGATGCCATGTTCCCGATTCTCCTTGGGTTAACTCCTAAGTTCTTCTCTCACCAGCGTGCTCACACACTGGGAGCCCATCTCAAACTTTTATGAGAAGATCTGAAAATCAACATGAAGTCTAATGGAATACTGCCTGTGTGGTCCATGTCCAATGACACNCAGCATGTGGGCAATGCTTCAGAAGTGTNTAGTACGGTACACCCTCAGTGAGTGTACCGTAGAACTGGCCCACACAGGGAAGAAGTCGCCCCCAAAGAATTACATTCCAAATGCAGGTACAACTCTCCTGTGGTCACTTGGAACCTGTTNGAGACTTCGACGGGTTTGGCTTTCCATGCAGNGTTAGTGTCCTTCCAGGCACATTGGATTCAACTGGAGTGCAGGATCTAAAACACAGATCCCTGACTCCAGATCAGAATCTGTGACACCGGAAAAGGAATCAGGATGCTTTGAAAGGTCTGTGTGGGTCCCTGCTTTTCAGAAGCATCACTATTTTTATGTGTAACTTAACTACCTAAGGGCCTCTTCACCCCTCCTTCCTGCCTCTATTTGGCATATTGCTATCTTCATTCTATTTGTTTTTAATCCACATTAAAAAAAATGGCACAGCATCTTGATCTTTAGTGATGCCTAATACACAATGCCAGGACCTAGGCCAGACCAGCAAGTTGTCCACAGGAGGACTGAGGTGGGGGTACACATTTGCTTTAAAATTCAGCAGGTGATGCAGAAACCAGGGTCGAGGAGCACTCCCTCAGGAGGAGCCAGGGTGCAGGAGCACTCCCTCAGGAGGAGCCAGGGTGGAGGAGAACTCCCTCAGGAGGAGCCAGGGTGGAGGAGAACTCCCTCAGGAGGAGCCAGGGTGGAGGAGAACTCCCCCAGGTGGAGCAAAGGTGGAGGAGCACTATTATATTACAGAGGAAACACAACCTCTATGTGAGAGACTGTCCTGTTGTGTGGAGCATGGCAACCTCCTCCCTGGGTCCCGGCAGTGGCTCTCCAACTCTTCTAGATGCTAAACTTACCTGGTACCTGGTGTCTGGATGTTCCAACTATGAAGGCACAGGTGTGTGGAGTCTGGATGAGGCCCCTTTGTGCCTCTCCCAACATAGGTCTGTGTTCTAAGCATGGGGAAGTCAGAGCCTCTGAAGCTACCACTCTGTGGTCCTGTAAGGACAGAATTTCTAACTTGGCATCTCAATGAGGTTCTCAGGAAAGGCATCTAGTGGCAATTATAATTGCTCCATGGTATTTGCAAGGATCTGGTAGGACTCAACTCTGCAGAATTCTTATGCCCCGTGTATAGACAGTATGATTCTTATGTGAAAACTATGTACTACCTACTACATCGTAAATGCTATGGAAAGCCTCACTCTGTTATTCAGGGAGTAATAAGATACAAAATCTCCACATACTCAGTTTTGACACAAATATTTCCACCTCTAAGTCTGATGCAGGCAGAATCTAAGGGTGCAAAACCAGCAAGCTCACCAAGTCAACCGTGTGGGATTTTAACAGTGATTTCTGGAAATTTTCACCCAACTCTAGATTATCACAGAATATTGTGTTTCCAGGTCTCTGTTGCTTTTTATTTTATTTTTTCCTTTTATTGAAAATAGATTTTTCTTCTCACATAATATACTATGATTATGGTTTCCCCTCCTTTACTCCTTCCTAGTTCCTCCCCCCTCCCTTTCCTATCCAGATCCACTCTCCTTCTGTCTCTCATTAGAAAGAAAACAGGCAGCTGGGCAATGGTGGTATACAACTTTAATCTTAGCACTTGGAAGTCAGAGGCAGGAAGATCTTTGTGAGTTTGAGGATAGCCTCATCTACATACTGAGTTCCAAGACAGCCATAGCTGTACGGTGATATCCTGTCTCAAAAAATCACATAAATAAGTTGAAAGAAGGAAGAAAGGAAGGAAGGAAGGAAGGAAGGAAGGAAGGAAGGAAGGAAGGAAGGAAGGAAGGAAGGAAAGAAGACAAGCAAGCTTCTAAGGGATAGTAATAAAGTAAAATATAATATGATAAAACAAAAACTAACACATCAGAATTGAACAAAACAACAAATAGAAGGAAAAGAGACCAAGAGAAGTACAAGAAACAGAGGTCCACTCATTTGCACACTCAGGAATCCCATAAAAACACTAAAGTGGAAACCATAATAATACACAGAGAACGTGGTGCAAACCCATGTAGGCCCTGTGCATGCTGCCTCAGTCTTTTGAGTTCATATGTGCTTTGATCATGTTGATTTAGAGGACCTTGTTTTCTGGGTATCTTCCAACCCCTATGGCTCTTAAATTCTTCCTGCCTCCTCTTCTGTAGGGGTATGTCCTTGAGCCCCAGGGGAAGGGATTTTGTGTCAATATCCCCTTAGGGTTGTATAATGTCTGACTGCGGGTCTCTATGTTTGTTCTCATCTGCTGCAGAAGGATGCTTCCCTGATGATGGCTGACCAAGGAACTGATCTATGAGTATAGGATTAGGAGTCATTTTTATCACTATATATTTTTTTAAACAGTAGTATTTGGTTTTCTTCTCGGTCCTTGGGCTATCTAGTCTCAGGTACTTGGTCACCCAAGCAGAGTCAGGTATGGGTTCCATCTTATGGAGTGAGTCAAATCAGATACTGGTTAGTTACTCCTACAGGCTTTGTGCCACCATTGCCCTAACATATCTTGCAGGTAGGACACCATTGTAGATCAAAGGGTTTGTGGCTGGGTTGGTGTTTGCATTTCTCTTTTGATAGGGTGCAGAGTACCTTCCTGTATCAAAGAAGCTAGAACATAGTGGTGAAGGCTCTGTGTAGGCACCAGCTCAACTTCCATGTTCAGTGAGTTGTGGTGCTGTCTTCCATCAATGGGGCCTTGCTGACAGTGTGTGGAGAGCCGTCTATGATATAGCCTTGGCAACAGTCTGGGTTGTTTGGGGGTTCCCCTGGGATGTCTTTTGGGGAACAACTCAATTATATGTAATCCAACCTGGTTCTGGAAGCTTCATTTGGTGACAAGAAATGGCCAGTTGGGGGCTCCATCTCCCCCATTATTTGGTAATTTCATTTTGATTGTCTTCATATATGTATATATTTTAGGAAATTTCTACTGTATTAGGTTTCCATATGACCACTCAAACAGACCTCAATTTTTTGATGTCTCTCCCTGTATTCCTTCCATCCTCCTCCTTTTTCTTCCCTCTTCCCTCTTGATCCTTTTGTTCCAGCCCCCTTANCCATGCATAACTATCTATTCAGCTCTCCATTTCTAACAAGATCTATCTGCCCCCACTAGTCCCTTACTCTATATTTAACCTCTGTGGTTCTATGCATTATAGCTTGGTTATCATTGACTTAATAGCTAATATTGACATGTAAGTGAATATATGCCATATTTGTATTTCTGGGTCTGGGTTAACTCGCTCACGATGATTTTTTTTTCTAGTTCTATCCATTTGCCTGCAAATTTTATGATGTCTGTTTTTAGTGACTAAATAATACTCTATTTCTTTATCTATTCTTCTGTTTTAGGACATCTAGGTTGTTTCCAATTTCTGGCTATCATGAATAGAACAGAAATAAATGTGGTTGAACAAGTGTCCTTGTTGTAGTATGAAGCATTATTTGGGTATATGCCCAAGAGTGGCATAGCTAGGTCTTGAGGTAGATTGACTCTCATCTTCCTGAGGAACCACCACACTGATTTCCATAGTGACTGTACAAGTTTGCACTCCCCTCAGCAAGGATGAATGCTCCCCATACTCCACCCCCTCCCCAGTATGAGCTTGTTTTATTGATCTTAGCCATTCTGACAGATGTAAGATGGAATCTCAAAGGAAATTTTGATTTGAATTTTTCTGATGATTAAGGATGTTGAACATTTCTTTAGGTGCTTTTCAACCATTTGAGTTTCCTGTACTGAGAATTCTCTGTTTAGATCTGTACCCCATTTTAAAATTGGATTATTTGTTTTCTTCATGTCTATTTTTTGATTTCTTTATTTTTTTTATATTAGCCCTCTATCAGATGTGGAGTTGGGGAAAAATATTTTCCAATTCTGTAGGCTGCCACTTTGACCAATTGACATTTGGCTTCTGTAAGTGTCCTTTGCCTTACAGAAGCTTTTCAGTTTCTTGAGGTTCTGTTTATTAATTTTTTTATCTTAGTGCCTGTGCTAACAGTGTTCTGTTCAGAAAGTCTTTTCCTGTGCCAATGAGTTCAATGCTATTCCCTACTTTCTCTTCTGTCAGGTACAGTGTATCTGGTTTTATGTTGAAGTTTTTGATCCATTTGTAGTTGAGTTTTGTGTAGGGTGATAAGTATGCATCTATTTGGATTCTTCTACATGCAGCCATCCAGTTTGACCATCACCATTTGTTAAAGGTGCTGTCTTTTTTCTAGTGCATATTTCTGGCTTCTTTATAAAACAATAGATATCTATAAGTGTGTGGATTGTCTGGTCATCAGTTTGATTCTATAATCAACACATCTGTTTTTGTGCTAATACCATGCTGATTTTTATTATTATAGTTCTGTAGTACAACTTAAAATTGGAGAGGGTGAGACCTCAGTTCTTTTATTATCCAAGGTTGTTTTAGCTATCTTGGGTGTTTTTGTGTTTCCATATGAGGGTGAAAAGTGTTCTTTGAAATCTCTGAAGAATTGTGTTGGAATTTTGATGAGGATTGCACTGAATCTGTAGATTGCTTGTGACAAGATGACCATTTTTACTATGTTAATTCTACAGATCCGATGAGCATGGGAGAACTTCCCATCTTCTAATCTCTTCTTCAGTGTCTTAAAGTTTTTATCATAAAAGTCTTTCACTTGTCTGATTAGAGTTACCACAAGTTATTCTGTATTATTTGAGGCTACTGTGAAAGATATTGTTTCTCATCTGTTTGTCATTTGTATGAGAAAGCTACTGATTTTTGTGACTTAATTTTGTGTCCAGCTACTTTGCTGAAAGTGTTTATCAGCTGTAGGAGTTTCCCAGTGGAATTTTTAGGGTTACTTATGTATACTATCATATCATCTAAAAGATACTCTGACTTCTTCCTTTCCAATCTGTGTCAACTTGATCTCTGTCAGTTGTCTTACTTCTCTAGCTAATACTTCAAGCACTATATTGAATAGGTATGTAGAGAGTGGACAACCTTGTCTTATTCCTGGTTTTAGTGGGATTGCTTTGAGTTTCTCTCCATTTAGGTTGATGTTGGCTCTGGGATTGCTGTAAACTGCCTTTATTATGTTTAGGTATGTCCCTTCTATCCCTAATCTCCCAGGACTTTTACACGAAATGTTGTTGAATTTTGTCATAGGCCTTTTCAGCACCTAATGAGATGATTATGTAGTTTTTGTCTTTCAGTTTGTTTATATGGTGGATAACATTTATTGGTTTCTTATGTTGAACCATCCTTACATCTCTGGGATGATCTACTTGATCAACCTTTTTGATGTGTTCTTGAATTCAGTTTGCAAGTATTTCTACTGATAATTTTTACATCTATGTTCATAAAGGAAATTGGCTTGTAATTCTCCTTCTTTGTTGGATCTTTATGTGATTTGGGTATCAGGGTAACTGTGACCTCATAAAATGAACTGGGAAAGGTTCCTTCTGTTTCTATTTTGTGGAATAATTTGAGGAGTATTGGCGTTAACTTTTCTATAAAAGTCTGGTAGAATCCTGTGTTTAAACATCTGGCCCTAGGCCTATTTTGGTTAGAAGACTTTTAATAACTGTTTTTGTTTCACTAGTAGTTATTGGTTGGTTTAAATTGCTTATCTGATCTTGATTTAACTTTGGTAAGTGTTATGTGTTGAGATAATTATCCATTTCTTATAGATTTTTCCAATTTAGTGGAGTACTGGTTTTAAAGTATGTCATTTTGATTCTCTGGATTTCCTCTATGTCTGCTGTAATAGTCCTCTTTTCATTTCTAGTTTTGTTAATTTGGATATTCTCTCTCAGCCTCTTTGTTAATTTGGTTAAATGTTTGTCAGTAGTATTGATTTTCTCAAAGAACTGACTCTTTGTTTCATTGATTTTTTATACTCTTTTTTTCTTCTTTGTTCATTTCTATTTTATTGATTGAACCCCGGATTTGATTATTTCTTGACATCAATCCCTTTTTGGTGTGAATTCTTCTTTTTATTTTAGAGCTTTCAGACATGCTATTAAGTGACTATTATGAGATCTCACCAATAATTTTAAGTAGTCAGTTAGTGCTATAGACTTGCCTTCACTGTATCAGATAAGTTTGGGTACAGTGTACACTCATTTTCATACAATTTCTTTCTTAATTTCTGTTGACCCATTTTTCATTCATTAGTGAGTTATTCACTTTCCACGTGTTTTTAAGCTTTTTGTAGTTGATATCCTGCTTTAATTCATGGTGGTCAGATAGGATGCAGTGTGTTATTTCAGTTTTCTTGTGTCTGAGTATGTGATTAATTTTGGAGAAAGTTCATTCTTCTGTTTTTCAGTAAAATGTTCTGTAAATATCTGTTAGGTCCATTTGGTTTATAATGTCCATTAGCTCCAGCATTTCTCTGTTTAGTTTTCTTCTGGATGTCCTGTCTGTTAGTGGGAATGGAGAACTGAAATCATCCACTATCAGTGTGTGAGAGTCAATATGTGATTTAAGCTGTAGTAGTGTTTCTTTTATGAACTTCAGTGTCTTGGTTTTGGTGTATAAATGTTAAGAATTACAGTGCCCTCTTGGTAGAAGACCTTTTCCTTTGATGAGCATTAGTTTTTGTCCTTCCCTGTCTTTTCTGATTAGTTTTGGTTGATGTTTATTTTGTGAGATATTAAAATGGCTATGCCAGCTTGATTCTTAGGGCCATTTGCTTGAAATATTTTTTTCAATCTTTTTACCCTGAGGTGATGTCTATTATTGAATGTTAAGGTGTGTTTCTTGGATACAACAGAAGGATGGATCCTGTTTTCATATCCATTCTGTTAGTCTGTGTCTTTTTATTGGGTAATTGAGACATGGATATTGAGGAATATCAGTGAGTAGTTTTTGTTGATTCCTGTTATTTTGCTGTGGTGATTGTAGTGGTGGTGGTGGTGGTGGTGGTGGTGGTGATGTTGTTGTTGGTGTGTGTGTGTGTGTGCACATGTGTATGTGTGTTCATGTTTTCTCTCTTTGATTTGCTGGCATGAGATTATTTATTCCTTGTGTTTTGTTTGGTGTGGTTAACCACTTCAGGTTAGAGTTTTCCTTCTAATGCCTTTCTGTAGGGCTGCATTTGTAGACAGTGCTTAAATTTAGCTTTATCATGGACTGTTTTCTCCATCTATTGTATTGAAAGTTTTGCTGGACATAGTAGTCTGAGTTGGCATCCATAGTCTCTTAGAGTTTGTACAGCTTCTGTCCAGAGCCTTCTGTTTTTTAGTGTCTCCATTGAGAAGTCAGGTGTACTTCTAATAGGTCTGCCTTTATATGTTACTTGTTCTTTTTCCCCTGGCGCTTTTAATATCTTTCTTTGTTCAATATGTCTAGTGTTTTGATTATCTGATGAAGGGAATTTCTTTTCTGATTCTAGTCTACTTGGTGTTCTGTGTGCTTCTTGTACCTTTATAGGCTCCTCCTTTTTAGATCAGGGGAATTTTTTTCTATGATTTTTATCAAAAATATTTTCTGTGCCTTTGATGCAGGTTTCTTCTCTCTTCTACTTCTTGCATTCTGTTGGTGCTTTTTGCCTCTGAGGTTCCTGTTCAAGTTCCTAAATGTTTCATTTCCAGATTTCCTTAAGTTTGAGATTTCTTTATTGATTCTATTTCTACTTTTAGGTCTTGACTGTTTTATTCATTTCCTTCTACTGTTTATTTGTGTTTTTATAGATTTCTTTAAAGTATATATTTATTTCCTCTTTAAGGACCCCTATCATTTTTGTAAAGGCTAGTTTAATTTGATGGCTTTCCCTGATAGTGTGCAATTAAATGCCAGCAATAAATCAGGTAAAATGTGTTGGGTGTTGAGAGCTGACATTTAGGAATTGGGATAGGCTGGGGTCGGGGGAGGTTAGAGGATCCACAGGAGTGAGGAAAGCAGAGTGTTCCACCAGGATCTGCTTAGTCCCCTGGGGATGAGGGCAGAGAGTACTCAAACACCACAGCAGAAGGTCTGCTACAGAGCTGGGGATGTGAATGGGGAACTGGGCTTGGAGGGACGGAGGGAGAGGTGAAGATCTGAAGTTAGACTACCTGCTTCCCTGACTGGAGTGGCCTGTGGGTTCCCAGGGACCCAGGTCTGTGTTTATGCCTTCAGTTGAACAGGGGACAGTGTCATCATCTTCTTTTGCTTTAAAAATATCATTTCCTTTCAATACTGAGCCTCCAGGAGGCTCAGAGCAAACCCCATCACAAAGGTTCTTAACATCTTTCTGAAATTTCTGCCAGATGACTTCCTTAATAGAGCAAAAGATATCTGTAATTCCATCCTTGGTAATGGACAGGCAAATTCAGGGGCATTTCTTGATAATATATGCAAATGAAATACCAGCAATAAACCAGGTTTCAATAGCTAGGTTCTAATAAAAACCTTTCCATGTGGGGACAGGCCACGGACAGGTGGTCAGGAGTGCGTAAGCATTACAGCCACCCTGCTAGCCTTCACTCCATTGCTCTGTTTTGACTTTGGGGACCGGTGAATAATCCAGCTGGCAGTTTTGCAGAAAACGAGAGGCATGGCTCTCATTCAGGCCCTCTTGTATTTTGAATTTTTGTGGGCTTAGGTCAGTTCATGGACTTCAGTGCCGTTGTGAAATGTAATCACGGCTCCAAGGTGCTCTGGAACTCGTGTACTGTTTGATGATTGAAGTTGACGGGCATTGGGCTGAGCTGGAGTCTTAGAACCCATAGACTTCAGCTAATCTCAGCAATAAAAATGGTCACCAGTGAACACTGTGACAGGCTTGGCAACAAGGGACGTCATCCCCGAGCTCACTGGAAAAGATTAAGAGACAGTCAGGTTAAAAAACGTCTTGGCTCCATTTCTGCTTGCCTTGGGTGGTGAGTGCTGTTTTAGCCATTGGTGCTTGCTCAACTCACCTCTTTCATGTGTCTTGTTATAACAACTTCCAAAGCTATAAACAAAGAAAATAAGACATCACCTCAGATAAAAGAGCAAAAGATTTAACACAAAGAAAAGCGCTCNCCCCAGAACAGTCTGGCCCGGGAGAACAAAGGCTTTGCAATCCATCTTACTTTCCAGTGTTAGAGTGCTTTATGTTAAATGTAGATTTTTCTCCTGATTATATTGTTACACATTCCACTGCTCTCATGCCATCAGCCTTGAGGACTTTATTATTTATGTAATTCCAAGACCTGATGCCGAGTAAGTGCATCTGATCTCAATGAATGGCATAGGATTTAAAAATTATCAGTAGATTTTAGAGGAGAGAGAGATCNTCTTAACTCTCCTGCAAGACTATCGATTAGTAACAGATGGTGCTTTTCTGATTGAATTATTTTTATTCTTCTTTTTCTTCAAATAAAAATATAGATCTGTCAAAGTATTTTAAATCATCTGGAGATAGAGGTTACTTAAACAGGATTCTTTCGTTCTCTTTCTGGGGAATACTCTAGGTTAAGACGGTCATTTACAGAGACATGCACCTCAGCTAACAGCAAAGACGCCTTCATTAGGAAGGCTCTTAGCCCAAAGAGGGGGCTGTCAGATTCTCTTTTATCCTAAGGGTCTTCAAGTAGAATGAGCTTTGGGTAGAAGGTTCTATTAAGAAGTATAGGCAGAAATGTCTTTCTAGGACCAATCAAGGGTCCAAGTGCTCACNCGACAGTCCATTCAGTTGGTGAATGAATGTTCTTCTTGTCACAACAAAAACTCCCATGGACAATAATTCTTCAAGCCACCTCACCAGGCCTCAACTCTACTCTACTTGGGTAAGAAGTTTCACACCAAAAGACAGAGAAGAAACTTTTTGTATCTTCCTTTAAGATGAATTACATGTAGGCATAATTCTCTCTTTTGAAAAAGTGAAAATTCCATTAAGCTTGTTTAACACTAAGCTGCTTGAACATCACAGATCAAGTTTCTCATTCAGAACTCAGGTACATTATTTAAGTTAGGTTTTAAAACACTTTTCCTTAAAATTTGGGCTTTCCTAAAGATGTCCTAGAGGCCTAGAATGAGTGGCTAGGTGTGTAGAGTGGATGAATGTGATTGGATGAGTGTAATGGATCCTTTTTACTAGGTCTTAGGG
>LZPO01044433.1:357464-368264 GCA_001675575.1 Neotoma lepida | reverse complement strand
GGCAGAGAACCTGCTTTCCTCATGGTGAGCAGACAGCGAAAAAAGGGGAAGGAGGCAGAGTCCCAGTGTAGCCTTCAAGGGTTCAGACTCAGTGACCTTGTTTCCTTCTCCTGGGATTCCACCAACTAGGGACCAACACTTCAATAAGACCCCCAATGTAAAATGGGTGAGTGTGGGGAGGGGAACATAGAAAGTTAGGTTAACATGCTGTTTCATACCTTGCTGATTCACTCACCTCTTTTTAGTGTGGTGTTGGCTGTAGCCCTTTGAGTAGGTGAGGAAAATCATTGCATCTCTTTGTTCCTCTTTAAACTGGGAAAAATACGAAATACAAATCCAGAAAGAGAAGTTTGATTAGTTAATTGAAGGTTAATATTAATATTCCCCCACTTTATAATCGTGCCATGTGTCAAGACCAAAGATAGAATCAGGAGAGCACTTGGAAGCCATAAACAGTGGACTGTTTAAGGAAAGGTCTTCTGTTTAAGACCTTTAACATACAAAAACACAAATGTGTGCATGAGGCAAGTACAAACATGGCTGGAGATGAGAGCATGTGCATACCCTCACTCATATTAGGAAAAATTATTCCTAACTGAACTGGTATCATTTCTTAGCCCACCAGGTGAGCAAAAGTGAGAAGCATTACCAATAGTTCTGCCACATGGGAAAGTAGAGGCTTTCCAACATAACTATTAGGAATAGAAATCTCTATTGAGAATAATTTGGTAATATTTATTAATATATATTAAGAAAAACATTACCAAATCATTTTCATTAGGAATACACACACATGGGTTCTGCATCTTAAAATTTCACCAAATAGATATCTGGAAAACAGTTGCACCAATGTTGAGCACATACAGATGGTTTTCTTCTTAGGATTCCTCAAATAATGCCAATTATTTATATAATGTGTGCATTTCACTACAAAGTATAAGTAATTTAGAAAGCTTAAAAGTATGTAGGCAGTTGAGCATANAGTATATTCAAATCTTATGCAATTTTAAGGAAAGGACTTCAACAGGTTTACCATTTGATTGCATCCTGTGATCCTCATGTAAACTGGTGAGATGATATGCACAGCACTATATTATACACACATGTATAAAAGCACACACACACACACATTTTGTGTATTTGTGAGTGTGTGTTAGCTTTTCATTGCAATGGCAAAAATCTCTGAGAAAAGCAACCTAGAGGAGTAAAGGGGTGTTTTNGCTCATGGCTCAGAGGTTTCAGTTCGTGGTTGACTGCTTCCATTGCTTCTGGGCCTGTGGTGGGATGGAGCCAAGCAGCTAACCTTTGCTGGAGAGCAGGGAGGGAAGTAGGAGGAGGGGGAGCAGGGGGCAAGCTCTGGCTCCAAAGGCTGGCTGCTGGGACCACATCCTCCAAATCCGGAACTCTTAATAGTCCATTGAGCTTTTGACTTGTTTGCAGATTAATCCATTAACAAGTGGATCACACTCNTGATACCATGATCACCCTCATTGTGCCACCACTGCTGCAACCANCACAGCTATGGGCAACTCAGGGACCTGGAAAGGAAAACAATGGCAGACAGAGACACAGGACTCTGAGTTTGCTTCAAGAACGAGGAATTTTTCTTCTTGCCACTTCTGTTTATATATCATTTAGCTAGCTACTAAAGACAGTCTTCCAAGCAGTGAGTGCTTAAGCCAGGGGTTCTCAACCTATGGGTCATGACCTCTTTTGGGAGTTGAATGACCCTTTCACAAGGGTCTCCTGAGACCATCAGAAAACACAGATGTTTACATTATAATTCATAACAGTAGCAAAATTACAGTTATGAAGTAGCAATGAAATAATTTTATGGTTAGGGATCAGCACAACATGAGGAATTGTATTAAAGGGTCACAGCATTAGGAAGGTTGAGAACCACTGACCTAAGCAGTCCTTTGACCTCTTGATCTGAGTTTCTTCTTCCACACTTCCCTGTCTTTGTGATCTTCTTTTCCCTGGAGGANATTCCTCCTTAGACATTATTCATGCCTTTAGCTTTCCGAAGTTACATAGCTATATTTTGGTCAGGGTTTGCGTCTGAGAAGGGAACTTCAGACCATCTGGAACCTGACACACCACTGTGATAACAACATCAGATGTGAGACAAGCCTTTCGGCCATGAACCTTTTCTGAGAAATAATTGACATCCAAGTTATAACCCGATGTCTTTTAAGGCAGTGATGCCTGTATGCCTAGGATTCTGCTCACAGCAGTGTTGTTCACGGAGAGTCGGTACACGTAGCAGAACAGCCACAGCAGTGCACAGATGCATTCAGAAGAAGCGAGCTGGGTGGCTGGTGAATCATCCACTCAGTGGGATGCTCCGCAGAGTTAGTGAATTATCCAGACAGGGACTAGCTTCTCAGACACAGTGCCAAATAAAAGAGAAAGCAAAGCACACACTGAGGTGCTGGGTATGCTTGCTATCATTTGTACAAGCGGAGCAGTGCTCAGCAGGACAGCTATGAAGTCACACACCCCGGNAGCAGTAGTTATTGCCTGGAGAGAAAAATACAATGGCTGATGCCTAGGACAGAGGGGTACTAGATTTTCTTCACACACTCTGTACATTGCACTCATTACTTCCTCAGAGACAGTTATTTTGAAGAGATAAAATGCCAAGTGTTTCCTCTATTTAATTCCTTTGAATGTCTCTGTCTATTTTTACAGACAGCATGCTGATAGATTTGTAATGCTACCCTGAAATAGTTTGCACTTTAAAATCCTCCAGGGCTTATATGCTGAGATCATGAGGTACACAGCCTGTGGTACTTGTTGGAGAGTTGAAGGACCTTTTGAGAATGGTGTCTAGTGGAAGGATCCAAGTCATTGTGATCATTCCCTAGGAAGGGACTTTGGGACATTGGCTCTATATATCCTCTTTCTCTCTCTTTGCTTCTTGGGTGCCATCAGGTGAGCAAGCAAGCCTTTTCTGTCATATGGTCTCTTGCATGATATACTGTGCTGAGAAAGCTCAGAGTGACAGGCCACGTGACCACGACCTGAAATACTGAAGCAATCATTCAAATTCAACCATTTTCATTATGAAGTAGGTTTCTCAGGTATGTTGGCACAACAACACAAATCTGACCAATTCTCCTTACTACAAAGTGAGCAATCCACATTAATGTATAATTAGACTTAGTCCCTATATGTTCTTTTCCAGAATTCTTTTTCAAAAAAATGTCTACTTTACATACACATTTTTATGTCTTGTCATTGCCTNAAATTGTCTTCCTGAGGATATATTTGTACATAGATGAAGTAAATACTGGCTTATAGAAAATTGACATGCTAAAAATATTGTTTTCCCATCAGGCATGTAGTAATTTTCTCCAGTGATGATTTACATTTTTACTTTGGCCTGGTTGTGACTTTTCTCCTGACGAATTGTACAATTTTTCTTTACATTTTTGCCTGAAGATCTTAACTTTTGTCAATTTGGTGACTGAANTGTTTCGAAGTACGTATTTGGACAGTTAATTATGTAGCAAGCCAACTGATTTGGGTACTTCTGTAACTCTGTTGGCTGCTGCTGAATTTCTCAGGACCNGTCCCATAAGTAAGACACATCCGTCCATGTACCTATATCCAGTGTAGTTTTATGACAAACATGTATTAAGATTCAGCCAAGTAAGGTAGATAGATGCAAGGCATAGCTTAACAACATAATAAATATGAGCCTAGTCACGTAGAGGACACAGTTTAGCTGAGGGGGACATACANAAACAGATAAAGTAACAACCCAAGCAAGACAGCCTTAAAATGTGTCATTCTTTGGTGCAGAGTCATGAAGGTGATGCCTGGAGCCTATGTGGGTGTCAGGAAGAGAGAGCTGTATAATGAGGAACTAGGCAGAAAGCACAGCATATGCAAATCCCTCAGGCAGGAGAAATCCCTTATGCCAGAGTTTGAATCAAGTATGATGATATCTAATCCGGAAAAGCTGGACTATGTCCTATGCGTTAACCTTGAATCGTGACAGAGGGTGGGGCAAAAAAATGCAGACCAGGGAACAGTATACTGGCTCAGAATCTAGTGGAAGCACTGGGTGCATTTGAGGGAGCTACGATGGCCAGACTTCCTGTAAAGTGTGTGGAAGGGAGGATGAGAGATCCTTAGAAGGCAGCCTCACTGGAGGGAGTGTGTGCTGAGGGATTTGGAGTGTGTCAGGCTAGACAGGCTAGGATTGCTCGCAGAGGACTGAACTCATCAACGGGCATTCTGAGCCTAGGGAGATTTCAGCTACAGAGAAAAGCGCAGCCATCAGCTAGGACCTGACAAGGGTAAGTAAAGTGGACACTGAGAGCTCTTCAGAATCTGTTACGTAGAAAAAGACACCAAGATGTACATAATGGAGCCCAGCAAGTATGACTGGGGGTGGGGTGGATGGCCAGTCTCTATAATAAGAAAAGGTGTCTCCATCTTACACTCTATGAAATTGTCTTACCTTCTCCACTACTGCAACACAATCATAAATGCACACATATGCATGCACACGCATACACATGCAAATAAGCACTGTGTAGCCAGTATGTACAGACTGGGTCCTGAAAGCAGTCAGGTCTGGGGTGCAAACAGAGGCAGCCTGATATGAGGGAACAGCCACCAGGAAGAAACTGGACAGCAGGCGGGAGCCTGATGCAGTGAGGATGGAGCCCGTGATTCATCCCCTGCAGCTGCTCCTTGACCTTGGTTAGCCTCAGGAGTGGCTCAGTGGGCAGTGACCCTGACTCAGAGAGATTCCATATCCAGGTTTATTTAGCTCTGGGTTGCCACAGCCTCTGCAGATGGTGGTGCTAGCACTTGACAGGGACAGCTTGAAATTTCCCAAATGGTCATTGTTTGTGGACAAAAGATGATATGTCTTCACTTCTGCTGTATTTTTATGACTGTCCCCGTGACATCTCTGTGTACTTACAAGTAGCCAAAGATGATATAAAAACAAGCCTCACTTTAGAGTAAACCTCTGTTCTATTTCATTCTGGATAGACAGTAATTTAGCCTGATCNGTTAAGGAGCTGAGGTCTGGCTCCTGGCAGGATTCCTCCTCTGCCTCCTGCCCCCTTGGGTGGTTCTCCCATCCCGGCTCAGTACATTCAAGCCAGATGCTCCTTCCAGGGATTAAGACCCTTCAGACACCAGTACCTGGACAGAGCAGTTGCCTCTTTGTCACCAGAGAACAAAGAGGAAAGAAACTTCATCTGCCTCACCTGCCCTGCTCTCTCCAGCTTCCTGAGGGAGGGTGGAGCACAAGGCTCAGGAAGGCACCTATTGTTTCTTGTTTCTTTAGAAGTAGCTTATTAGGACAATCAAGGACGTACAATAAAAACTGCCAAGGTAATACAAAAAGTGCTCATATTCCTGTCTGCCCTGATGCAGTGAGGAATTCTANGCTTCCTGGATGGCAGAGGATTTGAATAAAGGTGAAAATGTTCCCAGCAATACAAGGATTTGTCTCTCTCGTTATTTATTCAATCATTACTTTTATAAAACTAGATAAAGCAATATATATCTTAAGTTTAGTGTTATGACCCAAACACCCTCTGGTTTTAGGTTACTCAAAACAAACATACAAATAAACAAGCAAAAAAAAAGCAAAACCCACCCTGTTTTTAGGTTACTCAGATGGCTCCTGGTTTGTCCATGGGAGCTGGTTACATCGGTGGTTCCTGTGCTTCTCTTGGTAGGAGCCCCATGATTGACAGGTGGGTGTCTTGATTTGGTTCTTTTAAGCGCTTCCCTCCTTGCTGGCACCATAAGTTTCCTCATCACCCTTGTTCTCTTTCAGCCTCAGAGTCACCAGATTCGGCAGGAGACACGGACTGTGGTCATTGAAGAGGGATGTTAGACCCCAGGGCCTGGCACAGAGCCTGCTTATTCCTGCTGGGATGCTGTTGCCTCTAGGCACTATCAGCTGAGAGACTGAAAACGATCCATGTATGCNTATGTACACAAAACATCTATGTACACGGAATGCCAGCGTGNGTGCACATACTCATGCAGTAATACTCAGGTCAAGGGTCAGCAGAAATATGTCTGTGGCTTAAAATGAAGCTTATTCACCATCGCCTCAGGACGTCTGGGAAGAATGGTCCAAACTGGTTCTCCAGCCTCGGAGCTCACAGACAGGTCCACNAAAACCGGTGGCACCACATTGTGCCCAATCAGNACCACATTCTTCCAGAGAGCTAGAGGGAACTTTNACTTCTCATCCACCCTTATTTTTNNCANACTGCCTGGATCACAGGCACAAATTATATGTTCAGCCATGCTCCTACTTTCTATCAGAATGCCTTGTTGCCTTGCAGGGGTCAGTATGACCTGATATTTGATGTAAGAATCCATGTGTCTTAAAAGAAGATCATTTTGCTTTACAGGAGAGAGATTTGATTGCCCCTCAGTTTTGCAAAATTATCTCCAAAAATGCAGTGGATCAACTTACATAAAGCCTTCCATCCTGTTTAAGGTACACCTGTATCATCATACGTATTGATGTATGANGACTGATGTATTGACGAGGGCCTTTATATTTAAATGCATATATTTATTTGTTTATTCATGAATATTGAGGATCAAACCCAGGGCTTTATCCCTGCTAGGAAGGCACTTTCCTGCCAAATTAAAACCCAAAAGGCCTGTCAACAGGGCTCTAAGCTGAGGCAATTCAGCCTGCCATACCAGTGTCCCCTCAGAGCTGAAATGGGCTTTCACAGTTTATCAGGAAGCACAGAGTATCTTCTGAGGAGGACACAGAGGTAATAGACCCTTGTATAAATGCAAGACTCCAGCAGTTAGCTTTGTATTTTAAGCTCTTGACTTCATATTCTCTTCCTCTTGTCCCATCAGTGGCCATAGAATGCACTATTTTGTTTCCAAGTCCAATCATACGATGTGGATCTTGAACTACGAGTTTACTTAGGGTATAGTTGTGTGGCCTGTGTACCCCGAGGCTCCGTGAATGACTGTGGTTGTCTAAAATTGACCCTGTTCACCTGTACCTCCTGCTGGAGATCCAGGTTGCAGGGTCTGTGTGGCTCATCACCATCCTCTCTCCCACAGGTGCACAGCCTGTCATGAGACCTGATGGCAGCTACACACAGTGCTTGTCTGCAGTGCCCACCCTGAAAACAGGCCTCTGTGTCATGACCAAGACAGTTAGGTGTTTTTCTCACTAGTACCTTGTTTGATTGATTGATGGGTCTGTAAGATATTTTTGAATCTGGGATATTTCTATTTCTGATGCAAGTTGTTACAAGCTGCATAATTTCTTAAGCCACTCTTTTGACAACCTATGCCAAGAAAGTAAGTTGTCCTATTATAATGTCTATTTTCTTTTTCAGAAATATTGATGGTTAGAACTCAGTAATGTGTGTTCATCTCAAACAGTAAATTCTATTGCTTGGAGTCATAACATGTTAACATCTTTATATTTAGCATTCTCAGGGGACTTTTTTTAAGGATTCTTTTTCTAGAAGGGAGAATGCACACACACACACACACACACACACACACACACACACACACCACACACATACACACACACAAACACACCACACAGTCGGCCCTTTAGTAGATTATTTAAGTGTCTGACAGAAGATGAAGCAATATCCTATGCTCATAAAGAGATGATCTGGGATTTTAAAAATTAATACTAAGTTGAACTTGGCAAGTTGGTTTTCTCAGTGACTCGTTTTAAATCAATTGTGTTATTCTTATGACATGGGAATTTCACTAGGTGACATCATAACTTAAACCATAAAGACACAACATGGTGTGGGGGTCCAGAACGTCCTGACTGTAACCACAGATCTAGCAACAGAAACGAGGTGGTCTAAGCTGCCTTCCATTAGGTACAGAACAGTAACATTACAGATCTTCAGTTTTAGTACCCTAAAACAAAGCNTGGTTTTTACTTAGCATCTTTATTTTAAATTTAAATATTCATATAGTTTTTCTTAAAATGATTTTTGAAAATTATGAAGTCNATTAAAGCCTAACTGGAGAATATTGTGTCTGAACATGATGAAAAAGTAAGTGGCCAGACTGTGGACAATGCTGTTGAAGTTTCTACTCACATCTTGGTGATCACAGAGGAGTACTTAATTAAAAGCAATTTGTTTTATTTATTTATTTTATTTATTTATTGAAAAAAGACCTTTCTATGTAGCCCAGGTGTGAGGAATTGCTTCTGATTGTCTGCTGTAGTATGAGGTGTGCTTAGAATTTCTGAGTCACAGACAAGCAGGAGGTACTAGCCCCCTCCCTCCCTAGCTGGTGGCTGGTGCCTGCTTGTCCCAGAACTCTGAGCGCTGGAGAGTTCTAGGCAGCCTGCTACATTACTGAGGCTACAGTCAGAAANAGGGAGTCTCAAAGCCCCAAATTATTCAGTAGACAAAGCTTTGTGTCCTAAACCAATGAGATGGGGAGTTTGGGAAGGAGGCAATTCCTGGCCTATAAGAGAAGAAGTCAGGAATTTCTCTCTATCAGGACTTTAAAAATCACTGTTTTGTGCCGGGTTTTTGCCTTTGTGCCGGGTTTTTGCCTTTTCTATATGCTGATGCCCTTTCTACAGAATAGTAGTCTTAAAGCCAGGTCTTCCCTCCTGCCTCAGCCTCCCTGTGGGATTACACGCATGCTCCAACACAGCTGGCTACCGCAATGAAGTTTGCAGAAGCAGATGCAAAACCACTCTGGTTCAATTTTGCTATTGGAATACATAAACGTCTGCACAGACAAAATATATGGCTTTTAAAAGATTTTTGCAGCTACTCTACACAAGGAGAGTCATACTATGAAATGACAATTAAATTGTCTCATGATAATATACAGTCCGACTTTTTTGTAAATCTTTATAAATGCACCATTTGAACTTAGTTTTTATTCGTGTGTGTGTGTGTGTGCATGTCTGTGAGGAGGTATGTGCATGTGAGGACCATGGCAGCTGGAGGTAGAGGCAGTTGTAACCTCTCTGACAGGGTTGCTGGGAACTGAACTTAGGAGCTCTGTAAGCGCAGCATGCACTCTTAACCTCTAAGCCATCAANCTAGCCGCTATATTTTAATACATTATTATTAATTATAAATTAATTATCAGTAAATTATTGATAAAGTCTCATCAAATTTCTTATACACCAAAGGAGATAGAGGATATTCAATGAAACAGTAAGTTAAGTTCAGAGTATAGATGTCTNGTCTGGTTTTGTATCATCTCATGTATATAGAATTCAATTTATTCAGACTTGCTGATCAGTAGCAAAGTTCCAGGTCAACATGTCATGAGACACTCGATGTAGCCTGATCACCAACTACAGTTATGTGCTCCAGGCCATGTGCATNAGGACTAGGGAAAATGGACATTGTCTTAGCCAATTTCCTTTCAAAGGGTAGAAGAAAGCAGAGTTTTGAATTACAAAGTTTTCTTTACTGTAGAATCACCTTCACAGGAAAGTTGTGAGGGCATTACAGCAAATTCTCATGCTGGCTGTACCTGTTTTCCCATACCACTGATGTCATGCTTTATAATAGAAGGCTACTATTTTAGAAGTCACACATTATTGAGTCTCTTAGTCTGTTTCTGTCCAGGATCCCAGCTCAAGACACCATGTTATATGTAGTTCATCCTTCTCTTCATACAACAGTAGAAGTGAATATTTTTCTGATGCGTCTTATATTTGGGTTTGAGGAGCACTGTTCAGGTGTGTGCACTAACTCTACCCCTAGGGTTCTGGCTGANGTCTGTTTCACAATCCTAGACCCGGAGTGCGCTGTCATTCTCATACCATGGTGTCAANGGTCTACANCAGCAATAGTACCATCAGACCTCATGCCAAGCTGGCGTTTGTCAGGTCTCATCCACTGTGAGATGTCTCCCTCTCTTCCANACTGTTCTGTTTCCAGCCTATCACTCTGTCCTGTAGCAATTTTCTCCCACTCAAGTTTTCTCTCCAGGACACTTGAGACAGGAAGTAAACAAACGTCACAGTGTGAGACAGTGGAAATTTACAAGACTGATGTTCTATAAACAGTAGACATCTGCTGAGGGAAGAGACTCACCTGTACAGCTGCCCTCAAGTCCTGCGGAGAGCTCCAGGGTTGCAGCATTCAGGAGTCGCCATCCATGGTGAGTGACACAGCTAGCTGCCTTGAAGTTGTCCCTGCTACTGTAAACAATCCTTTGCCCGTGGTGATTCCAATATACTGGCTCACTAAGNTGGACTTAGGTGTAACTGACAATTTGGCCTGTTGTTAATTCTCTGTCTGGGGTGAATAGATGTACCCCACAGACGTGTCCACAGGCCAATCCAATGGAGGAAATTCTTCAACTGAGTTTCTCTCTTCTCAGGTAAATCTAGTTTGTGTCAAGCCGACCAAAACTAACAAGCAAGGGTAGGAGAGGGAGGCACAACAATGGGTGGCCCACAGAGCTTTACTTGTGTTTTTATAAACAGTAAAACAGAATCTCTTTCAGAGAATAGGAAAAATGGAGGCTCTTACAAATACATGATATAAGACAAGCTTAATGTGAAATAGAGAAAAAGAGATATAAGAATAAACTACAGTACAAACTCTCATGAAAGCCCTAAGTAAAGCCTTCTGAAAATAAATTCAGGAATATTAAAAATAAGGGATAGGTGTCGGGAGTCAGGAGATGCTTCAGCAGTCAACAGTATTAACTGCTCTTGCAGAAGACCAGGTTAGGTTTCTAACACGCATGTTGGGCTACTCACAATTGCCTGTGACTCCAGCTACGGAGTTCTAATGCATTCCTCTGCCT
>LZPO01044433.1:295143-311125 GCA_001675575.1 Neotoma lepida | reverse complement strand
GGATACATCTACGATACAGCCCCTATACCTAAGGCTAAGGTAGAAGAGGCTGAGAAAGACTGTAGGAGTCAGAGGACCAGGAAGTCTGCTGTGACACTGTGTCTTCTCTATAGGACAGTGAAGGTGCTCCCATGACCTCACAAAATATGCTTGCCTGTTTGAAAATATTTGAAGGTTGGACTTTGTCATATACATCTAGAACAATGTCTGCTTTAAGATGGGGAGAACGCAAGAAAATATATTGTCTCCTTCCTCTCATGTTGAGAGAATGGGTGAGTCAGACAAATGGAGGTTCTAAGCACCTCCGCCACCAAGATGTATAGTCTAGGTTAGAGTCTGTGGTCCTGAGTATGTGAATTGAGGGAGCCAGTAAACCCTGCTCCTCCAAAATGGATTTGTCTGTCCTGCCACAGCTCCAGATAGTCATAACTTCCNAATAAGAGAGGTTGCAGAGGGAGAAAAACAGTTGAGCCAATTTGTTAAGCCAGTTGGGGTGAGTAGGAAGAGAGGCCAGCATTCCCCAGCCAGAAGTGTCTTCATGGAAACAAAGAGAAGGGAAAAAGATTCTCNCTCCACAGGAGCTCCTGGTTTTCCATGGCCAAGTGCCACATGCTGGTACGTGACGGCTAGATGGCAGCTCTTGTCACCTACTCTTGATCATCAGTCTCAAGTTTCAAATCTCTTGATTTTATCCTTTTTGATTCTCTCACTTGAAATCCCACCTTTTCTCGTCTACTCCTTTGTCTTGAAGTTTCCTGACCTTACAGCTCTCCTCACAAAATCAGGACTCAAAACCATTTATCAGTAGGCCATTGATAACAGGTCCCACTCATTATTAAGTGGGCGAAGTCCAATGGCCAATGACTTGAAGCTTGGGGAATCATGAGAAAATTAATCCCTCTTTTGTTTTACACTTACCAGGAATGTTTTGCTTTTGAAATTTGAATAACTTTCATAGTCATTCTGGGAATTTATCATTATAAGANCATTTTTAGTATATAAAAAAGAACATGGTCAATGGCTAGTTAGGAGACTTGGGAGACCTATAAGGTAAGAGAATCCAGAATGGTGAGTCCCCAGATTGCAGTCTATAATCAAGTTGTTCCAACTAGGTAGCATGTAGAAAGGTGTCCATAAAGCATATGACTTCATACAGTCTACAAGTCCATGCTCCATAAGCACTTCACTGTTCCCAATGGCCACACATCCATTTCTTTGCATCCCCACATCAAAAGCCACATTGCCCATATGCTGTCTTTCTCTTATTTCATTCTGTTATTCTGATATCCATGATTGCTTGTTACCAGTCATCAGCTTTATTACCTTAAGGCTGTCTTTGTTTTTCCATGTTTACATGAACATATCCAGAACACTTCCGCACTCCAGGCGCATACCGGTGCCCTCTGTAACACAGGAGCTCTTTGAGATCCTCGCTAACAGCTCCTCAGAGAGTTCTCCAGCTCTCACTTGTGCTCAGGAGAGCTGGCTGGGAACAGAAAGCACGTGATGCCTCTGCTTCTGCACCATCATATGAAACCCTTTCTAGAGTTCATTTCNAAACAAAGTACAAAACGACAAACTCCAAAATTTTCAAATTCACCGTATCTTTAATTTTCCTAGAACATTTCTTCAACTNTACAGTTGTATGGCAAAAAGAGGAANCAATTATACTTTTAATCCCTTGTGCCTCCTACTCATGTGAGCTAATAAAGCTGTGTGGGAACATTGAATACAGTTTTCACGAGCTTGGGGATAAACATTCTCCATTTTTAACACTTCAGAGGAATGCCATCATGTTTACTCAGAACAGTGCATTTTAATAAAGCATTGCCTCACAAGCTTCTTTTGTTTTTATGTCGCTACTAAGANAAGATCATACATAGTCTTGACCCAATACANACAACACATATTTCGTTATATATA
The DNA here is from genome assembly GCA_001675575.1 of Neotoma lepida. Taxonomy (NCBI): domain Eukaryota; kingdom Metazoa; phylum Chordata; class Mammalia; order Rodentia; family Cricetidae; genus Neotoma; species Neotoma lepida. Next base: position 309,202 of record LZPO01044433.1, on the reverse strand, counting down.
GCCAAGCTGATTTGAATTGATAGGACAAAGGTAAGAGTAACTGTTCNTTCTTTNTTTATTTATTTTCATTTATATTTATTTATTTATTTATTTTGGTTTTTTGAGACAGAGTTTCTCTGTGTAGCTTTGGTGCCTTTCCTGGAACTCACTCGGTAGCCCAGGCTGGCCTCGAACTCACAGAGATCTGCCTGTCTCTGCCTCCTGAATGCTGGGATTACAGGCATGCACCACCACTGCCCGGCTTGTTCTTTATTTATAACTAAAAATATTTACAAACACATTTCCTATACAATTTCACTTATAATCAAAGATAATTTCAAACCATTGATTTTGAGTAAGAACAAAGTCCTACAGTTTTAGCCTCCTATCTATTGGGAGCACAGTTTAAGCTTCTTGAGAAACAGCCACCTTGTTTAACTGAGAGACATTGACAGTTGNAAAAGCCCATTTCACATTAAGCCAGTTTGCTTCTGGGTATCTGTCTTGACAATAGTTCAGAGTTCAGTTTTCTGAAAACAATGTGAGGCAGGTCTATCATTCCTTCAGCCACTTAAACAGTTGGAGTCATGTCCACTAGGAGCCTTCTTTAGTCCTGCCTCAGTAGCCCCAGCTGTATTCAATATTCCTACATAGTTATGATTTCTAGANCACACATACTTGTTGATAGACAGCTCTTTGAAATAGGGCCAGTGTGAGACTTTTCCAGGGGAGACATAACACAGCTACTCATCCCAGGCAGGGAATCCACAACAGAACAAAGGAATGATTGCATCAGAGTCCAACCTGGTGGTCTAGTGAGTTTTTATTGGAGCTACTCACAGGAGCACGGGTGAGGGATTACTTACAGAAGGATGGGTGGAGGGTTTCGGGAGAATGAATAGGAAGTTACTACGAGAGAATGGGTGAGGAGTTACTTACAAGAGGAGATAAAACTCAAAGATAGTTACATCACTAAAAGCCCACACCAACACAGGTGATGATTCCTGAAAGCTTCATCCCTGGGGTTTTCTGTGCAGCTTCAGGCAGCTCAGTTTGAAGACCCTCTTCTCTGNAGTGAGGCTAGCCAGTCTCCTCTCCTAATGGCTGTTTCCTTGTGGAGGGACACTCATGAACTTTATAGGTTCCAGCAAGCTTTCTGAGACATGTGAACTTTATTTCCCNAGTCTCATGAGCCCCCTCTGCTCTTTCCTGGAGGGACAGTGTCCTAGCTTGCTCTTTGTTGCTGTGATAACACACTGACTCAAACCAGCTTGTGGGAGGGAGGACGTAAAGGGTTTACTTGGCATACACTGTTCTGTCACAGTGCATCACTGAGGGAAGTCAGGGCAGGAATTCAAACAGTAACCTGGAGGCAGGAACTGAAGCATTGAACACGGAGGAACATTGCTTACTGGCTTGTTTCTCTTGGCTCGTTCAGTTGCCTTTCCTATACAGCTCAAGTCCACCTGCTTAGAGATGACTCTACTCACAGTGGTCTGGGCCTTCCCACATCAATTAACAATTTGAAAAAGCATCATTGACATGAGCACAGGCCAATCTGACCCGGGCAATTCTTCAGGTAACTTAATTCTTCCAAGGTGACTTGAGTGTGTGTCAACTTGACATACAAATGCATCACTCACATTAACTGTATGTAACCTCTTTTGTTAGTCCCCAAGATCTCATGTTAATGTCACTATATGAAACACAGTTCAACTTTAAAAGTTCCGCAGTCTTTAAAAATGTCAACACTGAATGTTCAGTCTCTTTAAAAATCCAAAGTCTCTTAACTGTGGGTTCTTATAAAAATCNGAAACAAATTACATGCTTTCTTACTTCAAGAGGAAGAACCAGGGAATAGTCACAAGCAGATCAAAGCAAAACCCAAATCCAACTATAAAAAGCTCAATGTCTGATGTCTGGAATTCACCATTTTCTGGACTTCAGATGGCTTGGGCATTCCCACCTCTCCAGCTCTGCCATCCACAACGAACATGGCTTGTCTTACAGACTCAGGCCAGCTCCTGAGTGTGACCATCCAGTAGCCTTTCATTTCCAACATCCTGGGGCCTCCACTACAACTNAAGCTTCACCTTTACCCAATGGCCCTTCTGCTGGGAGGCTCTGACCCTGTCACACAGTGCCAAGCTTCCCCTGCTCTCCATGACCCCTTCATGCCTTCAAAACCAGTGCCATAAAGGAGACTGTCCTACACATAGCCGAGTTTGGCTGCACACTTGAGATGCAGGCTTGACCTCTCTGGACCATATCTCCTGTGTGCTGACCCTGAGTAAACAGTTCCCAGACAATTTCACTTCAGTGATGGATGCCGGTCTCTTATTTCTCAGCTCCAGCTAACCTGCAGTGGTGGTTCCAGGGGAGCAAAGGCTTCACTTCCACAGATTGTTAACTCAAATATGTTATGTTAAGAGTCTCAACAGTGGGAGGTAGTGGTGCTTGCCTTTAATCCCAGCACTTGGGAGGCAGAGGCAGGCAGATCTCTGTGAGTTCAAGTCCAGCCTGGTCTACAGGGAGAGTTCCAGGACAGGCTCCAAAGCTACAAGGAGAAATCCTGTCGAGACAGACAGACAGACAGAGAGAGAGAGAGAGAGAGAGAGACTCAATAGAGCATTTAAGGAACTCTCAAACTTCCCTCTGAAACTTCACAGCCAGGCCTCTGTCACCTGCATGGCTCTCAGCAGTATCTTCCAGGTTCCCACAACAGCTCATTAAGCTCTGAGCACTCAATGGCTTTCCCAACTCAAAGCTCCCAAATCCTTCTCTTTCCTCCCACAAAACAGTCCAAGGTATAAACATTACAGGTCAGGTCCCTCACAGCAACATCCTACATTCCTAGTACCACTTTCTGTCCTAGCTTGCTTACCATTGCTGTGACAAAACACTGACTAAAACCAACTTGTGAAAGGAAGGGTTTTATGTGACTTACATGGCCCTGTCACAGCCCATCATTTAGGGAAGCCAGGGCAGGAACTCAAACAGGAACCTGGAGGCAGGAACTGAAGCAGAGACCATGGAGGAAGGCTGCTTACTACCTTGCTCCCCATGGCTTTTTCAGCTACCTTTCTTGGATAGCCCTTACCACCTGTCTAGGAATGGCATCACCCACAGTAGGCTGGGTGTTCCCACATCAATTAGTGATTTAGAAAAAGCCTCACAGACAGAAGCACAGGGCATTCTGATCCCAGGAATTCTTCAGGTGAGTTCTGGCTTCTGGGGTGACTCTAGCTTGTGTAAAATTGACATACACTGTTTCAGTTAGAGGAAAATTGTTATATACCCTACGTACTCCACTGCTCAGAGTCAAACCCAGTATCCCAGATTGTAACAAGAATTGCTAAATGGTCTTATTAATAAAAAACCCAGAGCCAGATATTGGGGTAAAAGCTGAAAGATCAGAGGGCTAGAACACGCCAGCCACAAGTTCTTACCACTAGGAAATCCTCAGCCCAAGAGAGAGCTACTTCCTGTATACTCATGACTTATATACCTTTCTATACCCTGCCGTCTTACTTCCTTTCTCCACCCAGCTACATCACTTCCTCTTTCTGCCCAGCTCTATCACTTCCTGTCTGTCTGTATAAACCTCCAGACCTCTATGGTTAACTAGTGCTGGGATTAATGGCATGTGCTACTATGCCTGGCTCTGTTCCCAGTGTGACCTTGAACTCACAGAGATCCTGATGAATCTCTGCCTCCTGAATGCTAGCATTAAAGGTGTGTGCTACCACTGTCTGGCCTTGATGTTTGATATAGTGGCTGGCTTTTTTCTCTGATCCCTAGGCAAGTTTTATTTGTTAGAGCACAAATAAAACATCACCACACCAGATCTGACCAGAACAGAGTACAGTACCATTTGAACTTTGCTGTGGCAGAGAGCTGTTGGTTCCTAGAGTCGGTGATCTGCCACTCTCCTTCACAACACGCANGTTGCTACTGATCTAATTTCCCAATCCTTTACCTCCTTAAAACTATATATTCACTCAGTTGCACAAACACACACACACACACACACACACACACACACACGGAGCATAGAAACCCCTAGACAACACAGCTCTCCATTCCATACATAAACACAAGTATTAAGAGCGAACTCCAGTACTTAAGTCTGGCTTATGACATTCATTCTGTAGCCTGCTCTTTAGTACACAGCATCTACAGGCCCCTTATCCTCATAACCAACCAACCTTGTATCAAAAACACTTAAAAACTGCATCTATACTCAATCGGGAGCCTTTCTTCTTATCCTTCTTAGCTAAATAATACAGTCTAGCAGCTGTTCACACAGCATTTACAGTGTATTGGGTATTATATTCCCTCTAGAAGTGGTTTGAACTATACAAGAAGATATGCCTGAATTATATGCAACTATTTCTGTATTTCNTTCAGGGGACATACGCATTCACAGATGCTAATATCTGAGGGAGTCCTGAGAGTTCTTCCCCACAGCTACTGAGAGAAAAACATAATGCAATCCGTGTTAGTGAGGATTCTCTAAAGCAGTGGTTCTCAANCTTCCTNATGCTGCNACCCTTTAATACAGTTCCTCATGTTGTGGTGACCCNCAACCATAAAATTATNTCATTGCTACTTCATAACTATAATTTTGCTACTGTTATGAATCATAATGTAAATATCTGTCTTTTTCAATGGTCTTAGGTGAGCCCTGACCCCCAAATGGGTCAGGGTCCACAGGTTGAGAAACCACTAATGTGAAGGATGAGAATCTGGTAGTTAGTTGTTCAGTCCAGGAGACTGGATATCAGAANTCTCGATCTGAGNATTTGTTCCTCATGTTTAAAAAAATTCTAAAACTACAGTAATATCTTCAGCATTTTAGGTAAATTTTGGGTTAGATCCACAGCTCTCATAGGTTCATTTTCATCTTCCACATTCTTCCACAAGATGCTACTTTCCAACTTTCTATACCACGCTGGATGGCCTCCTCCTCCTCTTCCTCCTGCTCCTCCTTTTCCTTCTCCTCCTCTCCTCTTCCTCCTCCTTTTCCTCCTCCTCCTCTTCCTCTTCCTCCTCCTCCTCTTCATCCTCCTCCTCCACTTTTGTATTTGAAGCCCCAAGGAAAGTTCGCATTAGGCCCCTCACAATCCCCTTCCAGTCTCAAAGACAATCTTCACACCATAAAGAGTATATGCACAGCAACATTACAAGAACCAATTTCTGTGTTTTTAACCCAAGTAACACCAGAATTTACTGGCTCAAAACAATCATTTTCTTCTGTCTCATGACTAACTTGGCTGGCTAGTGTAGAATATGACTTCTCTTTGCTGGTCTTCAAAGGCTCTTACAGGATTACATCTAGATGGATGGAGACTGAAATTCAGTGCTTGGGACTTTACTTTCACCCCTCAGGCCTCTGCACTTCTCTACATGGTCTGTCTCCACTGGGTGCCTTTCTCTTTCACACCCCTTCATACACTTCTTTCTCTAGTAAAACCACCTGAATAATATTCATGGTGGTCCAAAACTCAAGAATAAGGTAGCAGAGGACTCTGCCAGACCTGCTAGTAATAAGGCCCAAATGTTGTCCACATTTTGCTTCTTCCACTGCTAAAAGCAAGTCCCAAAGAAAATCCAAATTCTTGGCAGGAGGAAAGCACAAATGTGTATGGTACCCTATCAGTCTAAAATGATTTGTCTCGGTATCAAATGTTTACTAAATATATTTAAGACACTGGTTTAGAGGTCAGGATGATGGCTCAGCAGTTAAAGGTGCTTGCCACCAAGCTTGACTACCTGAGTTCAATCCCTGGAACTAAGATGGTAGGGAGAACCATTTCCCTTAACTTGTTCTCCAACCTGTACACCTATGTTGAGGTGGCACCTCTCTCTCTGTCTATCTCTGTCTCTCTGTCTCTGTCTTTCTCTGTCTCTCTGTCTTTCTCTTTCTCTGTCTCTGTCTCTCTCACACACGCATTTCACTGTCATTTACAACTGTTATCAGGTACTGTGGATTGTACGCAGTTTCTCACTCATACACCTGGAAGCAAAGTGAGTGTGTTTCTATTGCCATCCTATGCTAGCACGCAACAGGGGTTTCACCAGAATCTTGCGTGACTATAGGGACTAAGTTACATGGTGGTCCAAAACTCAAGGTGTAACTGTACTACTGTTACAGTCTTAGGGAACCACTGGCACAAACATGGTTTCTTTGGGGTGAAATGGAATATGATTATATATATATATAAAATCATATATATATATGTATATATATATGTATGTATATGCCTGAAATTAGCATGCAGGAGACAAAGGAGAGAATTCCCAGTGAGACAGTTCACCTTCTGTCACACACTCCTAGCTATGTGCTGAAATGTAAATCAGCTCACAACTGCTATTGGTTGTTTTTCTGTGTTTACAAATTTAGAAATAATTTCACCTTGGGACAAATTCTCTGAGTCCATGGACTTGTGTATACTGAGGAAATGCTTTACTCTGAGCAACACCCCTATTCTGGGAAATGACTTTTTCCCATATTTTTTCCTTTGAGAATTTCCTACATGTATACAACATGTTGTGCTTATATCCACCTCTACTGCCCCTTCAACTCCACTCAGACCCTCTCTTACCATGTTTCTCTCTCAACTTCATATCTTTTTTTTAACCCATTGAGTTCTATTGGTGCTGCCCACATGTTCTTGGGTATAGGGCTCTCCATTGANGCATGGAAAACTTTGGGGCTCTCAACCCTGAAGAAAACTGACTCATCCACCTCCAACGCCATCAACTATCAATAACTCTTTAGCTGGGGTGGGGTTATATGATCTCTCTCATCCAATCTGAAGTTTTGACTGGCTTGGTCTTGTGTAGGTCTTGTGTAGTCAACCACAGCCACTATGTGTTCATGAGTGTGATGGACCTGTTACAACCAGAAGACACTTGCGTACAGTCCTCCCAACCTCTGCCTCTTTTAGTCTTTCAACCCCCAGTTTTATGATGTTCCCTGAGTCTGGGGTATGATCTAAGTGTCTTATTTACAGCTGGGCACTCCACGGTCACATTTTGCCCTTTGACCTGTGTTACCAGCGGAAATGAGTTTCTGTATTAACTACTATTCTACTATCNGGTGCCAGAAGAGGCTGAAGCAAAATCTCTCATAGAATGTCAACTTTAAAAAAAAATAATGATTTGATTTGATTCTATTTTTACCAAAATGATTTGCAAATGTTTTATTAAAGTTTTTCTTATTATTATTTTTTAGATTTATTTTTTATATAAGTGTTTTGCTTGCATATGTATTTGTGCACCATGTACATTCCAGGTGCCTGTGGTGGTCAGAAAAGAGCATTGGATCTCTTGGAACTGGAGTTACGGTTTGTGTGAGCTACCATGTGAGTGCTGGGAATCAAACCCAGACCCTCTGCAAGGGGAACAAGTGTCTTAACCACTGGGCCATCTCCCAGCCCTTCTTAAAGTTTTCAAGGAAAGGCTTATATTTTTAACATATTACACTTTTATATTTCTAAATATTGAGAGGAAAGCTAATGAATGACAAATATTGAAGACCATTCCCCAAAAAGGCACAGGAGGAAATGACTGGATTAAATGATAAGAAAATGCCTACTATTCAAATTTAAAATTCTAAAATTCTACTTTGAAATGTCTTNACTTCTAGGAAGATATTTTTAATGGAAGTCTGTCTTAGTCTGTTTTGTTTTGTTTTGAGACGGGTATCACTGTGTAGTTCAGGCTGTCCTTGAATCACGGCAATTCTCCTGCTGCAGTTTCATGAGTGCTGAGATTATGGGCACATGACACACCCCCGGTGTGTGCACTCACATTCCCTGGGTGGATTCCCAGGAGTGGTATATCTGGATCATAGTGCAGATTTAGAGGAAACTTCATATTTTCCAGAGTTAAAAAAAGAAAAAACAATGTATACCAAGAATATTTTGTTGTTTTTTAAATATTTTTTGATAACTACAACCAGTATTAGAATAGATATTTAGTAACTATTTTATTTTTCATAAAACATGTATGTTTTGTTTTGATTAAGGAAGGATATATAGTTTTAACAGAAATATTTAAGTTCAGTATAATAAAGCTACTATTTTAGTAAAACAATGCACATTTTAAGTGCATATATATATATATATATATAGTGTGTGTGTGTGTGTGTGTGTGTGTGTGTGTGTGTGTGTGTGTGTTGTGATATCTGCTCTTGGCTGTGAACTTAACACACTTGGGAAGATGGAACCTCTGCTGAGGAATTATTTCCATCAGGCTGGCCTTTGGGAATGTCTGTGGGGCACTTTCTTGATTGCTAATTGATGGAGGAAGGCCCAGTCTTTTGTGGGTGGGGCCACCTCTGGGCAGGTGGTCGGGGGTTCTATAAGGAAGCAGGCTGAGCAGAAGCAAGACAAACTCCAGTGAGAATGTCTGTCTGTCATGTCTGCTTCAGATTCTGCTGCAGGCTCCTGCTTTGGCTTCCTTCAATAATGGACAGTGATGTGGAAGTGTAAGCCAAATAAACCCTATTCTTTCCTAAGTTCCTTTTGGTCATGATTCTATCCCAGCAGCAGGAACCTAAATAGGACATGTGTATTTACATGTATTTTGTTTGCAAATGTATATATGCATATTTTANATGTGTGGCCTCTTCTGCTCTCAAAACGATCCATTTCGATTATGAAATTCTGTTACTTTTTCATAACAGAAAATCCNCCAGAAATTTTCCGGTTTTGTTGCTTTCATGTTTATATTTCTCATTTCACTTCACGTTTCTAGGCTCTCACTAGTAGGTTTGGGTAGGGAGAGTTTTGCATCCTGCCTTTCTGTCAGCATCCTTTGCTGTAACTCAAGTGGTGGCTGCTTGGGTCTTATCTCCGCACTCCTGCTCTCCTTACTCTGCATGGCATCCTTTCCTGGCCTGGCTGAACCACTGCTTGCNTTTCTGAGCCCCTGAAGGCAGCTCTCATCTAGGAGAATCCTTGTCAGGGTGCATTCTAGATCCTTCCATCATCCTAGATGTCTGACTCCACTGTCAGATATCTCTCCATAATATGTTACCAGCAGAAAACCGGCCCTGTAATTTGGTTTTAACTTATTACTGGCTGCATCCAACAAGGAATCAGAATGTATGAGTAGAAGAAACTTATTTCACATATTTCTGGGTCTTCAGAGCTTATAAAATGTTACAGGAGTAAAACACACATAACAACCCCCTCTCCATCTTTATTTAGAAAATTAACTTTATGCTGCAATTGAGCAGTTTGANATTTTAATTCACGTTATGAAAGTTGGGACAAAAATAGGTTACTTAATAATAATGAAAAATGTACCAATGCAACCAACAGCAGAAACGTGAAACACCTCCTGGCTCTAGGGGGAATGGCATCATCCACCCATTTACTGAATGCTGCCCAGAGGGAGCAAGAATAATCCAGGTTTTTACAGATACCCGACCTTTACAAACATAATGGGTCATTAGAAAGTGAGACATGCATGAAAAACCCAGTCCATCTGACCTTTNCAACGTGAGATAAATGTACTCAGNTTGCATCTCCCTATAACTAAATAGCCCTGTGGTGTCCATGAACCCAGATTTACTGAAATCTTTCAAACTGATGANAGATCCCCCTCCTGACTCAGACATTTAGATGAGTCTCAGATGGTCATTACCAAGTGTACTTTCAGTGACATTTCTCTTGCTTTCTTCTCCCCTCAGCAGAGCACAATGCCAGCCACAAGATGAGAAAGGAAATAAAAGGTCTTCCAGAGAGCANTGCCCACTTAGCTTCCGTGCTGGCTTGAGGGACAACCTGGGGAGTTCTTTCTATGTTATTCTGGGCTGAAACTCATTTTATTTATGTATTTATTTTTTGTCAACTACAGCATGGAACAACTTCTCACCCACCTCATTAAGGTTTTAGGCCTAGCATCTTTTGTTGAGAGAATCAAGAGGTAGATACAGAAATTCTAACCCATAATTTTGTGGTAAGGTGATGGAAGGGGACATGTACCCACATAATAACCACATATTTCAGCAGATTCCTTAGTAGGTTTTTTTCTTAATTATCAAGTTTCTTTAAACATAATTACCAGGTTACTTGACATTTTTCCATCTCCTATAGCTCCTCAAAAATAAAATAATGTACTGTTTCTGTTGTTACAGTTCACTTGTCATTGTGTAGACATCTGGCAGAGCACTGAAGTGTGTGGATGCCAAGAGTTCTATCTACGGCACTATCAGGAAACAGCATGCACTTAGGCTGTAATTAATGGCTACGTTCCCAACTCACACCTGAGACTTTGAGAATGAAAAACAGGTTAATCTTTAGAAAATCCCAGGAAACCTTCGTAACATCGGTCTTTGCCCTGCAGGGTCGGGGTGACACTTGGAAGCACATCCTCCCCAGGCATTCTGCTGTGTTTGCAGCCCTCCCACATTCACAAAGAGCCTGACAAGGTGTCATTTGAGGGAGAAGGTTTCCAAGCGGAGAACCGGTTTGTCAAAATCACCTTGTGTTCTATGTGCCATTATAAAGCCAAGTTCAGCATAAAAGGCTTACATTTGGAAGTCCTACTCAAATGACACAAGTCACTAAAGACTGTAATCCAATTTCACCCATACTGTGGTCCAATAATATGTGTCTTAGAATAACACTGTTTTGAGGCTCAAAGTATGTTTTATTTCTGTGGAAGTCTACAAGGAATCTATCAGCTGAATTTCATCTATTTATCTATCTATCTATCTACCTATCTACCTATCTATCTATATCTATCTATCCATTTATTTATTTATCTCACTGAACAGTGTTCATGGTCTCCCCCTCAACACAGCATGTTGTCACAGTGGGGAGCTGCTAGGTGCTTGGCAAAGCACGTTATTGCTTGCTAGTTGGCTCAGTTGAAGGAAGGCTGGAATTTATGAAACCGGAGCCTTGGAAAGGACCCCTATCTGGATATGTCAGAGTTTTGCTGCTCCACGGCCACAGATGGCTATGTCTAGAGCCAGAAATCTCACCCTTATGTACATGGTCATTAGGACAAATTACGTGCAAAAACTTATCCCATGCACCAAGAGGGGGAAAAAAAAATCCCACATTCCATATTAAAGAGCTGCATGCCCTCTGCTTTGAGGAAAGTATAATAAAGATGTTCAGCAATGTCAAGATGGAGTGTGTTCCCCTGGTGAAGGAGCTTTGACACTCGGTCCTTACTCACCGGTTACCGTTAGATATCTCTATATTGTTGTGTATCTACAAAAAAACATAAAAGCTTCAATTGCAATACATCCTGGTGGCTGAGAGATGCATATAAATTAAAATTACCTTTTAAGAAATTGTTGTCCAAGCTTTGATGAGTGTCAGTAATGATTATCCCCATGGCTTTCCTGAGAGGAAAAGATTGATGAGTAGAAAAGGAGAAGCATTTGTGGAAACTTCCTGGGTGCAGGTGGGTGAGGAGACTTCACCTTCTCCATGTCGCCAATTCTATGACTTCAAGATGGAGACCATGCTACTCTCTGGGGTAAGTAAAGCTACATGGAGTGGCCTCTTTGAGTTTAGTATCCTCCAAGGATTTCTGTACTCCCTGTTTTCCGTGTGTGTGTGTGTGTGTGTGTGTGTGTGAGAGAGAGAGAGAGAGAGAGAGAGAGAGAGACAGAGACAGAGACAGAGACAGAGAGAAACAGAGACAGAGAGACAGAGAGACAGAGACAGAGAAGTCCAAGATGAAGACACCAACAGGGTTACTTCCTCATATAAATGGTGTCTTTTGTCCTGCCATGCCTGCTACACAGTGTTTCTAGTGTTTTGATGGAACAGGGTTTATTCACTCTATAATTTAGTAAATAGTGCCAAGTTGTACTTCATAAAGATCTGCCACATTTTCATCACAAGTGTCTGAAAGTTTCTGGCTTCCCCCAGTCTCTCCAGCACTGAATATCTGAATTGATTTGGTAGTAAAAAAACAAAAACAAAAACAACCCACAGATTCTTTTGTTGTCTTGATACAGGTTTCTTTCACGGCTGAGTTTGTACACTTGCCATGTTTGTTTAATCTCTGCGTTTTCTTCACAGGGCTTGTCATTTATAATTTCCTAGTTGGATGAGTCTTCCCATTTCTAGCTTGGTGGTGGTAACTGCCACCGACTCGGCAGGAGTAGTGGAGCTGAGGCTGGGAGTGTCACTCTGTGGGACAGCAGGCGCTGAGCAAGGACAAATCCNAAACAATACACCAATCACAGGACTGTGGCTTTGAATTTAACCCTGTCTCTTGCTGCTTTTGTGGTCTTGCTCTCTCTTTCCAAGCTGCAGCTGCTCTCTTGAAAGTTGGAGAAAAAGGTAATCACGAAGTGAGAATTGAATAGAATAGTGTTATCCATGTAAAATGGGGATATAAAATAAACTCTATTGTCATTTACTGTATTCATATCACTTTATTTATAAAAGTAAGCTAGCTTTTCTCTCTTATGCATACTTTCTAACATTTCTCCACACCTTCTAACTATACTCATGATGTCTCTTACACGAAGCACTTGTTTTATTTACTTTAATTCATCTCAATGCTTATTAGGTTTCACACAAAATGTAATAATTCATTTAAAACATTTATATATTTTTAACATTTCATTTGATTATAAAATATCCTGAATTATGAAACATCCAGAGTATAAAATGTACACAAACACACACATGCACACACACATGTGCACACACACACACACACACACACACACACACACACGCATTTTGTGGAGAGAGATAAATCTAATGTCTTTCGAAAAGGAACCATGACTCCAAACTACTCAAATTGTTTTAAGGAAAATGTAAAATATGTCTCCATTAACTAAAGCTTGTTAGTCAGACAACATAAATAACTTATAGCTTTCATATTTTTGTTCAAACTGTCCATTTCTAAGTCAAGTGAATGATGGACTCAAAAACACCTTCTAAATGCCCTTAATTTTAATTTGTGTATTTACAGCAGCATAATGAGATGGTTACTACCATAAAATGGTGGAATTTCATGGAGATAAAAGCCTTCTGTGGTTACAGGATGACCCAGGGCCATTTTTAAAACTACAGTNCAGTGGTTTTAAAATTTAAAAACTCAGGTGTGCAATTTTGTTCCTTTGCTTTCTTATTGTAAAATTATTCCACGGTAGCCTTTGCTATTTTCCCCTGACCCAGCAGTATTCTATATGTACACTTTGTGACGCATGTGTACACGCATGTCAACAGTGCTACTTCTTTCCAATTTCTCTACCTTAGGTAGGTCTTTTGAAGACAACTTAATAAGCACATTTTTATAAATCTAAATGGGAATGTTCCCTTGTGTGACTTGGGAGCTAGATTCACGTACATATATTGAGATTCTTCATAGATAATTGCTCATTCTGTACTTTCATGCTCTTTCCTTTGCCTGGTATATNTAGTTCCTTCCCCTCTTTTCTTGCCTTCCTTTAATTTAGCTGTACTTTTAAATGACTGCCATAATAGCTTTGGGGAGTTCATGCATTTTAATCAGGTAATTTTGTGGCTGACTCTGCTTTCTTTTTTTATTTATTATTATTGTGTGTGAGGGAGAGTGCAGGTGCACCAGGTGTGGGCTACCACATCTGGCCATTCTCCCCATTAGTTAATATTAATAATCTTACAATTTTATGTTTGTTTACATGTACATATTTAAGTGTCTGTGTGAAAATTTACATAATACATGTTTATTTATACTTTTCTCTTCTGTTTCAAACTTTCTAGTCTCAACTCTGTCATCTGGACCTAATGTTCTTTTCCTGGAGTTTGTTACCATTAAAAATGTTTGCAATGAACACACACTAGCTGTTGCTTCTAGGTAGATGGTCAGTAATGATGTGACGTCTTGTCTTCCCTTTCCTACCCTAGCTTTTTTCCTCTTTAGAAAACAGCTATGGGTGTCTTCCTTTTGTTGATCCTTATAGGTAATGAAATTTTGGTTCATTGATTTTCTTTGTATTTTTGTAATTTCTATTTTATTAATATCCATTATGTGGTGTTTTAAATGTCCCCGTAGCCTTATTTGAGCACTTGGTTCCAAGTTGATAGCACTGTTTGCGGGG
>LZPO01044433.1:280979-294593 GCA_001675575.1 Neotoma lepida | reverse complement strand
CAGGTTTGTCTGATGTCGTTTATTTTTGCTCATCTGAAAATGTATTCTGATTTCCATTTTGATTTCTTTTTTCACCTATTAGGAACATGCTTTTAGTCACCAAGTGTACATGAGCTTCTGAAATAGACCTTGTTTTTTATGTCGAACTTTGTTCCTTGGTGGCCAGACAGCGTATTTTGTATTAGGCTTGTCTTTTATAGCTGACTGAAGTTTGTTTTATGGTCTGGGATGTTCCCAACCCTGGATAATATTTCACATGCACTGAAGACCAGAGCCACTGTTGTTGCTGGGGAGGTGTTTGGGAGATGTTTGGTTGGGTTGATGTAGAATTTTTTCTAAGTCTTCTGATGTCTTGCTGATCTTCTTAATGGTCCTTATAATTGAGTACGTGTTATGGAAGGCTCTAGTATTGTTGAATTTTCTAATAAATCTGTTGCAGTTTCTATAAAATTTTGCTAGTCTGTTATTAGATACACATATATTTATAATTTTTATAGTTTCTTGATATACTGACTGTTTTATAAAGCAGCCCCCTCTATTGTAACTATTTTTTTTAAGTTTGTTTTATCTGTTGTAAGTATAGGCACTTATGGATAATAATATGGTTCTGGTTTGTATTATATATCCTTTTCTACACTTTGATATCAATAAAGGGAAATGTATGCAAAAATTGAGGTGTTTTCTATATACAAGCACATATCTTAAAGAAGACAAGAGGGTAACATAAGTAAGACAAGGAAGGAAAAGAACACACAGCTTGTAGCTTCCAGCTGGATTGTGGCAGTCTCTGCTTAAAGACCTCNCTAGAAGTTGATGATTAAGCAGTAACACAGTACAACTTCACTGAAGACAGATTGGAAGGTGCTATACTTCTGGCTGTCCAATGTGAAAGCCCAGCCATCGACTAAGACACTACAGCCCACAGTGGCTCTAGTCACTACTCACCAAGGAGCTATTAGTTTATGACAAATCCCTTCTTTAGCTTCAAGGAGTGATGTCACAAAGCATCTCTCCAGGAGTCCTAGTGTCACAGTTAAGATGCTAATACCTGCATTTAAGCAATGTTTGGGCTATTTATTGAAATCAACCATGCTCCTTACATCTCAAGTTACAGGACAATCATTAGCATCCAGTCGAGGATTCCCCTATATCGTCACTATCACATTTTAGGAATCAGTATTTAAGAATCAAGTGGATTCAGTGTCTCTTGCTGTGAGATATGAAATGATTTGGGCAGCCTACTTCTTTTGGATTTTGCTGCTATTGTTTTAGATATGAGTGGCAGATGCTACAATGTGGGAGATCTTTATTACAACATTTTCTTTAATTAAATTCACTTGCCATCATGCCACTTTCTGGATAGCCCAAGATCCTGTCCAGACATTGAATTGGAGCAAGAGAAATGATCCCTTTGTGTTCTAAGTTTGGCATCTAATCATTATCCCATGCCAGAGCACAGAAGGCTTCTGACAGTTGATCAGAGAGCCCCAACTGGGAGACTCCTATTCATGCAGCTTGTGCAACACTCTCCAATCAGTAATGTGTAGACAAAGCTGCCATTTAACTTCAGTGCTTTTTAAACTGTCTTTCAAAAGTCGATGAGCAAGAGCCGTAAGACAGGGAGCCTGGTACTCAGTGAAAGCACTCATATATGCAGATATCTTCTGGCTTCACCTACTACTTTTGAGATATATATCTCTACCTTTTTCCCAAAATCGACCCATTTCTATAACAATTTAAGACAACAAAAATGCTGGGCACATGCCTTTAATTCCAATGCTTGTGAGGCAGAGGCAGCCAGATTGCTGTGAGTTTGAGACCAGCCTGGTCTACACAGTGAGTTCCAGACAGCCAGAGCTACGTAGTGAGATCTTGTCTTCAAAAAACCAAAACAAAAACTACAACAAAGACATCAAAAAGGTATGTTTGCATACCCTTTTAACAACTGGTGGATCTCTGTGAGCTAGCCTGGTCTACACAATGAGTTCCAGGACAGCCAGAACTGTTTAGTGAGACCCTGTCTTAAAAAAAAACAGAACAACAACAAAAGACATCAAAAAGGTATACTAGTTCTGCACGTACCCTTTCAACGATAACACTAATATTACAGCGGCAGCTTTTGTTACTTGTTTGTTTGTTTTCTGGTGTTGGTGATGAAACTTAGGGGCTCACACATTCTAGGCAAATGATCTACCACTGAGCTATATCGTCAGACCAGCAATGTGTTGTTCCCTCAGCANNGGAATGATGCTTTGAGATGAGGGCTATTTTTAAGAAACTTTCAGTAAGAAATAGCTGTAAATAACCCACCTGNGGTTCTATTCCTGAAACTGAGAATCATGGGGGTTCTGGAGCTCTCCATTAGAATCTGATGAAGTAGATAAAGAGGAAGAACATTCCAGATCGTGCAAGATGCCGGCCCTGGCAATGGATCCNCTGTGACTGGCCAGGTTTCAGTCACACTTTACAATAAGANTTAAGATGTAGTTTGGTCACGTTCTCCAGGAAGATGGGGAAACAATTTGGAGCACACTGCATAGATATTAGCATTAATTTAACATTGCTGAATTACTGAAAAATATTTTCAGCACCACTTTTCTAGATAAACCAACTTTCTATTTGCTCATTCACCTAATGTTCTTTCTGTAATTTAATTAATCTTAAGAGAAGAAAAATATGAGGAAGCCTTTATATTATTACCCAATGAACTTAAACAAAAAGAAGTCTACATTTGACATGGAAATGAAAGTCAAAATTATCATCTATTAACCAAAATAATTTCCTTGATTTGAAAACCGTGTGTGTAGGACCAGGTGAAAGGTCAGCAGTATGTGTCCAATACAAGGACCATCTCTGCAGGGTCAGAGCCGTAAGTCTTCTGCTCACTTGGTATTGCTTCACATTTCCTATATTTCAAAATATATTCATTTTTATGTTTGTAAAAAACAGTAAAATAGTAGAAATATTTCTGTGATGACTGGCAGTTCTTGTTAGATGTAATTTTAGTTGCTAACTTTCNGTGCCATATATTCCTTTTATTTGTGTCTTCAAGCATTTAGATGGAAGTGTATGTAAGNAGTACTTGCAGATACCAGGAAACTAAAGGGGACCNTGGTGACAGTGAAGATGGGGTGGGGTGGCAGGAGCACTACAGAGAGAATACAGGACACAGCTGCCATGAAAGGGAAAGTGAGAAAAATAGGCAGAGAGTCTTACATGGGGATGGGGAGGGAGGATATCAGAGGCAGTGGAGGAATAGATAACATTGAAGATGTTTGAAAAGCTGTAAGAAACTGTATTATTAAATATTTACCTAAAATGGAATTTCGTGAGACTCCTGCTCTACCAGAGGTTATGCCAGTACTAGGAACCCCAGGTAACACACTCCCCCACTACCCCTTAATACCCCTTAATTAATTAATCCCCTTCTCTGGGCTCCATATTCTGGCCCACACCCCCAGAAGAAGACTCTCACTCTACTAGAGGCCATGCAGGTACTAGGAACCCCAGACAACACCTGCTCTACTGGAGGCCACTCTGATATTAGGAATCCCAGGTACCTGGAACAGCAGAGACCACACTGGTATCCAGAATCCCAGAGGTCATGCCAGTTCCCAGAACCCCAGAACCTCAGAAGCAAAGCAAGCACTCAAAACCCAGAGGCCAAACAGATCACCAAAACCCCACCAGAGACACACTACTGGACCTGAAGACTTACTGGTCACCAGAACCACAGGCCACTGAGGCCAGAAGATAAAAACAATAAAGATAACACAAACTAGGAAATCCTGGAGATGGAAAATATAAGTAAGTGAACAGGAACTACAGATGCAAGAATAACCAACAGAATATAAGAGGTAGAAGAGAGAATCTCAGGCATAGAAGATACACTAGAAGACATTGATACAGCTGTCAAAGAAAATGTTAAATCTAAAAAGGTCCTGGCACAAAACATACAGGCAATCTGGGACANTATGAAAAGACCAAACCTANGAANAATAGAAATAGAAGAAGGGAGTATACCCAGATCAAAGGCCCAGAAAACATATTCAACAAAATCATAGAAACTTTCCTAACCTAAAGGTACAAGAAACTTATAGAACACCAAATAAATTGGACCAGAAAAGAAAGTCCCTGTGCCACATAGCAATCAAAACACTAAGCACAGAACACTGGAAGAATATTAAAAGCTGCAAGGGGAAAAGGCCAAGTAACATATAAAAGCAGACCTGTTAGAATTACACCTGACTCTCAATGGAGACTCTAAAAGCTAAAATGGCCTGGGCAGATGTCTTGCAGACTCTAAGAGACCACAGATGCCAGCCCAGTCTACTATACCCAGCAAATCTTTCAATCACTATAGATGGAGAAAACAAGATATTCTATGACAAAGTCAAATTTAAACAGTATTTATCTACAAATCCAGCCTTATAAAAGGTGCTAGAAGGAAAACTCCAACCTAAGGAGGTTAACTACACCCATGAAAACACAGGTAATAAATAATCTCACAGCAGCAAAATCAAAAGAAGGGAAATACACATATACACTGCCACCACTACTATCAACAAAATTAACAGGAATTAACAACAGGAATTATTGGTCATTAGTATCTCTCAATACCAATGGACTCAATTCCCCAGTAAAAAGACATAGGTTAATAGAATAGATGCAAAAATCAGGATCCATCCTTCTCAACATCAGCTGCTCAACATCAAAGATAGACATTATCTTAGGGTAAAGGGTTGGGAAAAGAGTTTCTAAGCAAATGGACTCAAGAAGCAAGCTGGTGTAGCTATTCTTTTTAATATCCAACAAAATAGACTTCAAACCAGAATTAATCAAAAGAGATGGAGTAGGACATTTCATACTCACCAAAGGAAAAGTCCAGCAAAATGACATTTCAATTCTTAACATCTATGCCTCAAACACAAGGGCACCCACATTTGTAAAAGAAACATTACTAAAGCTTAAATCCCACATTCATTGAACCTCATGCATTAATAATGGGAGACTTCAATACCCTTCTTTGACCAATGGATAGGTCATCCAGACAAAAACTAAACAGAGAAATAATGGAGCTAAGAGGCATTATGAGTCAAATGGACCTAATAGATGTCTACAGAACATTTCACCCAAACACAACACAATATACCTTCTTCTCAGTATCTCATGGAGCATTCTCCAAAATTGACCACATAGTTGGTCACAAAACAAGTCTCAACAGATATAAGAAAATTGAAATACCCCCCTGTATCCTATCAGACCATCATGGATTAAAGCTGGATATCAACAACAACAGAAATGACAGAAAGCCTATAAATTCATGGAAACTGAACAATTGACTATTGGATCAAGTCAGAAATAGAAAGAAATTAAATACTTCCTACAATTCAGTGAAAATAAATGCACAACATACCCAAATTTATGGGACACAATGAAAGCAGTGCTGAGAGGAGAGTTCATAGCACTAAGTGCCTTCATGAAGAATTTGGAGAGATCTCATACTAGTGACTTAATAGCACCTGAAAGTTCTAGAATACAAAGAAACAAACACACTCAAGGGGAGTAGATGGCAGGAAATAGTCAAACTGAGGGCTGAAATTGATAAAGTAGAAACAAAGAAAACAATGCAAAGAATCAATGAAACCAAGAGTTGGTTCTTTGAGAAAATCAACAAGATAGACAAATCCTTATCCAACCTAACTAAAAAGCAGAGAAAGACTATCCAAATTAACAAAATCAAAAACAAAAAGTGGGACATAAGAACAGACTCTGAGGAAATCCAGAGATTCATTAGGTCATACTTCAAAAACCTGTACTCCACAAAATTGGAAAATCTAAAAGAAATGGACAAATTTTGATAGATGTCACCTACCAGAGTATAATCAAGATCAGAAAAAAAATTTAAATAGACTGTAAACCCTAGTAAAATAGAAGCAGTCATTAAAATCTCCCAACCAAATAAAAGAAAGAAAGAAAAGAAAAGAAAAAGAAAAAGAAAGTAAGCCCAGGGCCAGATGGTTTTAGAACAGAATTCTACCAGACTTTCAAAGAAGAGCTAATACCAATACTCCACAAATCATTCCACAAAATAGAAACATTGCCAAATTCATTTTGTGATGTCACAGTTACCCTGATACCCAAGCCGCAAAAAAAACTCAACAAAGAGAATTACAAACCAATATCACTCATGAATATTGATGCAAAATACTCAATAAAATACCAACAAACCAAATCCAAGAACACATNTAAAAAATCCAGTAGGCTTCATCCAAGAGATTCAGGGATGGTTCAACATACAAAAATCTGTCAATGTAATCCACCATATAAACAAACTGAAAGAAAAAAAGACACATGATCATCTCATTAGATGCTGAAAAAGCCTTTGACCAAATCCAACACCCCTTTATGATAAAAGTCTTGGAGAGATCAACCATACAAGGCACATATCAAAATATAATACAAAACAGCAAGCCAATAGCCAACATCAAATTAAGTGGAGAGAAACTCAAAGCAGTTCCACTGAAAACAGAAACAAGACAAGGCTGTCCACTCTTTCCATATCTATGCAGTATATACTTGAAGGTCTAGCTAGAGCAATAAGACAACTAAAGGAGATCAAGGGGATGCAAATTGGAAAAAGTCCAAGTACCATTATTTGCAGATGATATGATATATATAAGGAAGCCCAAAATTATACCAGGGAACTTCTACAGCTGATAAACACCTTCAGCAAAGTAGCTGGATACAAGACTAACTGAAAAAAAAATCAGTAGCCCTCCTATCTGCAAATGATAAATGGTCTGAGAAAAAAATAAAGGAAACAACATCCTTCACAATAGCCGCAAATAATATAAAATATCTTGATGTAACTCTATCTAAGCAAGTGAAAGACCTGTATGACAAGAATTTCAAGTCTTTGAAGAAAGAAATCAGAAAAGATATCAGAAGATGGAAAGATCTCCCATGCTCATGAATCAGTAGAATTAGCACAGTAAAAATGGCCATCTTGCCAAAAGCAATCTACAGATTCAAAGCAATCCCCATTAAAATCCCAACACAATTCTTCATAGACCTTGAAAGAACAATATACAAGTTCATATAGAAAAACAAAAAACCCAGGACAGCTAAAAACAATCCTGTACAATAAAAGAACTTCCAGAGGTATCACTCATCCCTGATTTCAAGCTCTACTACAGAACTACAATAATAAAAACTGCATGGTATTGGCATAGAGACAGACAGGTGAACCAATGGAACAGAANTGAAGACCCAGATATAGATCCACACATGTATGGACCTTTGATTTTCAACAAAGAAGCTGAAATTATACAGTGGAAAAAGAAAGAATCTTCAACAAATAGTGCTGGTCTAACTGGATATCAGCATGTAGAAAAATGCAAAAAGATCCATATCTATCACCCTGCACAAAACTTAAGTCCAAGTGGATCAAAGACCTCAATATAAAACCAGATACACTGAACCTGATAGAAGAGAAAGTGGGAAATAGCCTTGAATGCGTTGTCATGGGAGACAACTTCCTGAATAGAACACTAGTAGAGCAGACACTAAGATTAACTATTAATTGAAAATTAATAAATGAGACCTCATGAAACTGAAAAGCTTCTGCAAGGCAGTAGATACCATCCATAGAACAAAACATCAGCCTACACAATGGAAAAAGATCTTCATCAACCCNACATCTGACAGAAGGCTAATATCCAAAATATATAAAGAGCTTAAGAAACTAGACATCAAAAAATCAAATAATCAAATTAAAAAAGGAAGTAGAGATCTAAACAGAGAATTCTCAACAGAAGAATCTCAAATGGTCAAGAAACACATAAAAAATGTTCAACATCCTTAGCCTGAAAGGAAATGCAAAACAAAATGACTGAGATTCCATCTTATACCTATTATAATGGCTAAGATAATAAACACAGGTGACAGCTCATGCTGGAGAGGATGTGGAGGAAGGGGAACACTCCTCCATTGCTGGTGGGAGTGTAAACTTTTACAGCCACTTTGGAAATCAATATGGTGGTTCTTAGAAAATTGGGAATAGATGTACTCCAAGACCCAGATATACCACTGTTGGGCATATATCCAAAAGACACTCCATCCTACCACAAGGACACTTGCTCAGCTATGTTCATAGCAGCTTTATTCATAATAGCCAGAATATAGAAACAACCTAGATGTCCTTCAACAGAAGAATGGATAAGGAAAATGTGGTACATTTACACAATGGAGTATTACTCAGCTGTTAAAAACAATGACATCCTCTCTTATGACCACAAGGCCAGCTCTCTCACCTGCTTCAGGCATTGATGGGTATGTAGGAGGGCATCATTTCCTCACTCATGCTACCACAAGACAGATGAGAAGTAGGGAGAGCTCTCCTATGCTCACAGCTTCAGAGCTGGCTCACCCACACCTACACTAACAGTGTTGGCTCTATTGTGCTGCCCTGGTGAGATGCAGGATCTGCTCNCCTGAGAGTTGCAGATGGTAGGAGTTATAATCAAATTTTATAATGCAATCATAAGTTAAAATGAATTTATATGATTTGCTATTAAAATCAAGCAAGGTTTCTGGAGAGGTCAGAAGTCACTCTGCAGAGTTCCAAAGCAGAACAAAGGGACTGATAATACATATACTGAGAAAGAGTCCAGAAACCAAGATTTTCATACATGCTCTGCTTTGAACACTGAACTGTGAAGATCATACAATGACAGTGGCTTTAATTTCCTCCTATAATTGGATTCAAGTTACATTGCTGAACACTTTCTTTCAAATGACCACACACTAAGCTTGTNGCCTTTGACTCCAGGTTCCATATATAATTGAATCTAAAACAACTATAATGTCTTCAACATCAAATAAATGATCTCATTTAAGATTATCTACAACTATGTCCCATCACCAAATTCCTAAAAAATCTGTTAATGTTCTAACTGCTGAACAAAATCCTTCCTTGCAAAAATCTGTGCTGCAGACAGGATTAGCAAGGTGGAATAATTCTGTAAGAGGGAAACTCATTTCTGCCCTCCAGTGACTAGCTCTAAGTGCATGCAGGACAAACGCCAACCCAGAATATCAGGTGAAAAAACAAACCATCTAACAAACAAAATCACAAGAGAAAATAAAAAAAAAATGCTGCCAAGTGAAGGCTCTTTGAATAATGACTGTAAATTCAGGAGTGAGAGACCGGGAGGTGAAAGAAGCCAGGACAGATGGCACCTTGGGAAGTGACACACCAGAGGTGATATGTGGGACTGTGGAGTGTTTTCACTGTGTTGCCTCTCCCATGACACAGGCTGTTGACACAAGTGTGTTCTTATGGTTGATGTTTGGAGCACTCGGTACCAGGAAGGCACTTTTCATCTTCCACTGTCACTCAGCCTTTGCCAGTGGTGCATATAAGTCACCCTCCTTGTCACTGTAACAGAACACCTGACAGAAGCAGCTCGAGTGTGGAAGGGTCTGTTTGGACTTGGAGCTTCAACCCATCACAGCAAGGCAGCCAGGCAGAGTTCACTGCAGTAGGAGTGTGTNGCTGCTTTTTCTCAGGTCTTGGTGTATTGGAAGCAGAGAGAGCTCTAGACTAGATTAGAGGCAGGTGTGTCCTTCAAGGTCCACCCCTGGTAACCAACGGCCACCATCTAGGACCTATTTCCCAAAGATTTCACCACCAGCTGAGGACTGAGTGTTCAAACATTTTACAGTAAAACCATTTCAGGGTGCTAGGATGTTTTGATTCTGGGGTGCTCTATGCAGCATGTAACTCTGTAGCAGTAGTTTATCAGGCAATCACAGCTACATGTGGTCACACCCAAAATACCTGTTTCCAAGTCACNCACTTGGTGAAAATACCCAAGTATTGTTTCCCGGCATTAAAATTCTCTGGTACCCAGTAAATTTTAGTCAATAAAAATGGCAAAGCTCATAAACAGATCCAATAGAAAGATCTTTGTATAGCTCCCCGTTTTATATAGTATCTGTCTTAGTTTGTATGCTCCTAGCCATTGACAATTAAATAGTTATTGGGGGGAAGTGCCCTTACAAATAGTACAGGTGTTCTTGGAAAAACATCTGGATTTAAAACTTGAAGATGTTAAGGGAAGTTTTGTCCAGACTGGGAAAGATGGCCTGGCAGAAGCTGCAGGAAATAAACCAGAGAAAGCTAGACAAACGTCACAAGAGATGGGTGGTGCCTGAATAGTCTAGCATTAAAAGCAAAGTGAAATAGGAAGCTTAGCAAAGGAGAGAAAGGCCAGAACTCATCCATGGGGATTGGCTCAGCTTAGGGAGCTCCCTAAACAATCACAGGTGGCCAGAGCCACAGCTAAAGTGAGGCACACAGAGGCTCAGCGAATCTTTGTATTTCTGCTCAGGGACAGTTTAAAGAGTAGAAAGAGAAGGGGAAGCCAGACAAGGGACATATAGTAGCACTAGCAGATGGAAGACAGATGTCATGAAATCCCTCTCTTGGATGGCATTTTATAAAGACCCCTGTGCATCAGTGGCTTGATGGCCTGAGCCTGTCTGTGAAACACACTCTTGAGAGACTCAAAGACTCCTAAAGGATGTCCCAGAGGTATGACCAGCATCCGAGATTTAAGCTGTGTTACTCCATCTGTAATTCAGGCTCCCAAAGGATGGCCTGAGGTGAGAATAGCATCTAAAAAGAATTCCTTAAGGGCCATCAAAGGGNATTCCTGCAAAGAAACAACCAAGGGTATGACAGGCTCCTGGGAGCAGCGGTAAGAATGCCAACCNTCTTGAGATCAGAGCTGGTAATCCGACTGGAGTACATCCGTACTCTCCCTCCCGTCCAGCCTTCTCCTCTTCACATTAGTCNTCTTTAATNCTCAGTNATCATTTAGTGAGCAGGACTGTACTGCCTTCTCTTGTCCTCTCTNTAGTTCTTCCTTCCNCTGATTTCTTCATCTCTGATTATCTTCTTCCAAAGCACACTGTGGCCTGGTTTGTGGGGTCTTCGTGTNTNAGGCTCNTGAGAACTGGGTCCGTTCTGTTATCTAATTGTGTTTCTTTACCTTTCTTTGATTTTTAACTTGAGTCAAAATTGCCCCATCTCTCCTCAGTTTGCCCCCATGATCTCTATTTATACTTCGCCTTTAAGTTTTCTCTGTCCAGCCAACATGAATGAGTGGTCTCTCCTGTTTTCCGTTTGAATGAATGAATGAATGAATGAATGAATGAGGATAAAAAGAGAGAGAAGAGGAGGAATAAAATCTGTCTGTGTACACTTTGCAGTATGGAGACTCCTAGTTAATTGAAACAGACCATTGACACACTGGACCTGATTGAGTTTATAGAACACTGCAAGTTCCGAAAGCCTTATAGCCANGCTGCATGAGCAGGTGTCATTTTGTGCCATTATTGTGTGGACAATGGCCTCTTCAGCCCCCTCTTTGTTCATAAATAAAAGGTCTGACAAAGTTATGAATATTCTTTTCTTTGGCAAACCCTTGGATTTTCAGTGTATCCAGGTGATGTAGTCTAAATGAATTCTCCTCTATCCATTTCTGACTGTGCTTCTAGCCAGGTGTGTTAGAAATTCAGACACACCCCCACACCCCCACACACTTATAACAAACAGAGTTTGACCACTAGGTACAAATAAATTCTAAAGGGTCTGGAGGTGTGCCTTGAAGAGGACATTGGATCCTGGTCATGAAATAACAGTTTTTTTTCTCTCTCAGCCATACACCTGTAACCATGATGTACTGCATCACTTTAGACCCAGCATGACAGGACCAACATGTACTGGAACTTCCCAAACTGTGAGCTGACATAAACTGTTCTTTTCATAAGTTGACTCCCTCAGATATTTGTTATAATGTTAGACACGAGATCATTCTGTCTGGATCCCTTTACTTAAGGGAAGTCTACAGCATCTTCCTAAGAGAGACTCATGTCTCAGTAGACCAAGGAAACAGTTCTCAAAGTTTTGATCAAATGTCATAGCCAACACAGCTTATATTACCACCACAGACATGGATTCATTCTTAAACAGCATATACTCCACGAACAACTGTCCACAGTGTGTGGCTAGCCCTTCGGCTTCAGTCAGTTTGGCTGTNAAGTACTCAATAACAAGAGCAAGGCAAATCGTTTCCCACTCAGTATGGCTGCTAGGATTACATGGGAATTGCTGAGATGGGCTCTCAGTGAGAACNGGAATCAGGTTTGTTTCCTGGTCTCTTCATCCTTGCACCAGAACCTTCTTTTGTGGAAATATGCAGGTGCCCAAGGGGACATGACACAGGAAACTAGTGCAGCCAGCCCCTGATGACAACTGTGGGCTGCTCTCATTTGTTAGTTATAACAAATCATTTGCCAAGCCTGAGATCAAAGGCCAAGTCATCACACGCCTGGGAAGGGAAGAAAGAACTTTGTGCTTTCATCACCTCTCCCCCGGGGATGCATATAGCTCATTTCTTTCTTTCTTTCTTTCTTTTCCATGTGCAGCCATGAAAAAATTGTCAATACTTACAAGTTCCCATCTAACCCCACAAACTCCTGGTGAGTTGTAGTCTCCACCTTATAAAATATTGGGTAAGAATATTCTTAAATATTAGAGCCAATCAAAGTTCCCAAATGGGAATGTGTAAATGGTACATCTAGAAATTTCTAAATGTAAATCTTTCACTNATTGTGAAGCTATGTGTAAGTTTTCATATAAAATCTTCAGACTGATTTAAAGTAAACTGCATCCACATTGCATAGATAATGTACTTCCAACCTCAGTATGTATAGAAATGTTTAGCATCTATATTGTTGGCAAATACACAGAAGCATGTGTCTAAGGAAATCTGGCAAAGCGTCTTGAAAACTGAAAAACTCTGTTGAAAAAAAAGGGAGGACTCGTGATTTTACTGTATTATAAAACTCGTTTTCCAGTGTTTCAGGGTCAGAATGCAAGGTAGACCAACGCAGGGAGCCTCAGGAGTGGGAAGCCAAGGGTGTCACTGGGTTTTGATCAGTCTCTCCATCCAAGGCTCGTAGTGATTGCACACATTTCTTTACCAACCATCTCTTTTTGAGATACCATTCAAAAGTGCAAAGTTTCTCACTTCCAGTTTCCNGTTATTAAAGTGTTAGCAAACACACTGGCAGCGTTCATGCATTTTTCCCCAGTTTTGCTAAATTTTTGAAATGACGGGGTAAAAAAAACGTTCAACGGCTTTAAATAGCAGCAACTCCACCCATGCTCAGTCTAGACTGAAGATCTTATTAAAGCCCTACAGTTGCATCGCCNCCCTAAAGGATCTGGAGCAGTCTCCCATCACCAAGCCTTGCCTTCCACCAGTTTCAGCCAGTTCTCCTTTTCCTCACACCTGCACAGCCTGGAGTCTGTTCTCTGTCTCCACACTGCCTCTTCCCAAATCTCTGAGATCACCACACAATATTCTTCCTTTGCCTACCTCTGGCTTCTCTTACTTAGCATAATGTTCCTAAGAATTACCTGTGTCAATATAAACATCAATAGTTTCTATGTGTGTACAAATTTATAGAATATCGATTTGAAATGATATTCTATATCATTAATCATTATCAGCAAATTGCAAATAAAACCCCAAAGTC
>LZPO01044433.1:144268-188422 GCA_001675575.1 Neotoma lepida | reverse complement strand
ATGGATGGATGAGTATGTGGATGGATGGATAGATGGGTGGGTGGATATGTGGATGGATGGATGAGTAGATGGATTGATAGATTGGTAGGCTGATGATTGGAGAGAAAAGGACAGGTAGATAAGTAAGGAAAACATATTAGAGGAAAAGAAGAGAAGATTAAGGCTGAGCAGGGCAGACAAGAGCCAATTCTGCCTATAAAGCCTCACCCGATTCTCAGCTTTTCTGTAGCTCATATGTATATGCACAATGTGTATGATTGACTCTCCTTTTCACTCTCAACCTAGAACTCCCAGGTGACAGGGCCAGATTCTTGTAAATTTTGACCATAAATGTGCCAATATAAAACTGCATGCAGATAATGGATTTTTTTTAAATGAGGGCTTGATGTAATGGTAGATCTCTTTCATACTAATGAAACCTCAGAGAGATAATTTGGCACCAGATTTTAGTCCCAAATGTCAGGAATGAAGTGGTGAATTTTACTACTGGAAGGCAGAGTTACAGGTTCAGTAAGACCAAGGGAAAAAAGTGTAAACACTCCACCCAGAATACACAGACAAGGGCTCCCCTCCGTAGTTCTCCAATCAACCCCCCTCGAAATAAAACCATATAAAATAAGAATTTCTGCCAATCTAAACAATAAGAGATGCACTTTGAGTGTTCCCAGACCTAAACCCCATTGGAAAGCTGAGGTTGNGTTCNTTGCAAAGGATCCTCACTTTCAACAGCACTGACATGGCATCGTAGCTTTAGTGATAAGCAAAAGTCTTTGAAGTAGTCTACAGTGGATAGCTAAGTTCTGTCATACATGGTTTTCCTGACCTTTTTGATATCACCTGTTCCAATTTCATCAGAATCACAGTTTTCCACATGATAGTTTATCATAATGAGGCCTGGAAGCCAAGCAGGTCTGTATGTGAGTCTGAGCTTGCAAAAGGCTGTATTGTGGGTGAAAGAAACCCTCCTCTCCCTTCTGGGTAAAGACTGTTCATTCCCAGCTGGGAGCTCTGTCCATCTGGGCAGCTTTGCATTGACTTCATTAACATCGAAGGTCAGCTCTACCCATCATCACAACTCAAGATGGTGAGAGCTTTGTGCATGTAAGTTACTGATCTTTGTGCATCTGAGGGGTGAGCCAACGTCTTGGGATTCATTTGAGACTGTTGCTGAAGTTATTTCTGTGCTGAAGGAGGAGGAAGGGGGAATCTGTGATTCATCAAAAGCCTGAGATCAAAGCCACACCTGGACAGCGAATCCTAAAGAGACAGGGATCCTAGCTAAGTGGGGGCAGGCTCTGTTCAGAGGGTCACCTTTGTCTAGAAATTCTGTCTCAGCAGGACACTCCTGTCCATCCTTACTCAACATGAAGGACACGATATAGTCCCAATGTCCCTCCAAAGTGTCCCTTAGTACAGGTAGCCCATACCTGATAAAATCCTTACCTTTTAATTTATCTGTTTATCTCTATTTATTTGCTCCTTTCCCTAAACCAAACAAAAATCTCTAAAAGAATAATTTTACCCCAAGTAATGTATCTATATCAATCAATCGATTTTTTTACAGAAAAGATGCCATATGTGTTTTTGTTTTTTCGGGATATTCATGTTCTACATTTAACAGCTTTGTGACTTCCTAGGCTCTTTCACACGGAGACTCTTTCAGGCAACTATGTGTCAGTGGTTTCTCCATGCACTGGTATGCCCGCTGACCTCATCACTGAGCTCAATCTACTGTCTGAAGTTTCTTGATAATTGCTGTTGCTGTACGTGTGTGTGTGTATGTGTGTGTGTGTGTGTGTGTGTGAGAGAGAGAGAGAGAGACAGAGAGAGAGAGAGACAGAGAGAGAACATAAACACTAATGAGTCTGGAAAACAATCAGAAGATATATTCTCTATGAATGTATACATTTCACTGAGAATACAGTTGAGGGGATATTAGAAATGTAGAATCAAATCGAAGGTTCCACCTCAGACTGACTGGAACAGCATCTGCATGTTACAAGATCTTCTGGTGACATATGTGTGTTAAAATCTGACACACAGCCAGGTGGAGGTGGCACACGCCTTTAATCCCAGCACTTGGGAGGCAGAGGCAGGCGAATCTCTGGGAGTTCGAGGCCAGCCTGGGCTATCGAGTGAGTTCCAGGAAAGGCGCCAAAGCTACACAGAGAAACCCTGTCTCAAAAAACAAAACAAAACGAAACAAAACAAACAAACAAACAAACAAAAAATCTGACACACTCCGAGAATTTGGGGATCATTTTCCACTTGCTGAGGAGGCCACTCCATCATTGCTCCTGTAGTGCCTGCAGTGTTCTCCTTGGTGAGTCCTAATTTCAATAGCCCAAATTCTCTCTTTTCCCTCCCACCCAGGATGTGCTAGGATATAATGACAGCAGCTACAGTAAAATAGATGTCTCTTGTAACGTTTGGAAAGGCCTTCCTCTGCAGCTTTACACAGCTCACTGCCTCCCTGTAGCTTCTGAAAAACCTCACATTTAGATAAGAAGACAAAGAAAAGTCCTTGATCTGAAATGACCCCAAAAGACCAAGGTGCTNCAAGTTTGTTTGCCAGCCTCTAGCACTACTGGCAGGTGATGGTGTCTTAGGGACATGGGATGGACGGGAAGGAAGTTGGGCATTGAAGGTTTGTCCTTAAAGTGGACACTGGGACCCAGTCCTTCATTCTTGTGGCTTCCTGCCTGTTGTATGGTGAACAGCTTCCTCCGCATACATCCGTGCAGTGAGGTTCTACATCACCAAAGGTGCTCCAGCAACAGAGCCGAATAAGCCCTTCTCCTTTGTAAGTTGTTTCTCTTGGGCAATTTGTCACAGCAATGTAAAGCTAACACAGTGGTAGATAGTCCAAACCACCATGCGTTTCTAGTACACCCACCCAGAGGAAATGGGGTACCTGAAACAAGTTGTCCATCCATTCAATGTTAAACAGCTCTGCCACACTTGGTCAGTTTCCGGGTGCTATGAGCCCACATTTTCTCTGACACGAGGACCACACAATGGGTACTTATCCAGNAAGGCCAAGGTGTCATTTGGGGTGACTGGTTTTTAAAGGAAGCCTATGTTTTCTGTGTTGGCAATGCCCTGGGTGTCTTGGAGATAAATTTAGATGGTGGCTCTTTAGGGATTAATGACATTTTCTTGGATAGATTATCTATTGCTGTGATGAAGCAAGTTAGGGAGGAAAGGGTTCATTTGGCTTACACTTTACATTGTCATCCTTCACTGAAGGAAGTCACAGCAGGAACTC
Organism: Neotoma lepida; assembly: GCA_001675575.1. NCBI lineage: Eukaryota > Metazoa > Chordata > Mammalia > Rodentia > Cricetidae > Neotoma > Neotoma lepida. The sequence continues at coordinate 185,154 of LZPO01044433.1, read as the reverse complement.
AAACATGGCAGGAACCTAGAGGCAGGAGCTGGTGCAGAAACCATAGAGTGTACTCATTGTAACTGGGGCATTTTATAGCCATGACTGTATGTACAAATTAGTGCATTTGAAAGTCCTCTACTATTATCAACATAACGCTGCTCACTGTCTTTCATCACACTGCCTTGTTATAGAATCCAGTGATGGCCCCACCCACAATGGGCTGGGCCCTTCTCCATCAATCACTAATTAAGAAAATGCCCTATAGGCTTGCTTGGAGCCTGATTTTATGGAGGCATTTTCTCAATCAAGGTTCCCTTCTCTCTGATGACTCTAGCTTGTGTCAAGTTGACATAAAATTAGCGAGCACAGCCATCCTCAATGCTCTACCCTGACTTAAGCAGGTAGAATATTAAGGTACAGCTCCTACCCATTGTTCCTTTACCCAGATGCACTCCTCCCCAACTGCTCATGTCTCCACCTCCATCATTTANCAGGAAAGTTTTTTCCATCAAATGGCCATTTGAATTCATTCTTCATGAACATCCTTCCTCTCCAGACTAAGAGAAGGCTCCTGTCCAACCTCCTCACCCCCAACCCATGCTGCCTGCCTGGTTTTCAGTCTTGTTCATTATTTCTTAGTTGAGAAAATTAGCTTGCTTTGTGAGGTGAGAAAATCCCTGGCACTCTCCATCATTACTACGAATGAGTTCTTTTCAGTCCTTAATCCGAAAGCTTCCAGTGACCAGTCCCCACTGCACTCACTAATGCATGTGCACACTAAGATAAGAGCCAGCCCTCATGGCTTGTCTATTAGAAGGATGGTATTTTAGATGCCTCTTTCCCCTTCAGTACTCCCTGTAATTTCATTTCATGTTAATGGGAGTGGCTCTGCCGAAACCCTGTCCTACTAGGACCNCAGTCATTTAAAGACTTTGGAGAAGGATGTGCAATAGGGCCAACACCCTCCATGCCCGTGGACAGGGCTTCAACTGCAGCCTCTGAGAGACATAGATGACTTTCTCTGTATGAGTCACAGGGACAATGAGGATGACAGACACCACAAATGCTTCACAGTGGGATTATTCCAGCTGTTTTAATAGATGTGTTTACAATTTTCTTACAAACATATGTAANTATCAAATGCATGACTAGAGAATTGGTTGATTGTACCTACTTGTGTATCCTGCAATTGTTTTCATAGTAAAGTGAAACCTCCTGTTTGGATGACAAGACTTAGAAATTCATCTTCAATCTATAAGCTTTTAAAAACTAAACAAAATATTTTTCCTTTCTTGGATACAAGNAAGTGAGTTTTATGACCATTTGCATGCAAATGATCTGTATAAAAAGTGCCAGCATTTAAACACCCAGTGCATCTGACTCTGGACAGAGATTTTAAAAAAAATGAGGCTTTAAGATGTTTGCCATTCTAGCATGCTTTGATGTGGAGGGGAAGATTGAGATGGAGACTGGGAGAGGCATTTTCCAGAAGGTACTGAACATGAGTGTGTGTGTGTGTGTGTGTGTGTGTGTGTGTGTGTGTGTCCTCATTATAACTGGGGTATTTTACAGCCATAACTATATGTACAAATTAGTGCTTTTTAAAGTCGTATGGTATTATCAACATAAGGCAGTCAGAATGGAGATGACTCTTGAGATTAATTAAAAAGAATCAGTTATTTCAGGAAGTATAAGAAATATGTCTAACTTGGAAAGAGACCCATTTGGAAGCAGACAAGAGTTAGCTAGGAGAGAAGAGGGTATTGGCTTTCTTTAACAGTCTTTAGAGGAGGAGAACACTGAAAAGAAAGGCTGTAGCTTGAAGGAAACAAGGATGTTAAAACTTTGAGAGCACTCCATTGAAGAAAATTGANTTTCACTCTCCTAGAGGCTATCAATTATACATAGCTTCTTGACTAGGTTGGTACTTTGTCTTCAGTTCCCATTCTCCATGCTGGGATTTTGCTTGGCTTGACCTTGTGCAGATCTTATGCATGATGTCGCAGCCTCAGAGTTCATTTTTGCATCAGCCTTATTGTATCTGGAAAAGGCTGTTTCCTTGAAGTCATNCACCACCTCTGNCTCTTATAATTTTTCTGTATAAATAGACAANATAACTGTCCATGGTATGGTTAAGGGGAAGGGTTTTATTGTAGATATAAGGGAGAGAACAGCCAGAGGCATCTGGAAGAGTCCAGAGCAGAGGGAGAAAGTAGTGAACTGAACATGGCCAGCAAACTGGACCTGGCTGTGAGAGATGCAGGAGCAGAGCAAGAAACAGAGAGTGTAGGGGAGAATGAGAGATGAAAACAAAGAGAGTGGAGGCAAAAGAGAGAGCAAAAAGAGAGGGAGTGTAGCTGAAATAACAGGGTTACAAGAAGAAATGAGTAGTGGGGGGAGGGAGCCCATGAGCTGGAGAAACTTAAGATAGGGAANGAGATGAGAAGAGCTGAGGATGCCAGCAGGGACTGTAAAATGTGTAATAGGTACTTGTGATACTGAGGGAATCTGGAGGCCAGGATGCTTTCCGGTATGCTAATACATACCACAGATAGCCATTTTTCCCTTCTGCCAGCGACAAGGGAAATGGCTCCTTTTGTAGAGTGAAAATTGGCTTCACAAGTTCCTGGGGAATGCTGGTTTTTGTCTAACCACTAGAATTTAGGGAAATGGAGTTTCCTTTCGACCTGACATTTTCCACCTCCTCTTCTACATAGATCCCTGAAGCTTCAAGGGAAGGGTATGATAAAGACATCCCATTGTCACTGATTATATCAACCACACTAGGGTGAGTCACATGCTTAGGAGTAGTTGGACATCACAAATCCAACACTATTTTATTTTTGTTGTTTATTTGTTTGGCTTTGAGTTTTGTTTTTTTTTTTTAAGAGAGGAAGACCATGAAGTTGAGTGGTGTCTTAGTTACTTTCCTATTGCAGTGAAGAGACATCATGACTAAGGCAACTTACAAAAGAAAGTGTTTATTAGGGCTCATGGTTTCAGATGGTTAGAGTTCAAGATCATTGTGTCAGGGAGCATGATGGCAGCCAGGCACAGTGATGAAGCAGGATCTGGGAGCTACATTCTGATCCATAAGTACAAGGCAGGAGAGAGAGAGAGAGAGAGAGAGAGAGAGAGAGAGAGAGAGAGAGAGAGAGAGAGAGAGAGAGAGAGAGAGAGAGAGAGAACTGGGAATAGTGTGGGCTTTTGAAGCCTAAAAACCCACCCCCAGTGGTACATCTCCTCCAACAAAGCCACACCTCCTAATCCTTCCCAAACAGTTCCACTAATGGCAGACCAAGTGTTAAAATGCATGAACTGATGGGTGCCATTCTCATTCAAACTACCACATGTGGGTAGACAGGGATCTTGGAAGGGAGGGGAAAGAGCATGAGATGAGCCAGTCAGTAAAGTACTTGTCATGTAAGCTTGAGGATGTGAGTTTGATTCCTAGAACCCTCATTAAAAAGTTGGCATGTTAGCATACATGTGTCATCTCAGTGCTGTAGAGATGAGACTGGAAGATCCCTGGGACCAGTGAGCTACAGGCCTGATGTCAAAGAACAAGATAAGTGGTGAGAGAAGACTGACACCGGAGATTGTCTTGTGGCCTCTGTAGGTATGTACACACACATGCACCCACAAAATATATGCATCAACATGAGCTATAAAAGCAAACCCACAGACCTCCCAAATATGTGCACCTCAGAAGGGCTGGACTTAATGTTGCAAAGCTTCCATCTTCTCGATATGGGAGAGGATTGTGTGCTGCCTTAACTCCTGCTCCAGGGAGCTATGAAATGGCCCAAGAAACACCTCACCTGAATACTTCTATGTNACTCAGAGCTTCAGTTACATCTATTTGGAAAATTTGGGCCTGGGCCTGGCAGGCTCCACCATTGAGGGTGTACATTCACCCGACGCCAGTGAGAGGAGGCTTTCCACAAAGCCNCATGCATCTGCCCTCTTCATCATCAGCTAACTGATGTCATCATCTAGGGATAGATGGTTGTCTTCTTTTTACATCCATCTATTGATGTGCCTCTAAGCTGGTTCCCTGTCTTGGCTTGTGAATAGAGCAGTGGTAACTGTGGNTATGAGGGTCATAGGGTTTTATCAGTATATGCTAGGACTTGTACAACCAGATCATATACAAATCCTATTTCTAGTTTGATGAGAAACCTCTACACTGATTTCCATAGTGCCTGTACCAATTTACATATACCAATTTACATATTCTTTTAGCACCAACTTAGAACAAGCTCAGTTTGAATATCTTTTTTTTTCCAATGGCATTTATCACATAAACTAAATGCTTTATAGCCTTTCATGACTTGGTAAGGCAAGTTGTTTCCAGCTCTATGATTTTATGGACAAATCATTTGCACCAGGAACATGTGGCCCAGTGTGGCAGGGGAGGCTGTGCATGGGCCCTGAGGAAGTGTCAGTAGCTGTTTTGGAAAATTTACAAAAGAAAGCTCAGTGGACCATAAGCACAGGACAGCCTATGAGGCAGGTGCAATCTATGACTAGTCTTACTTTAGATATGGAGGAACTGAGGCATGGATGATGTTTTCTTTGTTTTTAACACTTTCCTCAAGGCCATGTAGCTTGGTATACAGGCATATAAATAGTACATTCCATAGNGCTATAACAAAATACTTGAGGCTAAGTACTTTGCAAAGAAAATAAGTGTATGCACAGATTCGTAGTTTTAAGAGCACAGCGCTAGCATCAACTTGGTTCTGGTGAAAACCTAATGACAGAAGATAACATGGTGACAGACCATGATGAAGAGAGGTCACAGGACAAAACTAGAGGTCAGAGATTGGGAAGGGACCAGGCTCACTCTCTTATAATATTCTTCCTTCAGGAAATCCACTCAAAGACCAGCATTAGTCCACTTGGGGCAGTGGTGGTCCTACCTTTAATTCCACTTTACTGAGAAGCTCAAATTCTTACAGTTCCACCACTTCTTAACAGCTCTGCACTGAGGACTGAGCTCCCAGAGCGTGAGGCTTTAGGGAACATACCCAGATCACATCCAAGTGATAGAAATAGAATGGCTGGGTAGAGATCCAAGCAATGTGGTACTATCTGACTGGCACTGAGTACCATGAGCCTCCTGATCCCAGAATATGATCACTCACCCCATTATTCTGTATAGTAAGGGACTATATAGTCATCTCACATCCCGAAAAGAAAGAATGGCATGAAAAATGGGAGAGAATGAGAGTGAAGGAAAGAAGGAAGAGGAGGAAGAAAGAAAGAGAGAAGGAAAGGAAAGAGGAGAAGGAAGGAGGGATGGAACATTTATTGCCTCTGGCACTTTGCTCCAAGAAATTTACCCCAGAACCTTAGTTGTCTTATCACCAACATGAAAATGGGCTCCATGCTGTGAAGTGGTCATTAAAAATGAACAATAATTACAATCCACTGAAAGAAGCAGCTGTTCTCATGAGATTTGATTGAGGTATGATTTATGAGTATAACATCATGTNATTAGGAGTTATTTTATTGGTATGTTCATTTAGCAGAATAATAATAATAGATTTTCCCCTAGGGCCCATAACCTATTTATGCTCAGGTTCTTTTGGCCACTTTGGCAATGTCAGGTATAGGTTTTATTTCATGGAGTAGGCTTTAAGTCAAATTTAAAAATTGGTTGGTTACTCCCAGTACATTTGTGCCACTNGTGCTCCATTATATCTTGCAGACAGGTCTCTGTTGTAGATCTCAGTGTTTGTAAATGGGTGGTACTGATGACTATCTTTTCCCTCTGGTAGTGTACATAGTACATACTAGCACCAAGAATGCTAGTCAGTAGGGGTAAAGCTTCTAGTTAGGCACCAGNTCAGTGTCTCCATGTTCAATAGGATAAGTGNTGTCTTCAGCAATAGGGCCTTACCACCAGGTTATGGTGGGTAACAAATAGCCTTGGCAACATCCTGTAACNTTTTAGGAGTCTGTGGAACCCTTTTGGCCAATGACTGAATAAGATGTAACCCATTGCTGGCACTGGAGGCTTTACTTGGTGGTTTAAGATNTCTAGATGGGACATTGTCTCCCTTATTGTATGGTGACTCCATTGAAATTCCTTTCATATGTGTATATTTTAGGAAGCTTCTACAATAGTAGGTTTCCACAAAGTTTTTCAAATACTCTTTAATGATAGTTGTCCTTCCTCATATTCTCTTCTTTGCTCTGCCCTTCCATCCCTCTCCCTGTATAATCCTAATACATTAGTTTGCCCTTAATATTTTTATAATACTATATTCTATTTCCGTTTTCTTGGGAGATCTCTCCCACCCCTTGTCCCTTTCTAGCTACCTAACCTCTATGGTTATTTGGATCAAACACATATACTTAAAGCTTTTAAAGATAACATCCACATAGAAGAGAAAATATGTAATGTTTATCTTTCTGGGTTTGGGTTACCTCACTCAAGATGATTGTTTCTAGGTCTATCCATTTACCTGCAAATTTCATAATTTTATTTATTAACAGATAAACAATATTCCATTATGTAAATGTACCACAGTTTCCATTNATCAATTATCCATTCATCAACTGATAGACATCTAGGCTGTTTCAAATTTATGGATACTATGAATAGAGCAACAATGAATACAGATAAGCAAGTGTCCCTATAGTAGGATATAGAGTCCTTAGGGTATATGCCCAAGAGTGGTGTAATTGGATCTTGAGGTAGATCAAGTCTCATCTTCCTGAGGAAACACCACACTGATTTCTATAGTGGCTGCACACATTTGTACTCCCACCAGCAANGGATGTGTGTTCTTCTTCCTCTACANCATTGCAAGAATGAACTGTCATTTGTTCTAATTATTGTAGCCATTCTGACTCAGGTAAGATAAAATCTCAAAGTTGTTTTAATTTGCATTTCCCTGATTCTAAGGATGTTGAATATTTCTTTAAGTGTTTCTTAGTGATTTGTGTTTTATCTTTTGAAAACTCTCTGCTTAGTTCTATACCCCATTTTTAACTGCGTTGTTTTCTTGACACCGGGTTTTGTTTTGTTTTGTTTTTGTTTGTTTTAAGTTCTTTGTATATTCTAGATAATAATCTGTCAAATGTACAATTTATGAAGATTTTTTACCCATTCTGTAGGCTNTTATTTGGCTTGAGCAATGATATCCTTTGCTGTACAGAGGTCCTATTTATTGATTATTGGTCTTAATGTCACTGCTTAACACAGAGACTCACAACTGGAAAATGTGCAGAGAGTAAGATACTTGGAAGCACCCAGCACTAAGTGGCATTGCTTTATCAAACCTCTCCTCACAAGACTCAGGGATCTATTCAGAAGGGGAGGAAGAAAGATTGTAAGAGCCCAAGGTAGTGGACAACCCCAAGAAACAGCATCTTTCAGATACAACAGGACTAATATATACATGAACTCAGAGAGACTGTCATAGCAGGGACAAGAGCTGTACAAGTTCAAGCCATACAAACCCCAGATTAAAGAAGGAGGAGTGGACTCAAAGCCCTACCCCAAACCAAGACTCTATTTGAGAATGATGCCTGCTGGCAAAAGGAAAATCAGCTTACCCCNGTGAAGTGTCACTGGGCGCATCAACCACACCATGGAGGAATCCCTATGCCCAGGAGTAGTTGACCAACACAAAACAGACTCCATGATTTTTGTGTTTTGTTTGTTTGTTTGTATGGTTAGTTGGTTGGTTGGTTGATTGGTTGGTTTGGTATTTGTGTGTGTGTGTGTGTCTTTTTTGTTTGTCTGGTTGGTTGGTCAGTTGGTTGGTTTGGTATTTTTTTGTCTTGTTGGTTTGATTGGTTGGTTGGTTGGTTGGTTTATTTATTTATTTATTTTTTGGTTTGGGGTTTGTTTGTTTTCAGAGAGATAGCTATGTCAAAAGCTATGTTCGCTTTTAAAATGAAGTTGGGTGGGTAGGAAGGTAGCAAGGGTCTGAGAGGAGCTGGGGGAANAGAATATGACCAAAATATTTTTTGAAAAAGATTTAAATAATAATCATCATAATAAACTAAGATAAGAAAGTGAGCAAGAAGCACGTGCTCCAGGCATGGTGCTCTGCCTCACACTAGTGCTGCTGTAAGGAAATGGAGCCTGCTGCTCATTAGCTGGGATGCAACAGTAGCTACTCAAGAAACACCTGACCTCTGCCCTTTTACCCTTGGTTTGTTTATCCAACAGTCATTTCTCCAGTAGGTTGCTGCCTTAGTTAGGGTTCTATAGCTGTGAAGAGACACCATGACCACAGAAACTCTTATAAAGGAAAACATTTAACTAGGGTGGCTCACTTACAGTTTCAAAGGTTCAGTCCATTATCATCATGACGGAGAGCATGGTGGTGTGCAGGCAGACATGGTGCTGGAGCTGAGAGTCCTACATCTTACAGGCAACAGGAAGTCGACTGAGACACTGGGTGGTATCCTGAGCATAGGAAACCTCAAANCCCACCCCCACAGTGACACACTTCNTCCAACAAGGCCACACCCACTCCAACAAAGCCACACCTCCTAATAGTACCACTCCCTATGAGATTATGAGGGCCAATTACATTCAAACTACAACAGTTTGCCATGGTTTGTTTGCCTCAGTTGATAATTAGGCATCTAAATTTCAGAATCTAAGCATAGTCTTTGCTTTGTTCCCATAAGATTTCACTCCATTAGATTCATCACTCCAACCTCACACACTCTTCCCAAGTCTGTGTTTATTCATCCCGCGCTAAGCTATAGCATCAACTTCATTACACTCATAGCTCTATTTACTTAGAGAACCACTTAAAACCTGAGAAACCCAGCGGTCCCTGCTGCAAGGCTCACATGCTTATTCCCCAGTGTACCAGAAGCTGACTAAAGTAAGTATGACTGTGCTTTCATGGCTAAGTATCTAGTCACTGATTCGATGATAAGCTCTTTGGAAGCCACNGTGAAGTCTACGCATGCTTCTTTCTTCCACACAAGTACTTGCGATTTGCCACTGAGGACTCTTCAAGCTGCTGATGAGATAGATGCCCCTGGGTTTCCTCCAATGGCTTTCTTTTCCATGCTTGCCCTGTAAGAATACAGTTACAACTTAGCCCTGGATGCCTGATGTCTCAAACCAAGGAACAGTGCTTGATTCCACACTGTACAACTAAATTCTGGCCTGCCAGTGCAGTCATCTTCCGTGGCCAGCAATTAAGAGCAATCCTTTTGCCTAGTCTTACTGGGAGNAATCCCAGACAAAACAACTTAGTAAAAATAGGCTCATTTTCACCAAGTGATCACCAAACACACATTTTATAGCACCTGCTTTCCAATATCGTTTCAAAATCCAGTTCTTCCTGGCAAAAGGACTTCCCAAAGTGATACCAAGCAAGCAAGCAATTGCTGTTATCTGATAGATCTCACTTTTGCCACAAGTGCAAGGTGACAGAATAATTCACGTACACTTAGGTTGAAGTGTCCCCTAATGCTCAAGTACTTGAGTGCTTAATCTCCATTTAGCAGTGCTGTTTGGGGAGGTTGTGGCATCTTCTATAGGTAGGGCCTAGCTGGAGGAAGTGTGTCACTTGCCCTGGAGGGTGGGGCTTGAGGGTTTATAATTCTGCCCTGATTCTCATTCCTCCGTTCTACTGAGATGTGAGGAGGCAAGGAGTCCCACAGACACAAGCCACCTGCCACTATTGTTTCCTGCATGGTGATTTATCCCCTCAAACCCTGAGACAAGATACAGCCTTAGGGTGTTTTGTGGGTCCCTTGGTCTCAATGAGAAGAAATGTAACAAATACAGAGGAAGTTTGCAAATGAACCACACAATTTCTCAAGGACAAGATTTTTTTTCTTTCTTTTATGGATATGAGGAAATAGGTTTGGGAATAAATAGGTTGACATGAGTGACACTTTGGTCCCAAGATACTCAGGAGTAGGAAAGTAGTCTCAGTCTTCACCCCTACCCAACTTGCAGTAGATTGGTTATGTTCTGTTCTTCCTCCAGAAGGTTCCTTTGTGTTTCTGCTCTGGTAAGGCCCAACTTCATGACAAGGTAGGCATTTTTTTAATAAGCTGAAAATGTAAGTGTGTGTGTGTGTGTGTGTGTGTGTGTGTGTGTGTGTGTGTGTTGGCCCACTTTGCTATGTGTGTGTGCATGTGGTCAGTGCTATAGGTCAATTAACCCTGAATGTCTCTCCCTAACTTTCTTTCCCTTATTTATTGAAACAGTGTTTTGGGATATATGATCACACTGTGAACCCTGAGTCTGCATTTGTATTAATTAAATAAANTCAACCTTGGGTCAGGAGGTGGAGCCAGCAACTAATTGACAGAAAGTAATCATAGAGAGTCAGAGGGAGTCTGGAAGGTGGATAGAGAGACGCACAGGAAGTAGTAGGGAGGGGCTTTGAGTGCGGTGGTTCTTTCTGATTTGCAGCAACGGAAGAGATGCTCTTTCTTCTGAGACATCAGGGAAGGAGGGTCAGCTAGTTACTCCTCAACCTCTCTGAGCTAGCAGGTTTTCACTCCAGTATCTGACTCCAGAGTCTTTATTGGTTAAATAGAATGGTAGANACTTAGTTAAAAACCATTTGGCTGCAGAGGTGGTTCCGGCGGGATGCAGAAGTCCCTCCAGGCCTAGGCCTGAGCAGTGGGGGCAGTGATTGCAGAGGAGCCGTAGTCCGTAGCTGAAACAGCAGTAGATTCTGGTGCAGCCGCTAAGCCGATGATAAANAACAGATCTGGTCTCTTCCTGAGCCTGGAACTTGCAGGTACAGCAAGACTGGCTGGCCAGTGAGCTACCAGGATGCAGTCTCCACTCCCATTCCTCAGTCCTGGGGTGACAGGTGTGCTATGCAACACCCAGCTTTTCACACGGGTGTTGGGGATCTGAATTCAAGTGTGCAAAAACCTTCACCACTAAGCTCGCTTTTCAGTCCCTGGAAACACAGCTTGAAAAGTGGAATCCTTGCTGTGGTTTCAACTCCTACTCAGCAGTGCTCCAGTTCTTCATGTAAAACTTCTTTGGNTTATGTTTAAAAAGCACGTTTCTACCCTCCCTACCCCCACCCCCCAACACAAGCTGCCTTCCGACAAATGCCCATGTAGACAACAAGCCTGCAGACTGAACACCCAATGTCCTGTCTCTTATACACATCTAGATGTGTATAAGAGACAGCCTGCAGACTGAACACCCAATGTCTGAATGCACACTTTCCAAGGCATCTTTTTATTTGAAGTCCATCAGCCCACTTAGTAGGCCCTCTACCAGATCTCCTTTTAATTAATAGACTTGTGAATAACCACAACTGCCTTGTGGGACATGCCAAACACTAAACAGATGACAAAGTCACAGTGAGAAATCTGCTCGACACAGGGTGCCTTAATTTAAGCCATACGTAGTGGGAGGGGAAAAAAATACAGCACGGCAAGCACTCAGCTCAACATATAGCTCTTGGTCTGTTTCAACTTATGTGNATCCCCNGCGTGCAGAATGTAACAGTCATAGAGTGAAAGCAATGTTTCTGATTTATAGCCACCTGTTAGCGTAAGTCTGACCTGCACAAGCCATGCAGGCACCATAATCCAAAAGGAGATTATATCTCTCAGTTGTATGGAGGAAGAGCACCCGCTGGTCAAGAGACTGTTAAACCTTGGCTGGGCAGGAGCCTCAGAGAAGGTGTCCTACTATGCGCCAGGGAGCGGGTTAGTGCTGATAACTGTTTGCTGGATATACAGGCCTGAATGCCCCGCCACTGTCAGCTGGCCCAGTTTATGGATGAAACCCATCTCCTGGGGCTGCAGGGAGGGGCTGGAGTGGCAGGTCCTTCATTAGAACCTGGCCAGAGGGCAGCTCGCATCATAAAGGACAGCTGTCTAATTGGATGTGCTTGTGTGTGCTGTCTTAGCTCTTACAATGGGAATAGGCTACCCGGCCTTTCTAATTAGATTGTTAAACATAATAGCTGACTGGCACAGCAGTAAAGAATTTGCCCTTCTCTTTGTAAGCACAAAATGGGGCTCAGGAAAGAGGCAGGGTTTTTCCAGCCCATTTCGCCCATCATTGTATCCGATGGTAATGAGATGGAGTTTATTTCTTTTTAAAAGCGCTCGAAGGCAGACAGGCCAGGTTGAAGTTCGAACTAAATGTGAAAACACACACAGGCAATACAGTAGCCAACTTCGGCTTCCCTCCAGCCTCTTGTCACCCCTAATTGGTGTCTTGTTGGTTGTCTCCAGTGAAAGAGCAAGAATTAAATGAGATTGGAAATTGAATTACCCTGTCACCCCTCAAGGTGGTCTCCAGACCTGGGTCTCAAAAAATCAGTGGAGCAGGGTGGGAAATGCTCCCATGGAGGGAATCTGTCCTGCTTCCAGAGTCCCCTGGGAAGCAGTAGAAAGTGGGAAGAAAACAGAGAACAGACGAGGGGAGAGAAGGATGGGGGTGTACGTGGAGCAGACAGCTGACGACGTTATTGTCCCAGCAGCCTGCAGATCCTGTAGCTTCGAAGGCTTTCCAGCCTCTCAGAAATGATGTCTTCACTTTCAAGCTCTCTAGTTTTCCGAAATTCCTCAAGCCCCTCATTTCTAGACTCATTGTCACNGCGTCCCACTGTGTGTCACCTTGGAAACACACCTGTCAGATACTCCAAATGATTCGGGTTTCACCCTTAGATGTGCTCGTGAGTTGTATTTCTTGGTGTCCTTAGCGTTCACTGTANCGTGAGTGTGCACAGGAAACCAGGATGCTGTGGGGCAGCTGTGGCCACATATATGTGGTGAGCATAATGAGAACTGGAATACCACCGTGACCTTGGNCACTCAGCAAGTTGCCGTTCCCTGTACAAAGTGCTGTGTAAGAAGGCATTCTTTCTTCTGAGACGGACAATATCAACACCATGACCCCAGAGCCCACCCCCCCCGTACATGCAGTACCCACAGGAAGAGAAAACAAAACAAAATGAAAACCTTCTTAAACACACTTGATGTTTCCAGCATGACCTGGCAGATCACCACCCAAAAATCGTGTTCTGCCATTTTCATTTTATTGTGACATCCTCCAGACAGGGTAGCCACCTGATTTTCAGGAATACACATGATAAAAGGAACAAATGTGTATTTGGATGAACAAGGAACTGTCTATCTTTCAGGGGTGGGGGCGCTATTTGAGCCATTATTTTGGTCCCCTTCTTTTGCCCCTTGAATGTTCTCCCTCTCTGACTTCAATCTTAAAATATCTTTTCCAGAGTTCAGCAGTGACTGCCAAAGAACATTCTATTTGTAATCTTTTGTTCACTTACTACCTGAGTTCAGACATTGGGTCTTTTCCTTTACCAATGTATTTTGCTGGGCACTCCCTGTCCCCGGGGCACTTTCAAGTGACTAGGCCAGGGGCTTGTCTCTGTCCAACTTGTTTGTTCTTTATTAACTGGAGCCTGATACTTGGAGTTAGGACACNTGTCTGACTCACCACAGTCTCCCNGGGTCCTCTGTGGGAGACCTGACTGCTTGTCACTGTGATTTCCTGTCCTGCTCCTTAAAGCTGTGCCCTTTAGTGCCACTATTCTCTGTGTCAACCTTTAGGTACTGTACCTCTGTCTGCCCATCCGAGTTACGGCACCAATGTTATTATTAATGTTTCCCAGTACTGCGGTTACAGTGCGAGAAAAGGTCACGAGGCACGACAAAACCCAGTATCAGAGCTTTATTAGAAAGTGGGGGGGGAGAGATAGAGAGAGAGACAGAGAGAGAGATAGAGAGAGCGCCTGCACGCCCGCACATGGAGAGACAGAGGAAGAGAGAGACAAGGAGAGGGAGGAAGAGGTGGGATTCCCTTTGCACATGCTCGAAGTGCGAATGTGAAGTCACTTAGCTGGGGGAGTGGCCAGGAATTCCAACACATATCCCATAGCTAATGTATGTAACCTTAGTACCTAACACTGTTTTCCTGCAGTGATTCCTAGGGAACCCCAGTGCGTGAATCCCTGCAGTAGTTCCTAGGGAACCCCAGTGCTGTGAGTCCCTGCAGCCATTTTCCAGTTCCCCTGGGACTCACTTCTTGTACCTGGGTGCTAATCAAAGGTGGATCGTGTGCTTTGTGCATGTCAAACCTTGGGCTCAGTCTCTACTACCAAGAAACCCAAACAAAGTGAAGATCTCATTTTTGAAATGTCATTTGGATTTTCCTGCCTTCCAACCTTATGCGGAGGAGAATGGAGAAGAGAAAGGAAGGACTTCACTAGACTCAAGACTGGTACAGCTGTGTCGTAGTGTTTCTGTCTGCTCATCTCGCTAGATTTTGTGTTTCTTTTGTAGTTTTATGGGAGCTTGGACTGGAGAAGGAATTGGGCCTGCTGACACAGTCGTAAATGAGGCCTGCATAGACAAATGATTACTAAGAAGTCTATACTCCTCCATGATGAGAAGAAATAACTATGACGTTTTANNGAAGAACCACAATGGTCTCTTTCATATAACTTACAGATTTTTGACAATTGAACCATAACATCGGCAGAGACACTGACCCTTGCTCCAAACCTGTGAATCAAAGAACTCTGAAGACACTTGTGGACAAGTGCGATTGTGCAGCCAGGGAAAACCCAAATATTGGCTTTGTTTTGAAATGGGAGCTCCTTCTGGATTCTGAGACCATGCGATGTTTCACATTCCAGACTCCACTCTGCACACATGGGTGACTTTCTGCCAGTATTCATGGAAAATGGCTTAAAAGGCCCTGAAACTGAGAAGAGGATTATGTCAGGGGCTAAAATTACTTGAGAACTTTTTGATCGTACAGATTTTGGAGGATGATCAATTTGACACATGTGTCCATGACAATGCAAAGACGTGTGTGTCCATGTCCCCNTGATAACACATGATGTGGGAGCAGAGTGGAGTTACTGCATGGGCCGATCGTGTTTTATTTAGTTTGTGACAGGTGTTGTGAATAATGTCTCAAACACTAGTCATGACTCTGCTGCACTCGCATTCCTGGGGTCCTTTACTTTGCTTCTGAAAGTTTATTGACAGATGATTCTGCTCCTCAAATTTCTAGGAAAATCACTTTCATCTACATGTGAACACATCATGCTTATTTTGCAAACACAAGTATCAGGCTTCCTAGTTCAGCATGTGTGTGACAAACGGGAGCCGTGATGGAGACTTACCAAAGAGGAGGAGAGAACAGCAGATAGGTGGTTCCTTGCTTATTCCATTTTTTTTATGTCCATTTCTGGAATGAGTTTCAGAAAAAAAAAATACTCCTGAAATTCAAACATCATAAGACAAGGTTAGTCACCAATGATTCAAAGTTGAACTTTCTCTGGATCTCATTTCATTTCAAAAGTGAGTAAAAAGGGGGGAGAAAAAGTGGGATAAAGTCCCAAGGATTGCTCTTGAGCCTTAAACAGGTATGACACCCAGGCGCTTGGTTAGACAGACGGAGAAAAACCAAGGAATCTATGAAGTCTTTGATTCAGTCATTGACAGCCAGAGAAACACTATTATAAGAAAATGAAAATGGCACCAAAGGCTCAGCACAAAGCCTGAGAAAGACCTGAATCCATGCCCACAAAGGCTGTGGTTCTCAACTGTCCAAGGCTGAGAGACCTCTCCTGGAACCTTTCCAACAGTCCTGTTGGGTCTCTCAGCATTGTGGGAGCTGCTGTGGCCTGACTGTGGTTCATCAGGCTACAAGTGTGGCCTTCAGGGAGGCAACATCGAAAGACAGCAAGGCCTTTCAGAAGTGGCGCCTGTAGGAGTTGGTTGGGTCACTGGGATTACGCCAGCTCTTGGACACAAAATAAGATCCTGAGATCAGTTGCGGAATGGATTGCTATACAAGAGCCAATTCCTAGATCTCTATTCTTGGGCTTGGACTCACCATGAGATGTCAGTTATTCANGTGTGCATCTGAATTGTGATGCTATCTGCCACAAGGTCCTCCATGGAAGCAAACAGATGCCCTCAAACCTCCAGAACTATAGACCAAAACATGTCTTTTCCTCATAAAGCAACAAGCCTTAAGTATTTTTGTAACAGCAGTGAACAACAAACTAATACAGTACCATAGGATGGTTTTCGAGTGCAAAACCAATTCCTCCCTGTAGCTAAACTGGCAGGCACAGGAGGCATGATGTAACCTCATGCAGACAGAGAAGGTGCCTGTAGAAGTATGTCTTCTGCAGACTGAACACTGAGACTTCATACTGACAACTCCTAGCCTGTAAAAAGTTACACAGATTCCAAAAGAAACAGCCAAACGCAGAGTGCTAAAGCTAAGGGCAGAAAAGGAAAAAGAACAACTTATTGGAAGCCGATCAGTGGAGCGTTCTTAGTGAACAAGTTATCAAGCAAATAGATTTCCTCCAGGAAGGACGCACTGTGTCCAGGTCCCCATCTCAGACTCTGTGTCGGTCCTCCTGACACAGTAGCTTTGCATTTTCCATGCCTTTCAGGCTCTAGGCAACTGCAGCATGGATTTTACAGCTTTAAATGATTGGAAGAAGAATCCAAGAGAGTATTGCACAGTATTGAAGATTACAAGACATATATTTCAGATTTACTAGATACAGCCATGCCCACTTGTGCCATTTCTGCCTCACTTTTTGCTCTGATGACAGAGTAAAGCTGTGACAGAGCCCAACAAAACCACAAAGCCTGGGATATTGGTGACCTTAGAGAAAACACTGCAGCCCTTGAGGTTATTTGTCTGTCCGTGGCTGGTGAGGTCCCAACATGACCAAAGTAGCAAAGTGGCACTACCTGGCTTGCTCAGAGTTCCCAGCAACATGAGAGAGCACTACTCACCTGAGCTGCACAAGTGTTAACAGAATACAGAGAACCACCTGCCACTCTGGCTCCCAGTTCTCCCAGGAAATAGTAATAGTTTGGTCTGGGATGTGACACGTTATTAAGGAAAGTTAAAATTTTGACTATGGATGCCTTAGGGAAAACTAAGCAATCCCAGCCTAGACAGGTAAACAATGAAAGTGAAGAGGTTTCCAACAGTTTGTCAGTTGNATTATACTGTTCAGATTCAGGCTAGTATTTTTATATGGGCATATTTTTAGTGCAATTAAGAAACAATGTGAGATGGCTCAGTTAATAAAGTGTACCCATGTTNAAAAAATTCAAAAGTTGGGCATGGGAGGACACACCTGTAATTCCAGCACTGGGGACACAGAGACAGGAGGATACCAGGGGCTCCTGGCCAGTCGATCCAGCTGAAATTTTGGGCTTCAAATTCAGTGAAAGGCTCTACCTCAAAAAAACAAAGTGGAGAGAGAGAGCGGGAGACACCTGGTGCCAATCTCTGGCTTCTACACAGGCATGCAATAGTGTGCGAGCAAGGCACAAACATATGCACACACATACATGTATGCACACAAGTGCACACATGCATATACTACATGCACACACACACACTATACATATACACGTACATACACAAGAGATGTGTTTTTCTTCTGAGTTTTTCAACAGGTCTCTGTGTCCACACATGGTATTAGCTAAGGCCCCAAAGATTCACTCTATCATTCACTAGTAAAACTGTTCATTCATTCATTCATTCATTCATTCATTCATTCATTCATTCACTCATTCGTTCATTCACTCACTCACTGATCCAGCACAGGTGATGAATGAAATACTACAGGCCCTATCCACAGGCAGCTTAGATTCCAGGGAAGTTAACAGACACACAAACACAACTAAATTAAAAAGAAAATGTAATTAAAAAGAAGAGCACACACATAAAACATCATAAGCAAATCGCCTTTTTTGCCTGGCAGCTCCCACCGCTTTCCTTCCCTCTAGCGGGGGAAGCCATCAGTCAGCATCAGCCAGCTACTCAAAACTCTCTAGGGCAGGGGAAGCTGCCTCATCTCCAAGTCCCTCTGTCACCGAGTGCAGGAAAGCAACATGTTTCTCCTCCTGCTGCTACTGCAGAGAACATGCAGCCCAAACTCTGGCTTGAGGAGAAGAACCGAGCTGGGTCCTTATGCATGGTATGTAGTCAGACATGTTTCTGTGTTGTCAACGATTAAATGATTAGGAGAACATAGTCAAGATCAAAAGGCAGCACATGTCACAGGCAATCAGGAGGCAGCCACAGCTGTGACAGAAGGAATCCCCGCTGGGGCAGTACCTGCCCCAGCAAACCATGTGGGCTCAAGATGAAGNTGGGAAGGGGCAGCGGCTCGTTTCAATCTCATTAAGAGGGCTGCCATCCCATAAATACAAAAGTAACAGTTAAAGCGGGTTTTAAGATCAGACGAAGAAAAGGAGGGGAAGAGAAAAATCCAGCCAGTAGCTTATGGATTAGCAATTCTTTCTNGAAGAAGTCTCCATAGAAATGTTTCCTCACATTGAACAGAGCTCAGCTTGACTGGNTGTATTTGTCAAGCACATTTTAAATCACATGTGTACATTCTCATCCAGAAGCATTATCTATGACTCCAGGGAGCTTCCCAGGGGATACCCAGATTGTCAAAGCAGTCTTGATGTAGACATCTCTTTACTGATCCTGTCACTAATTTTACAGGTTGGAATGTGGAAGCATTGGGCCAGAGGGAAGGACACCTGTGAATTACACCCAGATTGATATTCACACAGAAGTTCCACTAAAGCAGCATGGAAATGAGAGAAATCTAAAATTGAGTTCTACAAAGTAACAGTGGCTCTCAAGCTCAGAAGCTTAAAGCTAGGCTTAGATGTCCCTGCACAGTCCAAACTGGCCCCCAAATGCCTCCAAGTCTTCAAATGATCGTATTTTTCCAGAGGTCCCAGGGACTCAACTCAGGCTCCACAGCTGGAATCCAGCAGGGCTCCAAGCACGGTCCCATCCAGGCACTGGGCTTGGTGAGGACCTGGGTCAGTTCAGGAGGTCACAGGACAGAGAGACAATTTCATCCTCCATTGGGTCTCACACAAAGCTGTGGTGAAGTCTGGTGACTGATCCTTGGTTTAAGAAAATGCCTGTGATTTCCAAACCTGACTCTTTCTATGACCATCAAGTCCACATCTGCACACCCCACAACTCTCAGTTCTCCTGGAAAGAACCCCTTCTTTACCAGCCTGAGGGTCCCTCATTCTTCCATTATATTCCTGGAAGTCAGAGGCCTCTCACCTGTACCTCCAGGTAGGTACTTCCTACACCATCACAGCTGTTTTGGACTGTCACTCCTAAGATGAATCAGCCATGCCAAGAAGGAAGGCTGTCTTTGCCAGGGCCTTGTATCTTGTATCTTTGGGCTAGGAGACCATTGCTCCTGTCCACCAAGATGTGCCTTGTCACCAAATGTCTTACACAATGGGTCCAGATGTATATGCCCTCTCCTCCCTGGGTCTCTCCAGTGCTTCAGAACTCTCTTGAACTTTCTGATGCTCCAGACAATACNGTGCCCCTAGCGTCCCCCCACATTNACCCTNTCTTCTACCAGGCCAACTCCTCTTACCCTCCCTCCTGGCTTCCCCANCNTGGGGCTCATTGGCTAACTTCTTCTCAGAGCCAGAATTCCCCATTGGCTGGCTGTAGATGTACTTGGGCACTAGAAGTAGAATGTTAAGTCTTGATATAACTTTACTTTCCCCAAAGTGAGANGGTCATTGGTCCCGGGGGATATCTCCTATCAGNAGTGACAGCAGGTAGNCTTCTCCCTATTATAGTGGACCTTCTTCCAGTTGGCTCCTCTTTGAGGGTCCACCATCTTGTATAGTGGCTGCCCCACTTTTGCCTGACACCCAATAAATCTTTACCTTCACACAGACTCCTAGCATGGCCCCAGCCTGTCAGTTCTGACTCCCATACCTCATGATTTTACAAAATGACATCCTGACAGGGACTTGGGAGGGCCACAGGCTTAAGTTGAGAGTTTGATACAAGCAATAGAAATGTTAGTACCATCGCAGGCTGAGAAACCTCCCAATNGAGTTCTTATGGAAGGAAGTGTTCTTCTTGGAGGTGCCTATTTACGTACTCTGCTGGGCACCAGACTGGCTAAAGGGAAGCCAAAACCTTCCAAAGAAGTATTTGAGTATATTGTGCAGAGGACGGTCNTTCAGGTGGTATGGGCTGAAAGCAATCCCTTCTGTTAATAAAAGGAAGGCCTTGGGGGTATGCAGAGCAGAGGCACAGGATCGACACTCCTCTCTATGGAAGGTGGGGTCTCCAAACAAAAAGGAGCTATCCTGGGCATTTAGCCACACCCATGCTATTCCTTCTTTATGCTTCTACTTTCTCTTTCTTTCTAGTTCTAGAGGTGCTCAGCAAAGGCCTCTGCCAGCTAAGATGTGACAGCCCTTTCAATGAGGAGCTGTTGGCAGGGCTAGACCAGTCAACTAGGATTTGGAGGACATGGGCTTGGGTCAGATGGGAGCTTTGCTGGAAACTCTCTGTCAGGCCTTCATAACCAAAGATTCAACAGGCAGAGTGACATCCAGAGCCAGGACAGGCCAGCATATCCAGCACCCTCCAAGTCTCTCTTCCCCACAGAAAGACTAGAGAGCAAAAGAAGAAACAAGCAGGGCATGTCAGCTCACACCTATAATCCCAGCCCTCAGAAGGCTGAGGCAAGGCGAGCTTGAGGTCAAGGTCAGTCTGACCTGCACAGTGAGCTCTGCCCCAATCAGGAAGGGAGGGATGGAGCGGGGGAGGGAGGTTAACTAAAGAGACCAGTATCACATTTGTTAGAAATAAACACTGTTGGTGCTGTGTCCTTCTTCTGGCCCCCTTCTTCCATTGGTGGTAAATTTTATTAATTTATTAATTAATGGTATTTTCTGGAACCTTCCGGAAGCTTTTTTCTTGCCTGTACTAACCTGTGTTGGGCCAAGCGTGTTCTCCTTGCAGTCTAACAGCAGACAAGGCATTCTTTGGGAGGAAGGAAGCAAGGAGAGGTTGTGGGCCAAGTGTAATGTCTATGTCCTGGAATTCTGCAACCCAAGTGTGGAAAGGAGCCACAGGCACAGCAGACTGCGTCTGCTCACCAGCTGGTGGGCACTTGACACCCCTTCAGTGGATGACATTAACTTAAGACAAAGGCTATTTTGCTAAGACCCAAACCTTAATTAAAATTGAGCTAGTACATATGGTGTCACTTGGTAAGCCAGGCTAGACATGGAGGACCCTTCCAGGTGCCTTAGAGAAAGCTCTTTGATGATCTCTAAAGGCCACTGTGTTGACAGCCGTGCTGGTCTTCCCATCATCTGGGCAAAGGATGTTGGATGAGGGAAGACTCTGCTCACTCTAGCCCTCCCTGGACAGCGTGCTTNGCCCCTAGGCTTTCTGTTATTAGGCATATCGCACCAGAGGCCACGTGAAGATATCGGGGCTTTATGCAGCTGNAGAGCTTACTACTAAAACAGACACCTAGGAACTCTCTTCAGCTCTCTCAGCCAAACTCACCCCCTGTATCCTTGCACACAGAGGAAATAAGGC
Organism: Neotoma lepida; assembly: GCA_001675575.1. NCBI lineage: Eukaryota > Metazoa > Chordata > Mammalia > Rodentia > Cricetidae > Neotoma > Neotoma lepida. The sequence goes on along the minus strand of LZPO01044433.1, from coordinate 163,754 downwards.
AAGAATTCTGTGCGGACACTAGAGTGACTCTGGCTTTCCTGAGGATGTCTCCTACAGACTGTAGACAGAACCACGAGCTGCCCAGGCCCTGTGGAATTTTCTGGGGGCTTGCTCAGGCACTGTCTTTCAACTATTGCTTCCAAGTTAGGGTGAACAATGGAAACAATTCCTTGTCATGATTAGATCCCCCTCTAAAGTTAGTCCCAGGGAATTAGAATACCGGTGATTGTAGGAAGCCACACAGCCCCTACAGTTTAAAGTAGAGTCATTTATGGAAATCAGCAAGGCAGAGTCCTCAGAAGAGATTTCCTCAGGAGTTTTTGTCCTAGAACTTGAGGCCACCAAAGGGTCATCAAATCTCAATGGCTCTCAGGCTCCAGTTATTAAAGCCACTCCAGTAGAGAGATAACAAGGAATTGTTTGTTGAGAAATGTTGTGACATGCTGGCCTTTCCTCACACAAAGGGAAGGATGTAGTGGTGTGTGTGTGTGTGTGTGTGTGTGTGTGTGTGTGTGTGTGTGTGTGTGATTAGAGGCAGGAATTCAAGACTCTGTCCTTTAAGTTTTCTTTATCATTAGGTTTTTAAAAATAGAAAAATCAGGTCCTTTCCCCACTGTTCATGTTTAGTATAGAGAAATATATGAATATGGTCAGTTCCAGGAACAGAATCACAATTCCTACTCACAAATGAGCCAATGTGCTCACAAGCACAATAGAGCAAAGTGGTTCTGCATTTTGCTTGTGTGGACTTTTCTAGAATGTGCTGTGCTTTTATTATATCTTTTCTGCCAAGCAGGAAAATAAACACAGCAGCAGAAGGCAACAGAGAAATCGCTGTTATCTATACAAGCATGTGTGACTGAACCCAGGCTTCCCTGGAGAACTTGGACACTGTTTGGCCAAGTCACAGCCATGCACTGAGGCAGGGAAAGGTGGTGAGGTATTCTTAATGTCTGTGTCCAGTATGCTGTGCCCTGCTCTAAGTAACTCAGTGTTGTGAGTAATGGGGGCTTCAGGCCATGCCTTGCTCTGGATGATTCCGTTTTACAAGCAGAAGTTGGTTTCATTTTGAGTGCAGACACAGAGGCAGGATGACTCTTGTATGTGTAACATTGCCATATGCCTCTCCAGCACTACCCAGGGGTACCACACTGATGAATGACTTAATCCCATAAAATGTACACCTCACAAGCTTATCAAAGTGTAGTGGAAGTATATGGCCATATGGNTGCATAGAAATCACATCTGAAAAACAGGTCTGGGAACTTGAGAACACAACAGTCTAAGGAAATATGCAACATACTCACCCAGACCACATAAAAAGAAGGACACCTAACAATGTGATGGCAACTGTCCTGGCTGGTTTTGTGTCAACTTGACACAAGCTAGACTCATCAGAGAAGAAGGAGCCTCCGTTGAGGAAATGCCTCCATGAGATCCAGCTATAAGGCATTTTCTCAATTAGTGATCAATGGGGGAGAGCCCAGTCATGGAGAGTGGTGCCAGCCCCGGGCTGGTGGTCCCAGGATCTATAAGAAAACAGGCTAAGAAAGTCATGGGAAGCAAGCCAGTAAGTGGCACCTCTCCATGGTCTCAGCATCAGCTCCTGCCTCCAGGTCCCTGCTCTGTGTGAGTTCTTGTCCTGACTTTCTTCAGTGATGAACAGCAATGTGGAAGTATAAGCCAACTAAACCCTCTCCTCCCAACTTGCCTTTTGGTCATGATGTTTCGTCACAACAATAGTAACCCTAACTAGGACAGCGACAGAATCCTTCATCTGCAGCCGGGTCTGTATACCCATCTGGGAGCCAACAGGCAGAGAACTTCTAACTCCCCTGAGCTCAGCTGGGCATGTTACCCACNGCTTGGCATGTGTGTGCATTAAATTTGGGTTGCCCTCAGGCATTCCACGCTCCCCATCTGTCTGGATCTACCGCTGTGCCACCATGGAGGGTCTGTCTATCCTGCTGCTTCACTATATGCACCTGTTCAACTGGGTTTGTTAATATCTATCCAACTGTGTCTGTATCAGTTCCCTTTCTCTGTTCTCACAAGGCCTATCCCAGAATGCTCTAGCTTCTTTAACCATTTTGCAGCTACCCTGTAACCTACAAATACACATCTATATGGATATGATTACTGTGTGGTATGTAACTGTTGTTTGCTTTTTTATATTATTCTTTTAGGGGACCAGTCACCCAGCTCCCAAATAAAACACACAGAGGCTTACACTTAATTATAAATACCCAGTTTTAGTTTGGCTTGTTTCTTACAAGGTTTTCTTAACTTAAATTATGCCGTCTGTCTTTTGTCTCTGGGCTTTTCCCGTTCTCTTTTGTAAATCTTACTCTTACTCTGTGGCTTGCTGTTTAGCTGGGTGGCTGGCCCTTGGAGTCCTCCTCCTTCTCTGGATACTTCTTCTTTCCTCCCAGATTTCTCCCTCTATATATTCTCTCTGCCTGTCAGCCCTGTCTATCCTTTCTCGTGCCTCGCTATTGGCCATTCAGTTCTTTATTAGACCATCAGGTGTTTTAGACAGGCACAGTAACACAGCTTCACAGAGTTAAACAAATGCAACATGAACAAAAGTAACACACCTTAAAATAATATTCTACAACATGTAACTGTGATCTGAGGATTGATATTGGTAATTAAGAGTGTGATAAAAGAGGCTGTGGTTGCCATCGGAATTACTCAGTTATGGTCAATGAGAACAATTGTGAATTTATTGTTACTGAATAAATGCTTACATTGCCAAGAGACATGAGCCTGTTGTCTGTCGCATAGCACAGTCCTGATGGTCTCTACCATTGTGACACAATTCAGTGCCTGTTTCTTCTTTCAAGACCATCACTTCTGTCTGCCTCACTCTTTCATTTCGTTGTCACCAGCTGTCTTATCTCCTCCCTCTCAACACATGTTTCCAAGGCCACAGCTGCAGAATGAAGGCCCTGGACAGAATAACCCATGCAGCTCAGGTCACCTCCCCAGAGCACCTCTCAGCCCATCCTATGTGCACCATGCACACCAGCCACTGACACTCTCTGTGCCCTGGTTCATGTGATCACTTTCTCAGCAAACAACTCTTTGGTCAGATGCAATAATGAATCTAGAAAGACACAACCCTTGCCTTCCCAGAGCCAAAAACCTAACAAAGAAACACACGCTGCTGTCACAAGACACGGCAAACATTAGACACATACTGTCCTTAGCTACAAAGTGTGACAGAACTGTGCATAACTGAGTCCTTGGAACTGGTTTGTGTGGCCTATGGAGCTTCTTGGGAACATGAAAAGACAGTAAAGCATTAAGGATGTGCGAACAACTAGGAGAGAGTGGATGAGCTGCCAGCATCACAGGCAGGAGCAGCTTGGATCACCCTAGAGCATCCTACACACTCATGGACCTTGGTGACCCCTGCTTCTATTTCAAGTGATGCACTTGAGCCTCAGGATTCCTGCTTCCTCCCTCAGATCCTGGAACAAGCACTGTGTATCACATACTATGAGCATAGCAGAGGATGATGGGGAATGAAGGGAGACCCTTGTGTGCTCATTACTTGTGTGCTCATTACTTGTGTGCTCATTACTTTTANATTATTGTGTGTCTGGTAGAATCAGTGGGAGAAAGGAAGACTTCATTTTGACTCAGGGTTTCAGGAGCCCTCATCCCATCCAAGAGGGAAGCTTGGGAGAGTGGCTCAATCCGTAGTGGTAGAAGCATGTTGTAGAATATTATTTTAAGGTGTGTTACTTTTGTTTATGTTGCATTTGTTTAACTCTGTGAAGCTGTGTTATTGTGCCTGTGTAAAACACCTGTTGGTCTAATAAAGAGCTGAATGGCCAATAGTGAGGCAGGAGAGAGAAATAGGTGGGGCTGGTGGGAAGAGAGGATAAATAGAAGGAGAAATCTGGGAGGAAAAAAAGGAGTAGCCAGAGAAGGAGGAGGATTCCGAGGGCCAGCCACCTAGCTACACAGCAAGCCATGGAGTAAGAGTAAGATTTATAGAAGTAAGAGAACAGGAAAAGCCCAGAAGCAAAAAGTTGATGGGAAAAATTGAAGTTAGGAAATCTGGCAAGAAACTAAGCCAAGCTAAGGCCNGGCATTTATAAGTAAGAATAAACCTCCATGTGGACTTACTTGGGAGCTGGGTGGCAGGCCCCCCAAAAGATCCAAATACAAACAACAACAGAAGCAGGTGGCGGCTGAGGCACCTTGTATTGTGGTACACAGGCAAGTAAAGAGAGATGGGGCCTGAACCTGGGTCTGGGTAAGATGCTTCAAGACCTTTCTCTAGTACTTACTTCCTATAAGATGCTTCCCCCAAAGGTCCCATGCTTTCCAAAAACAGCACAACCCACTGAGAAACAGCCATTCAGACAGAAGCCCAAGGGTGCAGCTTCATATTCTAGCCATAATACACTGCTTAGTTTTAAAAACTTACATTTTTTGCCAGGCATGGTTACACATTACACGTGCCTGTAATCTCAGAACTTGGAAGGCTGAGGCAGAAAAATCATGAGTTCAAGTCCAACATGGACTACCCAGGGAGACCCTGTCTCAAAAACAAATATAGGTTTTTGTTATTCAAGTGTGACAAGGCCACCAGCTCAAGGGATGACTGCCATTTAAAAGGTAGCTTGTTATAGTTCCCAAGAGAGGCTCCTGGGCCATGTGGGGAAGGAAACATCCAGAGACAAAGAGTGAGGGAAAACTACAAGGAGGCACTTTCTATAGTTTACACAGGAAGGAGCAGGCTGGGCAGGGGGACCAGGCTTAGGGATGGGCTCATTTAATAATTTCAGCAAGCTATGGGGAGACAGCTGTCCCTACCTGTCTGATACCTGGCCATGAGACAATTAGATGGGGAACCGTATCCCACACTATGGTTGTCCTATAAAGGGGAACTAAGTGTGGGGTCTGGGCAGGCTGCCTGTTTATGAAATGAGCTCAGAGCATAATCTTTGCAGCTTTTGACAATGGTTACTGGAAAGGGACAGTCCTTTCCCCAGGGCCCACAAGTTCCAGATGAAAACGTCAGACTAAGCTGAATACACAACCCTTGAGGGCTTGCTGCTTGGCTGAGGAGATGCACAAGAAGCAGAAAAAACACAATACAATTAAGCACAAGGTCGGGACCCCTTACCAGGTTTTGGAGAGTTGGGCCTTCTCAGCTGAGGAAAGGTCTGGAATTGTTATGCTCATGTCACGAGACCCCCAAGTAAGACCACCACAGAGCTGATACCCGATGCAAAACACACAGGAGTTTATTGATAACAAGCAAGCCCGGGCTTGGTCCNTGTCCAACAATCTAACTAAGTGGATGGAGGAAGACGGCCCTGAGCTCTCAGGAAGAGAGGTTTTTAAAGGGAAAAACCCTCAAGTAGCGTGGTACTAGCCTTTGCATCATATGATTGGGTGAGGGTGTATATCCTTTGAATTTACTAGTTGGGGGTTACAGTTATCATTTTTTGGGCGGGTCTGGACAAGTCCCAGGCTTTGTCCTTGAGCTGCCATGGAGGCTGGCTGACCTAGCACATACTGACTGTGGGGGCTGACTCAGTGGCCCAAGCTTTGTCCTTGAGCTGCCATGGAGGCTGGCTGGCCTCACACATTCACATTGACCCATGTGTGTAGCTCTAAGTTGGTGAGGGGTCCCAGACAGTAACAACTGGCTGAACCTTGAGCAGTCAGAGTATGTGCAGAAAGGGAGCTACTGCAAGGACTATGTCATAGCCCTCCCAGAAACTGCTTGCTCAAGTCAGGAAACTGAAATTGAGGCCTGATCTCTGAAAGAAGACTGAGCAGCCTGTTATTGCATCTGCTTGGTCCTTTCAGAATGATCTCTGAAGGATAGACAGGAGTCAGAGGAAGAGCAGCATGTCACTCGATGAAGAAAGCAGAAAACAGAGTGAGGAAAATTCTTAGGTAAATAATGAAAATGGCCCTGAGTGGCTGGATGAGCCGGTAAGAATGAGAGACTGAGACCCAGACTGAGATGTGGCTCAGCAGCCTATGGCTTCAGGCATAAACAGGAGGATGGGTGGTGGGAGGTGAGCAACAAGTCAGAATGCATGAGGAGACTGTTTGGATGTGAGCTGGAGAGTAACAAGGGAACATGCAGGACAGAGAGTGTGGGGATGAGCAGATTCAAGATAATTTTTCCAAAAAAGGGCACAGGATTTGTGAAGCACTCCCACCAGACAGACCTGTCCAGGAAGGGTAGCACCTGGCCTTATGTGAGATGGAGAATGTGAGCCTCCACCCTCATAGGTCACACATACCATCTTAGAGCGTTTGTAGCAGGACCCTGAGCTTCCAGGTCCCTGGGGTGATGTTTCCCTGAGAACATCACTAAAGGACTAAGCAAGACAGCTGCTGGAAAACACTTTGCAAACGGCTCAGTGCTTTTATCAGATGCCCATGTGTTCTTTTGCCATCACTGCTCTTGTGTAGTCTTGGCCACCCCCTGCCTCAGGGCAGAGGAGCATAGTCACCCTATCTTAACATTTCAGGCTCAGCCACTGTGTGTAACACACAAACAACCTTCACCATATCATGAATATTCCCCCTTTCCCCCTTTCTTCCTCACGAACTGTCTTAACTAGGGTTTTTCTTGCTGTGATGAAATACCATGACCAAAGGCAACCTGGGAAGGAAAGGGTTTTGTTTGTTTGTTTGTTTGTTTGTTTCAATTTACACTTCCACTTAACAGTCTATCACCAAAGGAAGTCAAGACAGGAACCTGGAGGCAGGAGCTGATGCAGAGGCCATGGAGGAGTGCTGCTTACCAGCTTGCTTTTCATGGCTTGCTCAGCCTGCTTTCTTATTGAACCCAGGACTACCAGCCCAGGGGTGGCCCCACCCACAATTACCTGGACTCTCCTCAATCAATCACTAATTTTAAAAATGCCCTACAGGCTTGCCTACAGTCCAATCCTATGGAGGCATTTTCTCTAATGAGGGTCCCTTCTCTCGAATGATTATAGCTTTTGTCAAGTTGACATGAAACTAGCCATCACAACAGCAGAACTCTGAATTTATTCTGGACGTTATTCCACTAGAGACTTGTACTATCTCAGCTCTGGAGACTCTAATTGTAAATTCTTCCAATAAGATATATGCACCATGAGTGATAACCATTTCTACATCTTAGTTAGGTTTTGATTGCTTGATAAAACACCATGATCAAAAGCAACTTGGGGAGAAAAGGGTTTATTTCAACTTACAACTCTTAGGTCACACTTCATCACTGAAGGAAGTCAGGGTAAGAAATCAAGGCAGGACCTAGAAGCAAGAATCGAAACAGAAGCCATGGAGAGATGCTGCTCACTGGTTGGTTCTTCATGGCTTGCTCACTTTGTTTTCTTATACCATCTAGGACCACGTGCCCTGCAGTGGCACTGTTCACAATGAGCTGAGCTCTTGCTCATCAGTCATCGATGAAGACAATACCCTACAGTCTTGGCTACAGGCCAATCTTACAGAGGCCTTTTCTCAATTAAGAAACCCTCTTCCCAGATATGTCTAAGTTTCTGTCAAGTTAACAAAAAGCAACCAGCACATGACAGCACCTGCAGCTGTCTGTGAGACCCCCTCTGCTGTCTCCCACCCTATCTACAGGCACTTTTTAACTCCATACAGGCAAGATTCTCACTCACAGATAAAAATAACTACCGTGATGTAATATTGATTGTCAACTTGACAGGATCTATAATCATCTAGCAGACAAACCTCTAAGTATGTTTGTGTAAGGGATGTTTCTAGATTGGGTCAAGGTAGGAAAATCCACTCTACATGTTGGCAGCTCCATCCTGTGGGCTGGGATCCTTGGGAAGAAGGAGAAGGAGAAAGTGGGATTAGCACTAGCTTTCAATGCTTTCTGTTTTACCACATTTTCCTCACCATGATGGACTGTGGCCCCTGGGAATTGTAAGCCAAGATAAATCTTTCCCCCATTTTGCCAGGTNTTTGATCACAGCAATGAGAAAAAGTATCTAATACATCTGCCATCCTCAGCAGGTTGCCCGCGATGACCTATAGCTCATCACCCAATGTCTGCAAGGATCATCCCTCTTGTCTAGTAGCTGTCACCTGAATGAACTAGCCAGAGAAATTTTGGAGCCAGCAGCTTCTGGGAACTCTCTCTCATCAACACTGAGGCATTCCAACTTGTCATCATTCTATCCAAACCCTTTTTTGCCTTCACTCAAGGAACCATTTCTCTTCCTGACTCAAAGTCACACTCCTGTGCCTGGGGTGTCTCCACCTCCAGAGATTTCCTAGAACTTTTGTCTGTGGGCTCCTGTGTCTGTGACAGTCACCTTCAGGCTACCAACAGCTCCTCTGCTTTCTGTGGCTCTGCCTTTCTCAGCACCCAAGCCATGAGTAAAGTATGTCAAAATTTCTCCTAAAAGTCTGTTGATTGCTTTCAACCAGTGCACAGCTTCCAGGATGTTGTGGTTGTCTTTTCCCTGGGCTGCCTCAGTTTCCCCACCATGGGCTGTCCTCCCAGTCTCTCTCTCTCTCTTTTTTTTTAACATGCCTCAAACATTTAACTTGTATTTTTTTTTTTTTTTTTTTTTTTTTTGGTTTTTCGAGACAGGGTTTCTCTGTGTAGCTTTGGCGCCTTTCCTGGAACACACTCAGTAGACCAGGCTGGCCTCGAACTCACAGAGATCCCCCTGTCTCTGCCTCCTGAGTGCTGGGATTAAAGGCGTGCGCCGCCGCCGCCCGGCTCCTCCCATTCTCTTAACTGCTCTCCTCAGAAAGGTATTTGAGCCAGGCATAGTGGCACATGCCTGTAATTCCCACACTAGAAAGGCTGACACGGGAAGATCCTGGGCTCAAGCAGTTCAGCCTAGCAAGACACAAGACTTGTAACATAATACTTCACCATGTCACATTTTCCTCCTCCCATCCCTAGAGCCCCTCGCCAAATTCACTGTTTTCTCATCATACTCACAATGAAGTAAAGACACTCGGCTATGTCCCCCAAAATGCTATGTCAGCCAGCCCCAGCCTCTCCGTTGTCCTATCCCATGAGTCCTGGCTATTTGATCCCAAGGCATGGCAGAGACATTTTGTCATCACAAGTCTACATACGTAGAGCTTTTTTGTTGTTTTTAATTTCAGAGTTCTTCATGTGGCAACAATGTTACTTTCCTGTCATGTATCTTGTAAACACAGGCCAAATTTTGGATTGCAGAGCCGAAGAGCAGCCAAGTTTTCCGCACCCTCACAGAAGGTCCCAGGCNGTCCCTGGGGAGTGGGTGTTAAGGAGGTGATCCTGGTCCTGTGTCGTTCTCAGCTTCTCATCTGCCATGCTCAGCCAGCCTCCCTGGGAGGAAGGTTGGTGTTTTGGGCCTGGATGCTTTGGGATGAAATTCAAAGTCAGTAGTCTGTCAGAAAAGTTTAAGAAGCCGGCCCCTTTGGGAGCATGGGAGTGTGGCAGAAGCAGAATCTTTCACAGAGAATGCAGTAAGATTCCAGGGCGGGAGCCCTCCAGGGTTCCTTAGCTGAAGGATGGCAAGGGTGACTCCAAGCAGACTCTTCTAGCACTGCTCTTGACCCCTTCAGATGTGATGTTAACTCCGAAACTCTCAGAGCAGCCTAACAGCCAGGAGTCTCCGTACTGGGCCTGGCATAGCCAGCCATTTTTCCATTTCATCCCTTGGGTCCCTATTAGTCCCCTTTCCATGCTCCAGCATATAAAATGGCCACAAGAAGAAAACACATGCATAGAAAATGAGCCAGACAGTGACCCTCATCCCTCAACTCTAACAACTGCTCAGGCCCATGTGGCGAGCAGGCAGGATAGGTCTATTTAGCTTCCCTTACCATGTGTCTTACTGTGATGAAACACCATGACCAAAGCAGCTTGGAGAGGGAACACGTTTCTTTAGCTTACATCTCCATATCACAGTTCATCATTAAAGGAAGTCAGGGCAAGAACTCAAGAAGGGCAGGAACTGAATCAGAGGCCATGGAGGAATGCTGCTTACCGGCTTGCTCCCCAGGGCTGGCTCAGCCTGCTTTCTTATACACCCCAGGACCACGTGCTTAGGCGTGGCCCCACCCACAGTGGGCTGGGCCCTCCCCCATCAATCACTAATAAAGAAAATGCCCTATACTGGGTATTATGGATGCATTTTCTCAGTTGATGTTCCCTCCTTTCCAATGACTCNAGCTTATGTCAAGTTGGCATAAAAGCAGCCAGTGCAGCATGTACCTTTAAATGTTTTCTAAATGTACCTTTAGATGTTGAAAGAGCTGAGATCAGCTTTGTCATGCAGTGTCTCTGCCTGTGGCTTTTCTACCTGTGATAGAGTGGAAGTCATAGAGACCTGAGACCATGGAGGCACACACAGATGTGTTCTCATGTCCTCACAGAACACTGGGTGTCTGGGGGAAGGCAGTTGTGCCAAGCCTTGGGGCTGGTTTATATTGCTATGCTTGTTTCTACTGAGCACTTGGTCTGCCGTCCAACATTCAAGAGGATCTCCAGGGAAAACAGCCAGCTGACCGCCCCTGAACCTCACAATGAGAAATAAAAGGAGGTTGCTAAAGCCAGACATCCGGTGACCCTCCTCTTTGAGAAGCAGTAGAAGGAAGGACCATGGCCCCACAGAGGACATGGCAGTGTGTCTGCGGCAGGAGTAGGATGCTGATGAAGAAGGAGTAGGATGCTGATGAAGAAGCATCCCTGAGTCTGCCAGGTGAAGAGCAGGTCAAGTCAGACACACTGGGACTGTACACACTGACCTTAATCCTGCTACCAACCATACTTTGTTACCTGGGGTCTTCGGTTCTTCCCCATGATGAGAATAAGTCTCACTTTGCCTGAGACTGTTTGGAGAGGAACTTCTGCTTTCCATTTCAAACACTAAGTAAATTGCATTGTTCCAGAAGTTCAAGATACAATTCCAAATAGGTAATTTAACAATTTTTACAAAAGTGAAATTTACTTCAAGATTCTTATAAATGTCCACAGCATTCATTCACTTTTTTTTCAGTATTTATCAGACAGAAACCAGGTGCCATGCACTGCTCTGGACACCTGGGGTATACTGAGGGATCTGTTGGTAAATATTTAACAATCACTTGGCACTCTGGGGTCNAGGACAAAATGTATGATGTGATTCAGAGCAGTTTGCCCATTGCCATGGTGTAAACCACCCACCCCTAGTCCATGGTGAACTCCTGGTGATGTGCAAATCTTCTCTGGTCCCACATATTACAGGACAAGTCACTGAAGACACAATCAGCCGTCCCACCCCTGTCCTCAGGACTTCTTTTCTAACACTGCTCCTGGAGGCGAGAATGACCCAATGTCTCTTCCTCACCAAGTATTTCAGGAACAGGACATGAAAATCCCAGCAGCTATATGGGCTGGAAGCCTCCCATCATCTTTGTCTGAAAGCTGGAAGCCATTCCTATAATCCTCGTCTTTCTTTGTTATTCTTCCTGAAGCATCATACAAAACACTGCTTGTTTACAAATGGAAGACTAAGGTAGGCTCATCTGAAAACAAAAATCCAGGGCTGGACATGTGGTACAGTGGAGAGCTCTTGCCTAATGTGGGAAAGGCCCTGGGTTTGTCCCCAGCACTGTCGAAAGAACAATGACATACCCAGTGTCCTTCCACACTCATCTGAAAGTCTGGACGGCACAATTTCTCAAAGAAAGGGCACCACTTATTGAATAAAAGAGAATGTGACATGGNTTTGCTTGGGGACCACTGAACTGTAGCTAGAGTTAACTGTCTCCACGCAGCACAGGTAGAGGCTGAGAGAGAATGTGACCTTTGTAGGCACTTCTTTCCTGGTGCCTCCCCAGGAACAGGCTTCCTGGGGTCAGAGGACAAGTGGATGAGAAAGAAATCAGAAGGGTCCGGGCACAGCTATCTGACAGTGCTAAATATTTCCTGGACTTTTTTTTAATAGGATGCAATAAAATGGGGAGAAAATGAATTGTGCAGAAGTTTTGCCAGTTGGGGAATTTGCAGCTCACTGTATTTGCCATGTTCCACTTTACAAAGCTAGGTCTCATCCCTGGTGGATAAAGGGATGTTCCAGCACCCCACAAACAGGAACAGAATGGACATGTCACCTCCTAAAGGCTTGTTGAATGCAAACCCAGGTTTGCTTCAAAGCAAACACATGGGACCAATATTTGTCCCCAATCCTCTTAATATGTGGTACATGTGTGTGTGTGTGTGTGTGTGTGTGTGTGTGTTGTGTGTGCGCACACGTGTGTGTGGTGTGTGCACATGTATGGGTGTGCATGTTATTTCATCACATGTTAACAGATTAGGAGGGCACAGTCCCATTCACAAGATAAGTTTTGAGTGCCCACAGTTTTCCCTTGTCTCTGGATTGTATGCAATTGTGTGCATTGGCTGGACATGGGGGCCAGAGGTTGATGTTGAGTTCCTTCCTGTCACTCTTCATCTTTTGTTTTGAGCCANAGTCTCTCACTGATTCTGCTAGGCTAGCAGGCTGGTGAACTCCAAGGATTCGCCTATACCTGTCCCCTCTCCCTGCCCTGTTTTTCTGCAGGTGCTGGGGATCTAAGCTTGGGTCTTTATACTTGCATAGAATGTACTTCACCAACTAAGCCATCTCCTCAGCTCGGTCACACTTGCAGCTATTCATNGTACTCAACTTGCAATGAGGTCAGTCCTACCATTGCCATGGCTCGTGGTATCAGCCCATGCCTTGCAAATCATAGTGAGACCAGATGTGGTGTGCGTGGGTACAGATTCAGTGGGTGAACAAAGGGGAGCCAGGGGACATTCACAATGCCCCTGTCTCTACTGCCTAGGGCCCAAGGAGAATCTGTACAACATCAGTTTTCCTACTACTTTTCCCATGACTTGCTGTGTTCACTCAAGACCAGTAAGTATTGCCAGCAGTCTAGCCTCTGTCCTTTGCTAATGGACAAATGCTGATCACAGCCAGCCTCAGGCACATTGCAGACTGGAGATGGTGGACTTGAACTAGCTAGGTCTAAATCTTGGCTGCTATTTATTTGCTCTACCACTTTGGGCCACCTATTATGAAGTTTATATAAATGACTATGGTAGGAATGGAACCCAGAATAATGCACAGGAGATAGCATATACTGTATACATATAAGATGATGTAGAGAGGTGTTAGGGGAGATTTTGAAATGTGCCCAGGATAGCCTGTCACTCACTACTGGTGTTACAGGAATCACTTGAATATATAGCCTGTGTGCATAGGGCTCTCCTTGACTGAGTTGCTTCCCAAGTAGATACACATAGAAGTTCAACTGGAGGAAAGGAATGGTTATACAAATTCTTGACCACAGAGACACATTTCTTGTCTCATAGGAAATAACTGATTATCATTCTGCAGATAGAGCCTTCTCTTACCAGTTTGTGTATATTTGCAAGTTCATTTCCACATCCCTTAATACACTGTGAATTCATGTTCCTCTGAAGTTTCTTATGAACCAGCTATAATACTACCTTATGAGTTTCTTCATTAACATGCTTGATAAAATAGTTGACTCATTCTGGTTTCCTATTTTATGTAAGTCATGGTATTATTCTCATTTAAACTGTATCTTTTAATGGTTACATCATTACCATTGTGTGTGAGAGAGAGAGTGAAAGGGGGAGGGAGGGAGGGGGAGAGAGAGGGGGTAGTCATTTACACACATTTGTGTGTGTGGTACACATATCTAGGTCCTGGTGTGAACACATGTGAGCATGCATTTGGAGGTCAGAGGTTCAGAGGTGGACACTGGGTATCATCTGTCCCTTTCCATCTTATTTTGGAGACAGGATCTTTCACTGAATTTGGAGTTTATCCATTCACCTAGACTAGCCAACTCGCCAGTGAGCCTGACACCCAATGCTCCTGTCTCTGCCTCCCTAGGTCTAGGATTATAGGTGCATGCTGCCATGCATGTTTTTACATGGGTGCTGGGGATCTGAACTCATGTCTTCTTACTTTTAGGACAAGGACTTGAAAAACTCAGCCCTTGTTCCAGCGCATCACCATCATTTTTCATTTATTGATTCAACAGCTATTGCAGAATGACCATAGTGCCAGGCACCGCTAGCTCCCCCGCCATGTATTTGTAACTGAAGCATGCAGATATTGGAGTTTGGGGTGCAAAATCCCCTATTNGTCTCATGGTATTTTAAGCATAAACATTTTCCTGTCGATCTGGTCCCAAACACAACATTCAGATACAGTCGTGGCCTTTGAGCATTCTCCTAGCCATCAGGAAGTCTTTCCCCCTTTGTTTCCAAAAGTTCAGAGGACACAGAAACCTTCAGTGCANTTCTTCCTTACACTGTCCCTACCCCAGACATTTCATTTTAAACCACTTGGTATTTTACAAGAGACACAAACATATAGGAAGATGCCTCTTAACTACAGACAGATCTGAAAGTATTGAGGACTTTCAGTTACTTTTCCACGAGAGTTGGATCCAAGTTGCATTGGATCATTTGGTTGCCTCAGATTTCAGATCTGTAAGTCACGAGAAAATACATGTCCCAGCACACAGGGTTAGTGGACTCAGTGAGACCTTTGCTCTGTTTGTCCACTCAGATTTCCCAAGTTGACTCAAGATGAGCCCAAACTGTCCTTTACCACCCAGNTTCTTTTAGAAGAGCAAACCAGGGGCATGCCTTCCACCCCTCACTCTAGAGTGCTTCCCTAAGAGCACCTGTAGCTGGGCATCAGCTGAAAGAATCAGGTGACCCATGAGAAACCAGAATTAAAAGCTGTAACACCAAGGGGACAAATAGAGCACCTGATGGAGCCCTTGCAGCCTTGCTATCCAAGAAAGGTGAGGTGGTGCCTGGCTTCCGGACATCATCTCAAACACAGCCTGACCTTCTGGGACTGTAAATGCTCATCCTGGTGGGGTTCATTTAAATCAAAGGCTGGCATGCCCACAGCTGCAGAAGGAAGGAATGCCTAAGAAAATAAATACTAGTTAGAGAAAGATTTATGCAGTTAGCCGCAGTGGGTGGAGGCTGGAGGCAGTAGCTTTTAACAAGTTTTATTTGAAAGATTGACTTGGTGTGGTTGTCACGACAGTTGTGTTTGTAGCTGGGGTTGTATTGCTAACAGATGGAGCCCTGGCAACCTCCCCTAATCTAGGCAGACACTCTGCAGGAATGACCTGGCTGAGTGATTCCGACACTAACCTCATTACCAGCGTCCTCCTCCGTGTTCATAAACAGAATGCTTTAGCACCGCGCTGGTCAAAACACCAGGAGAAAGACTCAACTGTCCTCCCCTTCTCATCTTTGTTTGTCCTCTGAGAATTCACTAAAAACTATGACAAATCTGGAGAGAATTACTGCTGGAGGCCAGTGGAGTGCTTGGCAAGTGTCCCCCCTCCACCCTTCCCTAGTCACCAAGCCACCTCCCATAGTATGACCTCCAGGAAAGGATCGCAAATCAGCAAGAATGTCACAGTGGCAATTCGGTAACTATAAAGCCATTATCAGAGAATTTGCCACCCTGAGAGTGAGGACCAGTTCACAGTCAAGGAACAAAGAGCCAAGATCTCTGTGGGAGTAAAAAAGTCACTATCTCGTGTGGAAGCAAGAGTTGAGCATTTTGTTTTGCTTTGGTTTGGTGGGACAGAATCTCACTCTGTACCCCAGGCTGGCCCCAGATTCACAGCAATCTCCCTGCCTCTGCCTCCCAAGTGCTAAGACTACAGGTGTGAGCCACCTTGCCTGGCTGCGGGGCTTTGATTTTTTGTTTTTGTTTTTGTTTTTTTTTAAAGAAGCAAAACCTCTTGCACTTTGCTGTATTTTAAAACAGAACATTATGACACATAGAAACATACACCCAAACAGCTTCAGCCAGAGGTGGACTCAGCAGTGGGAGAGGGGGAACACCCAGCACCAAGTTCTGGGAACTCCTGGTCCTCCTGTATGCAAATCATTCAGCATTCTGCCCTCAGAGTTCCCAGAAGAAAGGATTTCTTTCCACTACTGAAGTAGCCTCACCTTCAGGCCATGGTATCTGGCCACCTGGCGCGCTCTCGCTCTCTCTCTCTCTCTCTCTCTCTCTCTGCATAGAGACATAATGTTTGGATACCCATCCATCTTCTGTTACTAAGAAAGGGGAAACCCCTCTGGGAACATCAGACATTCTCAGCAGATCTCCCTGGATAGATAACAATTGGTTCTTCCCTTTTTAAATAGTTTGGGGTGATTTGTAGAACATCAATACAAATCATTAGAAGAAATACCTTTACATATAGTTCCCCAAAACCCCACCTAGCCATTCAAACAGCTGGACCCAGAGGAATGTGCTCTCTCTCATCCTTTTGACCTGTTTGAAAACCTCTTCAAACTTTAACCATTCCTTNAAGCTTGCAAGGGCTCACTCGTTAAGCACCCAGAAATACATTGTGGGGCAGGGGGCCTGAGTAATGAGCTCCTGGGAAAACCATCAGGGAATGCTGGTTTTTAAGTCAATCACAGAAGAATTCTTCCCGCAAAGAAAGACTGTTCAANTCCTCATTGAGTTTAAAGTCTTTGGAAATATTTGCCAACACAAATGAGCTTGGGTAACAGGAAATGGGTCCCTTTACTGGTGGCATCAGCGGCGACTGATCTACCTCTCCTGCTGCCCTGGACAACTTCACAGTGAGGAAGAGCTCAGGACTCAGAGCCTTGCTCAGCAGGTTACCTGCTGACCTGGCCTGGTTGGTGATTCAGGAGCAGGACAATTGGGACCAAGATGATTTGCATTTTTAAAAAGCAGCTGGACATATGACATCTCTGAAGAGCTCAGATTATCAGAAAACAACGGAGTCAGGAAACACATATGCTTTTGCCTCCTGGGCCACGAGGGTCATCTGCTATGGCCTGAGTCCCCAGACAGTCACCCCTCTCAAGGGAGTGCACTTGTGGATAATTTTGCTCCCCACCCTTGACTCCAGAGTTGATAAAAGCTCTGCATTTCCTGGAAGTATGCACTTCCTTGCTGTGCCGGTTTCCCTACACCATACCCTCACTTTGTAAATACTTTTTCATGAAATGAATGTCAAGTTGTCCTAACCTGAGCATGCCCTTGTTCCCTGCAAAGCTCCCAGCTGAAGCCCAGCATAGATTCTTAAGCTAGGTTCCATGAAGCCCTTCTGCCATAGGGTCCATTAGTAGCAGCAAGTGTTCCCAGAAGTGGTTTTCTTTGAAATTCTAATTTACTTGTGTATTTAAAACAGTTTTGGGGGCTGGAGAGGTGGCTCAGCAGTTCAAAGCAGTGGCTGCTCTTACAGAGGACCTGGGTTTGATTCCCAACATCCACATGGTGACTCCCAACCATCTCTAACTTCATTCCAGGGGGTCTAACTCCCTCCTCTGACCTCTGCAGGCACCAGACAGGCACATGGTGCACACACACACACACAGGCAAAATACTCATATGCATAAAATAAATAAATAGATCTAAAAAATATTTTAAAATGTAAAGTGTTTTTCTGGGNAAAAGGTTTTGTCAGATTGACAAAAGACTTCTTTTCAAAAGGTAGAATAAAGAGAACAAGGCCCTGTTTTATTTGCTTCTCTCACTTGCTTCTGCTCCTACAAGTAGGCTGTATCTTTGGGCTTGGCAGAGCTCATCTCTGGAAAGTTCCAGCTATCTCTTCCTTTTCTAAGGTTCTCTTTACTGTACAGCTAAGAAGATATATGCCTGCAAAGTAATACTTTGATGTCCCAAAGTCTTTCCCTAACCAAGGAGGGATTTAATACACTTCTATGACATTTATTTATTATATTATATTATTATATTATATTATAATATATTATTATATTATATTATTATATTTATATTATTGTTATTTATCTTTTTGTTTTGTTGTTATTGTTTTGTTGTCATTGTTTTGTTTTTTTNTTTTTGTTATTGTTTTTTGGAGCAAGCTGTTTTGCTCATTTCTCTGTCTTTTCTTATGAATATATATATTTTCATTTTTTCTGGCACTACACTGGAAAGCTGAGAATGTGGCCTGGCCTGTAGGATGACTGCAGGCAGGTGTTCAGGATAACTCTGCATGGAACTCTACCTGGTACTGGAAATTTGTAACTTGGGTGCTAGAGCCATGCTTAAGAAAACCTAAGCCTTTTCCACTGTTCTCTGCATAATCAGCCAGGCTGACAAACTGATGTAGGAGGAGACATGTTCGATATTTCAAGATTCATCCAGAAAGCACATTGATGTTCACTTACAAGCAGCAATTCAGGNTGACTGCTCTCTACACACAAAATCCGTGATCATTGATGGATTAGTGAGTACTAAAACCATGGTTATAAAGTAGATACAACTACAGTAAGTACATGAAAGTTTTCTCAGNTAACCATGGAATCAAGTTACACAAGTTGCAGAACAAGGTTGTCAAACAACAGCAAAGTCTTTTGATTGGCAGCTAATAGGCAATGCACACAACGAGNAACTATAGACTAAGGTCACCCTACCACTGAGAACTAAATGCTAAGGGTTGGCCATACCGGTGCCTGTAATCTCAGTACTCCTGAGATTGAGGGAGGGGGCTTGCAAGTTCCATGCCAGCATGGGCAACATGGTGTGACTAACATACAAACCAAAAAGTGACAAAGGCAATCAAGCCAACAGAAACTTCTGCAATATCAAACATGTGACTTTTAAAGGAAAAAAAAAAATCAAGAAGGGCTCTGGTGAGCCAAATAAAGCTGCAGTTGTTTCCAAGGCAACAGTAGGACTGGACATCGACAGGACACAGGATAACACTGGAAAGCTTGACAATTAAAGTTCAGGTAGAAGGAAGAATAGATTTCCAACTACTGCAAACCAGGAAACACACTACAGAGACCAAACAAACCTGGCCAGTGTGTAAGGGCTAGCTTTATTTGCACAAAGNAGGCAATTCTGAAAAGTCTTATCACTTTGTGATCCAAATACTGCCATTCCTTCTTATCTTTTTCATGATGATGAAGTATTTGTGAAAGTGATTTCACAAGGACTAACTTCCTACCATTTTTAAGGACTTCCATAGAAAATATATCTTAAAGGTGGTAGGAAGTGGAACACAATTCAGGAACGGATACAATTGTTACTCAATGAACCAGCTTTTAGTAACCAAGTTGCTGCTGATACACTACATGCTCACTTGGTCTGGCTTCAGAGAATGCACTAGGAAATGTGAGCGTGCTGTTAGAGAACAGAAGAATCCATGGGAAAGTGTGTCCTCAGCTTTCTGCTCACTGGAACAAATACCCAAGAAAATCAACTTACAAACAGAATAGGGTTCTCCAGAAATCTAAAGGAGACAGNTGATTTTTATTTAAACAAATAATGCAAGATTTATTGTCTATTCCATGCTATTGGCAAAAGCATGATTTTCAAAACACAATAAATGCCCAGAAATTTTGTCACCTAATTCCTTGGTTCATCTATTCAAGAAGCACACACACACACACACACACACACACACACACACACAC
>LZPO01044433.1:126384-139454 GCA_001675575.1 Neotoma lepida | reverse complement strand
GGAAGCCCATTTCTCCTGCTCTCATCATTTTGTACTCACCTGCAGTTCATTGTGCATGGCTGAGGCCTTAGGAGCTCACCCCCTGTACTCCTGTTCACATTAGTGTGTCTATCGGCATTGTCCTTGTTTAGCTCATGTTCAGGCAATCATGTTGGTGAGACGTTATGGGTGTAGAATGATTTTAAAACAAAACAAAACTTCTGAGACACACAGGTTGAAAGTCTCATCAATTGGACATCTTTCTAAAATCTAATTAAGAAGGCTTCTATATGGAACCATGACTTCATGCCTATAACACAACCTTCCAAACTGCAGCAGAAATTAGTTACTCTAGTATTNTTTAGTGAGAAGTGTTGTAAGTAAAATGTCTCACAGGCACAGTTTCCCTGACTTCTCTACAGATCTAAAATGTGTGCTTTTTTTTTCTGTTTATGTATTTATATGACCATCCCCCACAACACTGGGACTCATTTATGGCCAATTTCACAAAGNTATTTAAAACATTGCTTCTTTCACATTTAGTGAAAATAATTACTGCACAGAAAGGATTTNTAAAATAATTACCTGAAATCCCCAAACTCATATTTGAAATCAGCTTGAAACAAACAAACAAAGTGCAGGCATCATATATTTTAAAGCCAGTGAAAGCAGCAGAAAAATTTCAAATCTAATTTAACACAGATGATTACCATGTCCCAAGTACTCCAGGAAAAGTTCAAGGTAAGAGCTCTCACAGGACCAGTTTTTTCACAGAAGGTGTGTCTTTTTCTCTTGCGTGTGGAGCCATCTGTATGCAAAGTGACTAAACAGCAGTAACTCAGAAAGTGNGGCTTCCNAAGAAATATACTGTCCTCACACTTGGCACTGGAAGCCTCCATGAGCTGAGTCCCTTTCCTTTACTTCTACTGGGTAAAGAACCAGAGATACTGAAGGCTGGAAGGACCAGAAACATTGAGGATGATATAAGCTGTTTATACACTTTCCTGCCAGAGCTGTGTACTNTAGACAGGTGCTTCTCTCCTACTCCATTTCAATGCTTCTGCATTAAGGCCACATCCTCTATTTTGTACGCTGTCCTGGAGCCTAGTTTATCTCCCCAGATAATAAAGTGNTTTTTTTTNTATAATAGAGCCAGCTCTTACAGATTCACACATCTAAGAATATGAGTACACCAGGATTTTAGCATCATACATAAACTTTACCTGTGGATATGTATGAGTTTCTGCTTTGCATAATGTTTAAATATCTATAGAAAACNTAAGTTTTGAATCATGACTAACTTGTCCTACCATGCTTGTCCCTTCAGATACATTCTCTAGGACATTATGCAAGTGGAGATGCTTTTTGTAGATCTTAAAAGATAATAATTTTATGGATTATTCTCAGCATAGAAATATTAGAAATGTAGGCTGANCTAAGTCCTCCATATTGGGCTCCAGGACTGATTAACTTAGAACAATAGAAATTGAACCCAACTACAAAAGTTTTTCCAGAGACATAATTCACAAGTCTATTAATGCTCTCCTATCAGTCTTGGTAGGTCTTCAACAGACATAGGCTAGAGGAAAAACTTGCAGGAATGAACATTTTAGCAAGAGAGTAAGCTTTTAAAAGAGAAAACTTGATTTTCATCTCATGGATGTAAAAAATATTTGTCATAATAATATGCGACTGCCCAAGAACACAATGGGAGTGTGCGTGTGTGTGTGTGTGTGTGTGTGTGTGTGTATGAGAATATGTATGAGAGTATATGTGTATTTACATATTTAATACTTCACACCAATGTTGTGTGACAGACTTTTCCTGGGGAGATGTGTAAAAATGTCTACTTATATAAGGAACCAACAACAGACTAGAACACAGATCCCACTGAAGTTCAACCCGCTGAAACAATGAGTGTTATTGGAGTCACTTATGGNAGTATGAATGAGGAGTTACTTCCAGGAGCAGAAATGACTCAAAGACAGCTGAATCACCAAAGCCCACCTGGCATGGCTGACAGCTTTCAAAAGCCAGGAACCTGGAACACACTGCAAAGTCTGCAGGCAGCTCAACAGCTTGAAGGGTGTCCACTCCAGGTGACTCGGCTGGTCTTCGTTTCTTCTAGGCAGTTCAGCTGCTCTCTGTTTCTTCCAGCAGCTGGGCTTGTCTGAGAGTGACTCTCAGCAGTCTTGACTGATTACATACTCTAGAAGAGGAAGAGGCCTAGTGAATCTGGTCAGTTTCAGGGACTTCCTGAAGCTATTTTGAATTGTTTATTTCTTTCCTTAACAAGAATGGAAACTGCTATACAACACTAACTTCAGGTGATCTAAAATGGCTTCTGTTTTATATCGATGTCTCATTAAAGTGTTTAACTCATCAGTCAAGCTAACAATCAGATATCTGTATATCTACTGCCCTTAGGATAACAGAGGTACCTTGATGTTTACAGCAGCTTTGACGNCCTATCTTTAGAAGCTACAATGAACTCAATGAATATGTGCTATATGCTGCACTTCTCTGATGCTCACACTGCATAGTAAGGGGTAGCAGTGTTGTCTAGCTGGGCATGGTGGCGCTCACCTTTAATCCCAGCACTCAGAGGCAGGAGTANCTCTGTGAGTTCGAGACCAGCCTGGTCTACAGAGCAAGTTCCAGGACAGCCAGAGCTGTTACACAGAGAAACCCTGTCTCGACCCCCCCACACACACACAAAAACCCAAACCAACTAACCAACCCCCCAAAAAAACAGTGTTGTTTATCAAGGAATAGAACATAATTTCACCTAATTTAATGCAGAAGAAATGTACTCTATTGCTTTTTAGAAAAACAGTGACAAGAAAAAATAAATGAAGTCATCATCACTATGTATTCTCAATGTTTCTGAGTGCCTATGAAGGAGCTTGCTGGAACACAATCCTCCAACACCCAAATTAGAACTCAGGAGTTGCTTAATCTCTTATTTCCATTCCNATGCCAATATATTTGGAAAGACAGCACAGCAGAAGGAAGATGGCCCCAGCCANGCTCAAGAATGGACTGCTGACGTCCCCCTGCTCCAACTTATTCCTCCAAAGGTTAGTCGTCAGAGAGCTGGCTGTGAATGCTGCCTGAGGAAATATGAGCACTTGGGAACAAGGCTGGGAGTCAGAGCCTCCAGTCACGCCCAAACCTCTCTTCCGAAGAGCCCTGTGCNTCTGCTCTGCCTTTTCAACTCCTTTAACTTTTGCTGGACTTTTTCAAACACAGAAAAAGCTACATTCTTGTACTGTCGTGAAGCTCTTTGTGACTCTGTCCCTGTAAAAAGAAAGACAAGCAAGCCTTTTCTCTAGCAGGTTCGCATCCTCTCCAGCCCCATGCAAACACCTGGGGTTTGCTTTTCTGTGTGAGCCTCTCAGCCCTCATTGCCCTGTTTTCTGCTTTCTGAGTCAGGCTCGGTGCTCTTACGTGCCACCACCTCTGGCTACTTTTCTTGTCTCTGGCACCTTCTCCAACAACTGGGCAGACAGCCAAGTTCTTTGCCACTTTAGTGGCTCAAGGAGTCTACCAGATAGTGTTCAGACTGTAGGGATGACCTCACAAGGAATTTATTTTTCCTTCTGGGTCTCAATTTTGTGAGTCAGACACAGACGGATGGATTTTCTGTCAGACTACGGACNTGGAGTTAGTGAACGAGCATGGAAGTCCCAGACAGAGATCCTGGGGGGTGGAGGAATGTTTAAAGTTGGATCGATCTCCCTCTGAAAATGAGACACAGCATCTACCCTGGGTACCTCTGTCAAATGAGCCCACGCAACAGGTTGACACCTTCAATACACCAAAGTCAATAAATTCAAAGTTATGGTTTTCCCTGTAGAGGTAGCTCCCGAGTAGGGAGCATTTTCCATTCCTGCAGTAGGTGTCAAGTTTAACTGTGTGATACAAATGCAGGGTAGCCAAGTTGCTACTGACTTCCCAGACACCTTGACTTCAGGCCAGTTGGGCCCATCATTATATCCACACGTAAATAACACTCGTTAACTCACTCACCATTTAAAGGAACCCCTCAGGTCATGCGTCCTTACAAGCTAACTCCTGGAGAATCTAGGGGCTCAGTGGCTCAGGGTAAGTTTTCTTTCTCAATAAACATATGGAAAAGCTGAAGTATAAACGATGGGCATGCTGGGAAATTTAAGGTCATTATTTTGACTTTTTATAGATTTCTGAAGTTTTATGGACTTTCCAGGGATGGTCTCAGGCACTGAATTGAGTTTCACCAGAAACATCAATTATTGGGAATAGAGAAATTCCTAGTCTGTAGCCTGATCATTTAACTGCCCAGTAACTACAGGAGTCTTTTATCAGCAACAAGTTAGTAGCTGATATAACATTTTCAGGGACTCTGAGTTTCTTCATAAAAGCCCACAATCTTAAGTCAATGTACTGACTTCTCTCTGCCCTGAGGAAGGAGGGGAGATGATTTCCAGTGAGAAGTGTGGCTCTCCCCTGAAGTGAGAAGATAGTTTTGCAATTCTTATTCCTCTCTCCTAAACTCTAGTTGTTGGTCTGTTCTCTGGAGAGCTCAACAAGACNATAAAGGGTAAGGCCANGTGTATAAGTGGTCCAGTCAGTGATCTCTTCAAACGATGTACAAAAAGGATATTCCAGAGTTGTAGGGGATAGAACAAAAATGTCCTCCAGCCCCAGATATTCCAATCTTCATCATGTCTCTGAGGACCACTTCTTGCGAAGGAAGGAGGCCTGATGAACCTGGCCAATGCACGGGCTGATCTTAGCCTCTTAGATCTGAAACGCCAGGTGCCTCTGTGCAGGTGCTATCCTCCGAATGATCGAGTACAGTGATTCTGTTGTAGAGAGCCAGCTCCAGTCAAAGGAAGTGCTGTTAGAGTGTGGCCCAAATGTCCCATTCAATCTGTAAATGATTGTGTCACCTAGAGAACATGGCTTCATACCCTTGAGACTCAATCCCATCATACATAAAATTTGCATAATGCTATCTCACAGTCACTAGTGAGCATAACAATGCCCTTAACACNGATTAGCACTCAGTGTCACCTGGTGGAACAAGCCTTCTTTACAAGTCCAGAAGTCTGGGTTTTATTTTTCTCATTGCTGTGAAAAAAGAACCTGACAATTGGAACAGAAGGAAGGAAGTATTTATTGCAGCTCACAGTGTGNAGGGATAAAATCCATCATGGCAGTGTTCCCAATGGTAGGAGNTGGGGTGCTTACTTCTAGACAGACTAGGAGGCAGAAAGAAATGAATGCTGGGGCTTAGCTGGCTTCCTCCTTTCCCCCTTTACACTCAATTTGGATCTGCCCCCCCAAGTCCATGGGATGATATCACCCGTATTCAGTNTGGGTCTCTTCCCTCCTCAGCTAACCCCCTCTGCAAACACCCTCATAGAAATGCCTGGAGGTGTGCCTCCCTGACCATTCTAAATCCAGTCAAGTTGACAGCAAAGATTACCCGTGACAACACCTTTATATGTGTGACAATCAGTCATGTCATGAAGGCTTGGTTTTTCACAGCCTTCATCCTATTGGAATGTTGGAATAATCAAAAGTAAAAATACTTGGAAAATACTTCCATACTGCTGTGCTTCCTTTGAAACTAATCATGTTTTCCTGAAGTTTAAGAGAAAAGAAGCCATCAGTATAGATCTAGCTAGACTATAGACTTGCCCAAAGAGGGCAGGAGAGGACCAGGGTGAAAAGATAATGTCATATGCTGAGGAAGAAAAGCTTGGCATTCCTGCAAAGGCAGTGGTTTCTCACAACAAAAATAGCCCTGTTTAAACAACCCACTGCAATTAGCAAGCTAGAGCTTAGGTTCCTTCTACTGCAGCGGAGAGAAAGGTCTCATTAAAAAGCTGAGCAACATTGACAACTGCCAGGGATGGATAACACTTGTATTTAGAGACTCTTCGGCTGCTGGTGGGGGTAATAGGAGGTTGTTATACTTTATTAAGGTCTATTTGCATATATAAATAGCANTGATATGCATATTTCAATCTGTTTTTAACTGACATAACATTTATTTATATTGAAGGGCATAATATGATAAATCTATGCATCTATCAACATACACTACATAAGGTCAAATCAAANCGACTGGTAATTCTGTCTCCTCCAAGTGTTTGTTGTTTCTCTGTGTTGGGAACCTTTGGATTCTTCTATAAATTTTAAAATATTTCATAAATTTTTGTAGATGGTGGTTACCCTAAGTAAGATAATTAGGTAAGGCTTTTTACCTCATTTATTCATGGCCATAATACACTTCCAGGCATAATGGATGGATAATAAGGGATGCTCATAGCTGTGACCCTCAGTTGGGATAAGAATTTCATGACAGGCATCTTCATTTGAGAGAAGGAAGTACCTTCAAAANGTCTGAGGAGAAAGAAGGTCCAAACTGCCAAGGTTGTGCTCTCTTCTCATTATCATTTTTATAGAGAAATGTTAAAGATTCCCTGGGTTCACTATGGTTCCCCGAGTTGACCGGTTTCCCAGACCTGACATAGAGCTGCTTTTCTTCAGCATCTGGGATCTCCCACAATACACAAAGCACTTCCCCCTTACTTTTCCCCTCCATCCTGACACAGGAGAGCATGGCTGGAAATGGTCTAGGGAGGTTGACCTCAGAGCTAACTCAAGGTGACTGAAGCAATCGAAAACTCTGTGCAGTGTCAGCACGTCCACAGAGCACTACACACATCAAATCCCTATCTCCACTGGCTGAGTCCCAATCCTTCCCCCGTCCCCTTGCTCTCTCAGAGAGGTCAGAGGTCAGAAACCTGCAAGTGCATTACTGATAAAGTCTCCCAGCTTATTAATTTAAAATGTCACTACACATAGATGGGGATTCCTTTCCCCGTGTCACCCTCAGCACCAGGTTTATGTTACTGAGACATTTGACACTCTGCCCAATGGCTTTTAACCATTTTCTCTGTCTGGAACTTACTTTTTGCCCTTTTGCTTTCAATAAGTCTCTAAGAATACATGCATGTGCCAAGCAGGATCCTAAGCACTAGAGATGGAAAGACCAGTGAAGAAACTAGAATTAAATGTAACACGCTAGGGGCTATATAGCTAAGACAAAGAAACAGAAATACAACAACAACCTTTAAAAGTAGCTTACCTCTGAGCTGTGCAGTGTGCTTGTGGGAATGAGATGATATCAAAACAATATAATCTGGCCCATTCCATCATAAAGGCAGAAGCAGAGTTCTGTGAGTGCTCCCAAAGTAGGTGTTCAAACAGGACTTTAGTAGGAGGTGACATGTGGTGACATTCATTTTCAGGAACAGGAAAAGAGAATTAGACATCATGACCAACTTTGACTTGTGCTGGGTATACAAGACTGGTCCAACATTTCAGGATCAATTAATGTAATCAAGCCTATTAACAGAATAAAGAGGGAAATTTATATGCATATACCAACAGATGCAGAAAATATACTTGACGAAAATCTAACAGTCACCAATATCAAAATGTTGCAGCAAGCTAGAAACAGAGGGGAGCACCCTCAATTTAGGGAAAAGTACCCACAACACCCTACAGAAACATTATACTTGCTGTTTAGACTCTGGATGCTCTGTCTATAAGATGAGCAAGGCAAAGATGCCCGTCTCACTTTTCCTGTTCAGCATTATATCAGAAGTTCTAGCTAGCTCAAAAGACAACAAAAGCAAACAAAATATGTTCAGATTGGAGAGAAAGAAGAGAGTCTTTGTTTCTTCACAGACACCTGATGGTCTATGAAGAAAATTCTGAAGACACAACAAAAATACACATAACTCAGAGAGTATAAGAAGGGTTAGCAGGCAANGCTAATACAAAAAGCTAGCGATACCCCCATATTAGGAATTGATACTTAGAATTTGATATTTAAATCACAGTAATAGCATTTGTATTTTTAAAATTGTTGAATGTCTGAATAAATAGAGACCTATTCCACATTATGGACGGCTCAATATTGCCGTCAGCTCTTCCCAAAGTATCTGCCCATTCAATGCAAAGTTGACCCAAATCCCAGCAAGCTGCTTTGTAGAAATGATCAGTCTGACTCTGAAGTTTATATGGAGAGACAAATGGTCTACAAGAGCCCTTCAGTCATGGCCACAGTCTCCCATTTGGGCTCCCTTATCATACCACTATCTCAAACCCAGACTCTCTCTGGGGTCTGTTCACAGCACACCATCCAGAGCTACATGTATGAATGCTTGCTTATTTCCCTGCTAAAAACTCTGCAGTGTCCCCATTCCACTGAATAAAAGTTAAGGCTCTCCCATGTCTCTTCAGATCCTTCTGCATCTCTGTCTCCTGGCCTGCTCCACCCCACTAGCCACATCACCCCTTGTTCCTTCACTACGTAAGCAGAGCTCTGCAGTAGGGCTCAGGTGCTCTTCTCTTGAATAGTCACGTGGTTGAGTAGTCTCCTACTTCAAAAGTCTTTGCTCAAAAATCTTTGGGGCTGAGGAGATGGTTCAGCTGATAGTGTTTGCTGTACAAGCATGAGGACTGAGTTCAGAACCCAGCACCCTTTAAAAGCTGAGTTGTGTGGCTCATGGCTGCGGTCTCAGTGCTTGGGAGGGGGAGGCAGGAGGATGCATGGGAGCTTGCTGACAAGCCAGTTTAAGTAATGAATGAACTTCAGTTTCAATGAAAGACCCTGTCTCAAAAATGAAAAGACTTGGAAGATGGCTCAGGCCATGAAGCTCTTGAGACTCAAGCCTGAGTTCTGTAAATTGGACACAGAATTCATGTGTCATGTGGGATGGCTGTGACCGCTTGCCTATAATCCCAGCACTAAGAAAGTACAGATGGAGCCCTGAGCAAGCTGACAAGCTAGGCTAGCCCAATCATCAAGCTCTGAGTTCAACTTAAGAGACCCGGCCTCAATGAGTAAGGTGGAGAGTGACTAAGAGATATACCCAAAGTCAACCTAGAGCTCCACATGAATACACCCACTCACACACATGGGTACATGTGCATACACTCATGTCACTACTTACACACAATGAAATATGGATGAGATTGATCAAGGAAGAGATCTTACATTACTTGTGGCCTACACACCACACACACACACACATACACACACACACACACACACACACACACATAGTCACAATCTCAAATGAATTCTATTTATGTTCATAGCCTTCCACAACACCAGCTTTCTTATTCTGCTTTATATTTTTTTTGTACACTGCTTATCACCTGTTTGATTTTATTACCCAGATTTTCACCAATTCTTCATTACAAAAAAGCATAAACATAGGGATCCTGCCTGTATGGTTTATGAATGTACTCACAAGACTCAAACAAGTGCTTGACACACACAAAGCATTTGATTAATTTGTTGACAGAACTAATGAAATTTGGGTGTTCTGAAATATATGAATATTTAAAAGAATGGATTATGGAGTCAAAATGTTGGGTTCACTCTGCATCTACCAAGGTATTTAATCTCTGTGCCTCGGTTTTCGAATCTGTAAAAGGGGTGATTATTGAACCTGATTTGTAGGATTGTTACAAGAACTACAGGAGTTAGTACATTTAAAATAATTAAATGTTGGTTGTGACACAGTAAGCACTCAATAAATAGTTAGCTATTTCTTCTTCGATTCCTCTCAAGAGCTGTTTAAAATTCACATTTCTTTTCAAAGCTATCTACTCCAACAAATAACCCTGCCCTTCTCAAAAGAAAGACACACAGTGTATTCGAGCAAACTCTTTCTTCCTGCTGTTAAAATACACTCATGCTTACTCCCATATTTTCTTATCTTCCTTTGTCTCCAGGAAGGATGTGAACCTCTCCCCAGAGCACCTGTCAATGTGTGCATTCTGCAGCCTTTCTGCCCCCACCCCAAAGGATGGACATTACTCATTCTCTCTTTGTCTTTCTGCTATATTTAACAAATGTGCACACACACACACACACACACACACACANAGATTTTAAAAGTTTTTTAAAGTCACAAACCATATGTTTAAATTCAGTTCCTTTNCCGAATTCTGTTCTTTCCTTCCTCCCCTCTCTTTTCACTATGAAGCTTCTTAAAGCAGTAGCATGTACTGATCTCNATCTTCCTCAGCTCCCATGTTCTTCCCTTTGTACTACATCCTGCCACCACTCCCTTAATTCTGAAGAAATTGCTGACCCCAGCATTGTTAGTGGCCTCCCTGNTCCAGGCTGCTGGTCATTTTCATATTCTCCTGTCACTTGCTCCATTTGTATCTTNTGAACACGGGAACCCCACCCACATACCCCTTCACCTTGTGTGGCATCAACAGACCATTTCTGATTCTCCCAAGCCCTGGGATTTGTCTGGTCAGGCTGTATCACTGTTTCTTCCTTTTCTGTGCCATCAACGTCAGTTCCCTAGACCTTGCCTTTGGTTCTGACTCAACATTTATGAACACAGTTCACCATTAGTTGGCTACATCTAAAGAAAAAACCTTAACTTCACTAGATACCTGTCCTTAAATAAATCTTTAAAGAAAGGCACTGGGTACGTTAGCAGGATGCCTTTCTTTTAGGCTTCTCCATTGCAGAGTGATGCTACCCTGTATCCATGCATTCCTCCTAGCAAACATTTGGCAGGCATCCCAGATTTCTATTCTCCTTTAGCCCCCACATCATGTTACCAAGTCCTGCAGATTCTACCTTCTTAATATCCACTCAGAGCCACGCTATGCTCTCGATCCCCAAAGCCATTACCTTAATCCAGGCCCTCACCACTTCTTGCCTGGATTACTACAACTGCCTNGTAACTGGGCTCTCTGTCTCCAGACTGGCATGACTCCAATCCCTGCTCCACACAGCTGCCAATCTGTTATTTCTATAACGCAAATCTCATCATGTTATTCTCCTGCTTAAATTCCTTCATTGGATCC
Source organism: Neotoma lepida (assembly GCA_001675575.1). NCBI lineage: Eukaryota > Metazoa > Chordata > Mammalia > Rodentia > Cricetidae > Neotoma > Neotoma lepida. The sequence goes on along the minus strand of LZPO01044433.1, from coordinate 128,567 downwards.
CCAGTACTTCCAGGATAAAGTTGAAGCGAGTTAGCTTAACACGGGATGTCCATCATGGCACCTGTGCAAGTCCCTCCCCCTGTCCACAGCCAACCTCATCAGCTCTTCACCTTCAGCCTTGCACTCATGAGCATTCCCCAGGTGCTCCACACTATTTCCTACGATTGAGGAGGCAGAATGCCTTCCCCCATCCCACCAGGCTGATTGCTGTTCCTCTCTCTGTGTCATCAGACTGACCCACCTGACTCACCTGGCAACACTCAGCCATTCCCCTGCATTATTTAATACATCTCTTTCAGAACAACTAACACATATTGATCATAATTAAACACCACACTTTGTGTAGCGCATCTTCAATTCTTTCAATGATGGGTCCAGACAGCAATATTATTGCCTCCTTTTGTGAAGGTAAACTAAGGCTTTGAGAAGGCCTTGCTTAAGAAACTTATTTCAGTTCTTAATAGCTCAAGGTGACCCACTCTGCCCTCTCTAAGCCCNTCCCCTAAAATGATGATAAAACAGATTCATCTTCCAGTGTGTGCCTGGTCAGATCTGCCACGTAGCTTGTTTCTTGACAGGCAAGGGCACCAATGAGGTGAGTCTGGAAATAGTAACTTTGAGTCACCTCCATGTCCTGGTTTGACCTTCTGTATACAAGACTTGGCTCTCCAAACAGACNATCTCAGAGGAATGAGATGGGTGACTTTACTGGAGCCCTGGGTTCCTGGCACCAGAGGCCTCACTANGAGCACAGGAAAAGCAACAAGATCAAAGGACTGACTCGAGAAAATTATCATAGAGAGTTCCACAGAGGCAGAACCTAGCAGACAGATCCAGGCTTGGGAAGCATGGAAGAGCCCAGCTAATAATGTCTCTATTGTCAATTGACTGGAGCAATCAGCAAGAAGGATGAGAAGGAGACTGGCTTCCGACTCTGCACTCTTGGCCTTGACTGCCTGGCCCAGGNCACCTCCCCAAGTCTGCGGCCCTCAGCAGGTGGCTGGACCTCACCTCAGTCTTCCCTTTGGAAAGGAGAGCCTGTGGAGGTGTCCTGTGAGATAACCAGGATTTTAGCTTCTTATCTACAGTCTGCTGGGCTGCACCGCTAACACATGAAGCCACTTTCTTTTGAATACTGAAAATCTAAAACAAAGGGTTTAGAACACACATTTGAGACCAGGTTAAGGTCAGTGTTCAAATTTCCTGCTTGGGGCTTTTTACATTTTTCTTTTTCAGAAGACACAGGGCACGTTTGCCTGNCGTCTGAATCATTTTACCTCAGGTAGAGTCGCTACAGAGGGCTTTTGCCTGAAAAATACATTGGCTCCTCCTGTTCTTGCAGTTTCTGCACGAGCTGTGGACACCCATGTGTTCAGGCCTTGCACACACTCTGGTGGGAAGCTGGGCTCTTGTGGCATCCCTCCTTCCTTCTCTCACACCTCTCTTTGATGTTCAGAGGGTCTCTCTCCTGAAGGGCTGGAAGTTATCATAACCAGGAGAGGTGCTCGTGGGTGCGAGGGACTTCTTTAGGGAAGATCTTCCAGGGCTTGGAGTGGATGGACCTTGTGCTTATTACATCATTGCATCTTTGCATACAGTTTCTGCTTTAATTAGGTCAAGGAAGACCGATAATGAAAATAATCTTTCCATCATTATAAACAACAACNACAAAAACAATGCTTTAAAAAACAGGGATTGACAATGCCTTTTCCATCCACTCAGGGCTTTGTGCCAGAATGCATCAGCCACCTTCCTTGCACAGCCTTCGGGACTGACCTGACAGGGGAGGTAAGGGAAGGAAGAAAAAGACAGGAAGATGGACAGAAATGCTGGGTCAGGTGGTCTGTGTTATCTGATGGAGAAATCTCAGCACCTCAGAAGCTCAGCATGTTTATTAAATACAGTTGAACAGAGTTATTGCATACAGCTGGTCAAGGAGGCGGGGTTATTAGACACAGATAAACAGGAGGCAGGGTTTATGGTGTACAGATGGACCAAGGAGACAGGTTTAGCTAATCTCAGTAGGAGCAGTCTCTGTATGGGAGAAGTCTTCAGGCCATAAATATCCGTGTGGGGGTAAAGCTATAGTGGAAATTCTCAGTACACACTATCAACATCCACACAGGGACCAGAAGGGAAGGCTTTAACATTTCCTTCTTGGTCTGAGTCTAGGGTCTTGATAT
>LZPO01044433.1:96987-112053 GCA_001675575.1 Neotoma lepida | reverse complement strand
TTTATAGATATGATTACAAAATGTTTGGTTTTTTATATTCAGATGTATAGTATGCCTTATAACTAAAATAAGACTGACCTAATAGTTTGTTTTTATTTAATAAATGTGAAATAGAGTCTTTGTTCAGTTACTGTTTTAGGTTCTCATTACAAAATGAGAATTTATTTAATTTTCCCTATATTCTCCTTCTCATGAGACTTTTAAGATTTATTTTCTCTTAGATCTACATCAGGAATTGGTCTCCTCAAGTTGTGCTAGTAACCAAAACTTAAAAAAAAAAGGTAGTTTACATCATGAAGAATTAGTAAACATCACATAGTTTAAGGATGTGTATTTGTATTTCTTTTCTAAAACTGTAGTGAAAATGCTAAACATTACAACCAAATCCCTCCACCTTTTTTGGTAATTTTATTAGACAGTGGAAGTTCCAGAACCTGAGTAAGTCTGACAGGGACTGTGCTTCTGAGGTTCCCACCTCATGCTGAGAGGCTTGCTAACTTGGCTGCTCACCAGGAGAGGGGACAGACAAGCTTCAGACTAATTAAATCATCATTACAATTTTCTGAACCCCATGACTTCTAGTTTGGGCTATTTTAAGAAATGTTTTATAATGGCTATTGTCTATTTGTAAATGTACAAAAACCTATTAGACATGATTAGGAAGTTTTTNTCCATATTGATAATTTTTTAAGTTCCTCTTGTCACAACAGGAAATATTTTTAAGTAGTGGAGCTCCACACCAAATATAACTTACATAGAATGAAATATAGTGCCTCTAGCCTTGAGAGTTTTNAAAGTCACCCTGCTTCTCCATTGTTCCCTGGAAGTCGNAGAGTGCCTCCACACCGGCCACTTTAAGATCCTGATATATTTTCCAGATTCCCACTTGTTACTCTCTGATCCATAGCAACAAAATAGGAAAGTTAGTGTATGAGTCATTTCTACCCAGGCTGAGAGTCTAAGCATGGCTTTGGATTCNTCTTTATCAACAGAAGAACAGAACGAATGCGGAACTTACATCACAAAAGATGGTGTAGTTACCAGAGGTTCCTCCACTACAAAACACACATCCAAATAAAAACCCCATGGAGCTGGCAAAGTGACTTAACCTAATGCTGAAATTTGGAGCCTAACATAACATTTCAATACCAAGGGAACACTTGATGAAGAAAGATGCTAATAAATTTAGTTGCATTTTGATGTTTTGCTTTGTATCCATCATCCCCTTTCTCTAGATACTGTGGAAGAGCTACAGGGATGACACCTATAGTGTGGCTGACTGGCCAGACTGAGCACCAGGGATCCTCAGAATGAGAGTTGGGCATTTCATTCACTGCTTCTGACTACTTAAGAACCAGGAGAGGCGTGGGACATTCCATCAACCTACAGNCTGAAATGGCTTCTACTGCTTAAGTCACAAGAGGTTTCATTTCTTCACTGGATCCATACATGTAAGGCAATCTCTGTCAGGCCATTATTTGATTACAGAGGTAACACAAGAGCACTCCAGAGGATATGCATGACAAGGAGAATAAACTCTCCAAAAGTAGCTTGGGAAAGTCACTGAACAAAGAGACAATTATAGCCTTCATCAAGAAACAAGAGCATCCCCAAGGAGGGGGCAACTCTCCTCAGAATTACCTCATGCTAAAAGTACCCAGTTCTCATCCTCAACAACCAAAATTATGAAGCATACAAAAACAAGAAACTATAGCCCATTCACAAGAAAAATAGAAATGATCAGAAACCTAGACAAATACCTTGACTGCTGACTCAAAGAAGTGAAAGGAACCAGGGACAAAAGACTAGAGGAAATCAGGAAAATATGATAAATGGTAGACATTGTCTGAAAGAGCCACAAGGAAATTCTGGAGCTGNACATAAAAAGACTAAAATTTTAAATTTTTCTGAAGAGGGTTCAATAGTACATTCACGTATTCAGAANTATACAGANGGGAGAATCAATGGAGTNTTAAAAGTTTAATTAAAATTACCCAGACTGAAGAGCAGAAAGAAAAATATGGAAAACAAGCAAAGANACAAACAAAAGAAATCCCCGTAGNGCACTGTCACATGTACCAGCACACACATCGTGGAAGCACTAAGGCTGGGAGAANGAGAAGNGGAAAATGACACTTGGAGAAACAATGGCAGGAAAAGTCCCAAACATTAGATGAGAGATGTGTATTTACACACAGAAGAAATTCAACTGAAAGCAGTTTAAAAGCANCAGGTCCCACAAACGTGTTACAATTGATTGTCAAAAGTCAGTCAGAGAAGACAGTTTCCTACCCAAAGGCATTTCAGTAAGACCAACAGCTCATCATTCACCAGACAGACAAACGGTAATAAGATGCATCTCACAACTTAAATTTTAGAAAACTGACAATCAAGACTTCTCTATCTGGAAAATGCTTCTTCAAAAGTGAGTACTAAATTAAGACATCCCAAGCTGACCAGACGCTGAAGGGAGCTGTCACTGGTAGACCTTCCTGAAGAGCTAGTCTCTCAGTCTAAAACTTGATGATATTAGATTGTAACCCAAAGCCATATGACGGATAAATACCACTGGCAGGTACAACTCCACAAGTGCTGTCTTGTCTTACTCTGTGAATTCCAAATACCCAAAAGGAAGCCCCTCACAGGAGGAAGGGTTTATTTAGGCTTACAGTTCACAGGGATACAGTCTGCCATAGTGAGGAAGCATGTTGTAAGTACTGGGAGGTGGCTGCTTACACCGCAGTCAGGAGGTAGAGAGTGATGCATGCTGATGTTTATCCTATCTCTTATTTTTATNCAGTCTGAGACCCTCGCCCATGGAGTGAGTACTACTTCATTTAGACTGACTCCATCTTACACAATTAATCTAACCTAGAAATATTTCCTTATGACATGCCCAAAGGATTGTGTCCATCAAATTGATAATGAAGATCAACCATCATATCTGGTGTATATAAAAGCCAACGTTATTATACTTTTTGCTTGTAACTTAGTTTTCTATGTGACTAAGGTAGATATATAAAATAATAGCTATAAAATCTATGTTCTTGGGCACACAACATATACAGAGATGTAATTAATAATAATAGCAACATAAGAGAGATGGAATTGGCAGGAATATAGCTGGTATATATTAGTGATATCATTTTGTATCAAGTCCAATTAGTTATACACTTTAAATATTAACTAATATCCTCCTGATAAACACCAATAAAATAGCATTAAAAACTATGCAACAGGCAAAATAAAAGGGGGAATTGAAATGGCAGAGGAAAAAGCAATCAGTGAATCCATATACAAGAGAAGGAATACTAGAGAAATAGAAAAAAAATGACAGAAAGGAGTGGACATGAAGAGCAGGAGCAGCGCCACCACAGGAGGAAGTTCTGCCTTAAATGGTCTANATAATCCAANTCTAAGAGACAGTCAGACGAATGGATAACAAATGTGATCTGACTGTGTACTGCTTTCAAGAGATTTATCTTAATCCCCTAAATACAAATAAGGCATAAATGCTGAGAAAGGGAAACTATATTCTGTATAAATAGGTACAAAAGATGGGAGGGGCAGTGCCNGTACCAGAACAACAAGAGAACTTGTTACCAGAGCAAATGATGGAAGCATGACACCAATGGAGTAACCGATCCTCCAGTATATACAGCAATGACAACACACGCACCAGACAGCAAGCAGTCACCCAAATGTATATGAAGCAAACACTGACGGAACCAAAGGGAAAAATTGACAGCCCTACAATGACAATTGAATTTTCATAATGTATAGAACATATAGAAAGATTAATAAGGGAATAAAGAACTTCAGCAATATTGTAAGTGTAGACTGAGTATTTACACTAAACACTACATTGAAAACAATATATACTGTTTTCAAGTTCACATGAAATAGCTTCCAAGGTACACATATGTCTGGCCATCAAACAATACCTTGTAAATCTTAAAAGATTGAAGTCAAGAGAATATAGCTTTCCAACCAAAGTGGAATGTAACTAGAAGCCAATAATTGAAGGAAAACTGGAATATATATGTGTGTGTGTGTGTGTGTGTGTGTGTGTGTGTGTGTACATATATAAAGTCTATGCCACTTAAATACCTAATAGGTCAAAGAAAAAAATCTCCAGAACTTAGAAAAATGCTCTGTAAAATTAAAAGAAACCCAATGTATAAAAACTTTGGAATATATACATACATATATATACATACATATATATACATACATATATATACATACATATATACACATACATATATATACATACATATGTATGTATATATGTATGTATATATATGTGTATATGTATATATATATCCATTAATGTCTACATTATAAAAGAAAAAAGGTCTTGACAACTTTATCCTTCAAGGAAGTAGAGAAAGAACAAAGAAAACCAGAGCCTGCAGAGAGGGGGTATTCATAACAGAGATAGAAGAAATAAAGACTAAGAAAAGCAACAGAATCAACAAAACTATACATCTGTTCTTTAAAGGGGTCAAAGCCATTAAAAAGACCTTCATCCAGATCACCTATACACTGTTAGTTTTTGTCAGCTTGATGCAAACCTAGACATCCACGCTGACGAACAAAGGAAAGAGAAGGTCTGAAACACCCACCACAATAAAGAAATCAAATCAGTAATTAAAAACTCACAGGAAGGAGAGCCCAGGACAGGAAGCTTTTGCTGTGAGCTCGTAAACCTTACAAAGCTTAGAAAGTGTCCTCCAAAACCAATACTGCATTGGATCCAAAGCCAACAAAAGTACTGTGAGAAAATCCAAGGCCACGACCCAGTGTGTACAGAGACACAAAACACACAAACACCAGCAAGATAATAACTGGGGTGTCTATACCAGGATCAAATGGCATTTATTCTGGGAAGTCAGGGGCTGCTGGACATAAGTAATTCAGTACAAAATACCTTCATTAAGAGAGAGGATGGGGGGAAACCATGATCATCCAAGCAAAGTAAAAACATCATTTGACAATATTCAAGACATTTTTATAACAAAATCACAAAGTCAAAAGGGAAAAGAAACTTCCTCAAAAAAAAAAAAAAGTTGGGCTGGAGCCATGGCAAGGGTTGGAGAAAAGGGAAGGGGGCAAGATGGAATTATATTTTAATTTTAAAACAATTAAAAAATTTATAAATTATTTGAAGAAAACTAAATCACACCATCCACAATGAGAAAAGCATTGACACAGGATGGATGGAAAGATGATGATGGTGATATGTAGATAGATAGATAGATAGATAGATAGATAGATAGATAGATAGATAGATAGATAGAGGTAAGTGATTCATAAATCAGTAGCATTATTGTAAGAAATTGACTCCCACGTATGGGGAAAGGAATGGTGGTGGGAATGAGATGTCTTCATGAGGTGATGTTGAGAAACTTCTGAAATTAGTCAGAGCTGGAGAGAGCACAGCACTTCGAACATGCTAAATACCAGTGGGCTGTGCACCAACACTACTAAACTCTATACTTCAAAACGATGGATTTCATGTTCCGTGGATTCCATCCCCCAAGTATTTTAAGTGATAGGCTCATGAATTTAACAGAAACAACCTAGTAATAGTATTTAAGTATGTCCAGAGACTGAAATACACGTGTCAGTATAGGTGAGCATGTGTGTGTGCAAGCAGTGCACGATGACATCTGTATGGCATGTGGCCATGGTTATACTGCGAGGGGTTAGAGATAGTTAGCACAGAGATTCCTCTCTCCCAAAGTCACACCCACCTTCTGGGGGGAAACGCAGAGGAAACCGTCCCCTCTCATTCTCAGAGCATAGCAGACAAAGCAGAAGACAGAAAAGTCAGTGGCACAGAATGTCCAGTCCATGCTTGTACACAGTGACTTTCTCTCCAGGCAGAAAAATGACAGGAATAGTTGTGTACACGTGTTGGGGTGTGTGTGTGTGTGTGTGTGTGTGTGTGTGTGTGTGTGTGTGTGTGTGTGTATGTGTGTGTTGTATATATGTGTGTTGGAAACAGATCCATGTAGTGTGGAAGTAGCAGAGAAATTTAGCCTGTGAGTCTGGCCTCTTCCAGACTGAGGTCATTCCTGAGGCTGAGACAAGTGTTTTGTCTAGGACAGTTTTTGTGACTCAGAGAAGAGCTTTGTATCATTCTGTGGAAAATGAGGCCACAGGCTAAAAAACCAGTGAAACATGGCTTTGCTTTCAACCCTCATTCTGTTTGGCTTGGATTTCTCCCAGGTGTATGCTATATATAAAAGCCTCCATCCCCTTGCTCGCTCATTCTCTCCCNCCTCTCTTTCTCTCTCTCTTTTTCTCTCTCTCATTCTCTCTCTTGCTCTCTATTCTCTCTCCTTTGCTTTCTCATTCTCATTCTCCTATTCTTGCTCTCACCTACACTCTATCATCACTCACAGTCAACATAATTTTGCCTGCTCCTAAGATGGTTAGAATTCTACATGGGTTGATGAAAAATAAATTAATCAATAGATACTTTTAGGCGATTACGTGGCTGTTTGCAGGCTTGGCCCCATTCTCATAATCAGCACTTTGTAAAACCAGGGACTAGCACTGTGGGGATTTAAGCTGGGACCTGAGTCCTAGCCCAAAAGATGGCAAGGTCACTATCTAGCCAATCCAGCCAAAGTTTTTCTGCAAAGAATAAAGACTAAGTATCGCCTCCTGCCTGGAGTTAATCTAAATGGGTCTGTCAATCGCCTGGATTGGAAGACACTCTTAGGAAACTTTTTGTTCCAGAAACTTTAGAAATAGCCCCAAAGTCTACTTAGAAATGCAGGTTAGTTCAAAGGTCCCTCTCTTGGTGGGTGTTTTCCTCTACAGTGGTCCCTTTGGCCATTGTCTTCTCTGATCCTCAGAGTGCCCTACTTCATCCTATAAAAAACTCCACTNTCTGCTACACTAACCCATGCCCTCTCTGAATTCTTTCAAGAGATGTCACAGGGCCAGGAGATGAGGAGAGACCAGAGCAAGATTTGATGATGATGTAACATACTGTTGCCTTCTCTGTTTTCCCTTTCGCGAGGTAGTGGTGAAGACCAAGACAATGGGTCTAGGTGTCTCACTTCTTTGCAATGCAATCCCCATCAACTGTGTGCTTGGATCTAGAGTATGAGAGTATGACGGGAAGAAGTATGTCTGGCAGTGTTTGTATGATCAAATTAATGTCAAAGTCCTTTTAGAGGAGACCAGCTCGTACAATTTGGGTTTCTGCTTCTTTAAGAGTCTTTGCATGTTTTTTACATTTTCTTATTTAACTGGAGAAGTAACATTGTACGTGTTTTTCATTCTTGTGTATCACATGTTTTTCTGTTTTCTTTATTTCGCTTTCTTTTGGAGCAAAACATCATGAAGCATCATTCCCACAAGGTGTGGAGGCCTGGAGTGGGAATGAATCAGGGTTTCTCTGCTCATTTCTTACATTTTCTATTTTACATTTAAAATTTTACTTTTATATGCATGTCTACCATGTGTGTGCATTGACCATGGAGGCCAGAAGAGGGTTAGGTCTTCTGGAACTGTTGTAACAGGCAGCTGTGAGCCACCAGATGTGCAAGACCAGCAAGGTTCCTAACCAGCCCCTCAAAGTCACTCTTATTTTGCATGTGAACATCTTTAAAGGTCAAGTTTCATTTTGGCTAAAGAAGAGTTTCTATAGAATACAGACCTTCAAACTCAGTGGTAACCATTGCTTCTTTGAACTGTGATATTGATAAACATGTTCGTCTCCTTACAAGTTACATTGTGTTGTTACTGTTTAAAACCAGAGAGCCCAGTTATTGGTCCTCTAGTGTTACTAAACATCCCACCGCTGTTTCCTTTGGTGTGGTATGCCTGTGTCCTCCAGGCCTGACTGGACCACCATCAAGGAACAGAGTTTCCTAAGGTATTTGGCCCCCAGTTAAGACAAGGAATCAGTAGAACCTTATATTTCTGTGCACTTTGTAATAGGGCTATTGGCACTAGCAAGAAGAAGGGGAGGGTCACAGGTCCATCCCATGGGGTTCTAGCCATTACTCCCTCCTTCCTCCACCTGCATGTGATCTTAGGAGATTCTATAGTATATAGGAGAAGGAAGATTAACTGGAGATTAAAAGTGGGCCTCCATGATGCAGCCTCTGTGATGTCATCTGTGATGGAGTGGGCCTTCTAGTGAGATAGCTGTTTTAGAGTTACATATGCTCCTGGAAGCCCTTGCCAATACTTCTGAAATAAACCCAATAACCACATTGGCTCACCAAATTGGAATTTCATGGAATCATTACTTTCATCTGTCATTGGTGCCTTATCTGGGATGAATAAACATTTCTTCATATCTCCCCAGGAAAAGTAACACAATTACTTTAATTATCTATTTTGACCAACGTCCTTCTTCTCTATCAATTTAACAACATTTTCAAATATAAACACCCACACAGAGGAAACTCGTGGCCTGTGGGTTACAGGTGGCACTGATAGCCTGCATTGTAGATTCCTCAGAATCTGTAGTATCTTCAAGAGCCTTTCTTCACTAGGAACCTAACCAGTAACTGTTACACTGAGCGCCATTGTTATCCGAATGGATCGACTCCAATTGTGGAGTCTGAAGACACTTTAAAGGTTAGCATTGGTCAATGGACAATCACAGGGTATTGTGAGCTACAGAATTGAGAGATATGTTCATCAGGAGAAAAATTCCTGCCTCCTCTTACAAGTCAGCACCCTGTCATTGTTCACTGACAAAGGAAATATATTACCCCACATTACTTCCTCTTTGTAATTTCTTTTAAAAAACTGATTAGATGTAATGAATGTTCTGTCAAAGAATGTCCATTTTTACCTTTCTTATTTCATAAATCAGGTCATGCATGGTTCTTCCCTCCCTCTTGCTACTCTTGTCATTTGGGAAAAATCTTGGTATAAATTAACATTTCAGAAGTTTTGTTGTTGCATTTTTATTTCAATAATTTGGCTTTAATTCTTATTAATTCTTTCTTCCTAGTTGCTTTATTTAAAATTTGTTTTTTCATGTTCTAATTCTTTAGAGTTATTTTCTATTTTTATTTATTTATTCTAGTTTTTCTATGATAATACAGCAATTAAAGCTATGAAACAGGGCTAGGATGCAGGCTCCGTTAATAAACTAATTGCCTTACCTGAGTGTGATTCCCCTGAACCCCCCCCCCACACAAATATTTCAAGAAACATCACAAGCTTATAGATAGAGGAGACAGAGATAGACAGATCCCTGGAACTTGCTGGCNAGCCAGCCCGGCCTAATCAGTGAGCTCCAGGTCACAGGGAGACCTTTTTTCAGAAATCATGGTGTATGTTGGCACCTCAGGAATTACAGCCAAGCTAGTGCTCAGGCTCCACACACATGCTCATGGACACACACACACACACACACACACACACACACACACACACACACACTATAAAATATAGCTGAGCTCAGCGTGCCCTGTCCTAAAACACATTCAGTATGACATTTTCTCCCACAGCTTTCTAGAGAGTTTCTGTGTTCCTCTTTTATTCTCTCTTGCATCTCATATTTTATTGCAGAGAATTTCTTAGAATAAAGGAAGTAAATGCTATTAGTCACCTCCTAACAGACTGGATGCAGCCTTAAAATCTCCATGAAGCNTTTAGTTACCACTCAAGAACGAACATGGTTTTGTGTGAAAGTTGTACCAAAACCCTGTAGTCTCCATTTGTNAAACATATGGAAACATAAGGTTCTGNGCTCAATGANTATTTGGTTCACTTTTTAAATTACAGTTTACACATTAAGACTTGACCACAAGCCTCTGAAATGAGTGGAAAGTGGCAAAATGTGTATGAGGTAGATCCTAGTAGGAGGAAGTGAGGTCATTGGTGGTGTGTGCCAGGAGAAAATCCTGGGACTGTGGACCCTTCCCCTCTCTCTTTGTTTTTTGGCTTCCATGAGGTGAGCAGCTTTGTTCTCCCATGTTTGACCCTGGGGTGTTTCACTTTGCCACAAGTGCAAAGCCTCCTAACCNTGGACTGAAATCTCTGAATCCATAAGCCAAAACAAACCATTCTTCCTTTATGCTGATTTTCTTAGTTGTCTCCAGTAACAGAAAGCCATGGAGATATTTGCACATTCATGTTTATTATTGCATTATCCCCAGCAGCTAAGAAATAGAACCAGCCTAGTGTTCATCAGCTGAGAGACTGGCAAAGCAAGTACGGTGTGTGGACATGCAATGGAACTTTGTGCGGCTAAAAAAAAAAATTGAAATCTGGCACTTGCCATAAAAAAATGGAATGAAACTAGACATCATCATGTTGAGAGAAATAAGCCAGGTGCAGAAAGACAAATATTGCATGTTTCCTTCAGATTCTGGGTTTTAGTTCATGTATGTGTTTATGCACAGGCACATGCATATGGGGGTCACAAAGTAGAAAGGGAATGATGAAAAGTCAGAGATCTCCAGGGCAGTGGAATGGCTGTGATGTTAATGCAGAAGTGGGAACTGGAGAGCAAGGAAGATGGCAGAGGGGTGGGGCAAGGGCACCGGGAAGGNCCACCAAGAGGAGGATTGACAAGATAAATGAGAACATGTGTATGAAAACATCATCACGAAACCCCTTGCTTTATGTGCTAATCTTAACACCTGACTTTGAAAATGTCTTGGTGGAAACAGTAGTTAGAAATGATTTCAGATTTGAAATAATCATAAAGAAAAGGCTGTGAAATTTCAACTTAGTTTTATGCCATAAATGAACAAGGATCATAAAAATGATGAGGATAGCATGTGTTCATGAAGTAAGTACCAAAGGTCTGTCTTCCCACCCTGAAGTCCATGAAGGCACTTCTCAGGTACTTCNCACCACACTGACATACACAGGAGGGGGGTTGGGGGGAGGGGCTTCTCTGGAGATGGGTCTGCTGTGGTTGTTGATTTCTTTTCCGCCCTGTTTTTATTTTTCTACAGTTGCTGGAGTTCCATTTNGCTTCATTTCACCTATTATTTCTTTAGAGAGAGGGACCCAGAATCATTAAGTTTAGTAATTAGGGAATTTCTGTTGAAATATACTGCTACAGTGATACTCAAAATCATCATGTTAGTCTAATTGAAAAGAGGCTGGCTCTTTTCACTAGTTTCATGAATTCCTGTGTGTTGACCATGTCTTGTGAAAACAGGGCAAAGATTNTCTTGGAAAAGAGAAACAAGTGTGAAGCAGAAAACGCAGCAAATACAGCATATCCAACTATCCAAGAGTGCCAAGAATATAGTTTCTCAATCCTTCTGAAAAAAAAAAAAACAACTTTAATCCACCCTGTTTCTGTTGTCACACTCTAGATAAAAGTGCTGCAATCACAGGCTGGGCTCCTGGCTGCTTTTGGTCCTGACATGTTTATCCTTCTAAACAGGCTGGCTTCCCTCTACCCTCATTGCCCCACCTCGTATACCCTGGAGCTCCTGAATCTCCTATCTTATCTGCTGAGAAAGAAACCATTGTCATTTTAAAAGGAGATATTTTTATTGTTTTTTTAGAATTTCATAAATATATTTTCATCACATCTACTCCTCTAATTCTTCCCATGTTCTCATCTCAAATATATTCTCTTCTATAACAAATAAATCCTATACATATAACTCACTAAGTTCAGTTAGTGTTTCCCTCATATATAGGAATATAGGAATAGGCTGGGCAGCCTGTCAGGGGNGCTCATCATTGTCTAAGAGAACTCACTGTTTCTCAGCAGCCACGGATTGCTCTTCAACTATGGATAGGATCTTATGAGTTCTCCCCACTATCTGTGCTGGGATGTCAACTGGTGTGGTCTTGTGGTCTTGTACAAGCATCCCTATTGTAGAGATTCATGGAAACGACAGCCTTGCTATGTCCTNAAGACACTGTTTTACAGCAGTTCTTCCTCCCCTGGCTCTCACAGTCCTTCTGCTCTCTCTTTCTCCATGTGTCCTGGGCCTCTGGTGTAGTGGATGTACTATAGATGTTCCATTTGGTCACAGACACTTCGCAGTCACATAGTCTCTGCACTTTTGTCAGCCATGGTTCTCTGTACCAACCTCTGTCAACTCTAGGAAGAAGCTGCTTTGATGAGAGTTGAGAGATGTGCTGATCTATTAGGTAAGGTCAAGCATTTAGAGGAACATTGGGTACTATATCAAAATAGTAGTAGTAGGTTCTGTTTGGGGACTCTGATGGCTATTCTTAGCTGTCAATTTGACTACAACTGGAATGAACTACAATCCAGAAATGGAGAGCACATCTGTGAAATTTTTGCTTGGTTTGAAGTGGGTGAATCCACTTCTCATTTGGATCTTTGAGGTAGGAATAAGACACATGTCTTTGACGCAGATCTTGAGGCAGGAAGACACACTCTTAATCTGGGCCACACTGCTCAAAGCCTGTTTAAGGACATGGAAAAAGGAAGCTTTTGCTCTTTGCCTGCTTTCTCTTGCCTCAATAGCGAGTCCANTCCTTTAGTGGCACTAAAACCTACTTCTTCAGGATTCCAGAGTCTACAGAGGTCCAGCTGAGANATCCAGCCTCGTAGAATCAGCAATTTCTGGATTCTTGGACTTTCCTTCATAGTCAGCCATTGTTGGATTAGCTGGACCACAGCCTTAAGTCATTCCAATAAATTCCCTTTATATGTGCATACATATATATGTATATGTATGAGAGAGAGAGATTCATTATGTAAGTTTTCTTTAGAGAATCCTGACTAATACAGGAACCTAATGAAATTATTCTTTGAGTCAATTTTACATGCGAAAGGGAAATTTTTCCTTGTTGTCTACATTGTTATCTGAAATATTATAGTAGAACATGTATTGAAATTATTTTCTTTTTCTGAGCACTTCTTTATNCTGTAAAATTGCCACAGGTAATTGGAGGTTTATTGCCACAAAACAGAGATCAGAAGTCGTAATCACCTCTTTTGCTGAGATACTGCTTGCTCTATCATGCCCCCATGACAACTGAAATACTGATTATGATTTGAGACATGAATAACGTTTGCACAGAGTCCCAGTCATCCAGAATGAGTCAAGATGAATAAGTAAATATCACTCACAGGCAGCCGGCAGCCTGTTTGAACAAGCTTTACATCAACTTCATGCCACTTCTCCTTCTTATACACACACACACACACACACACACACACACACGTGCATGCACACATTGCATGCACACATGCATTTTAATAGAGAAACACATTTCAATACATGAGAGAGAAAGGCATTGAATACAAAAAAATTCTTGTCTCAGAAAGGTTCTGGGGTGGCAGAAAGTCCTTCCATTCCAGTATCCCAGTATATGCTCCACTGGACAACATTGTGTGTCAGGGGGGATGATGGCAACAGAGCTGGATTTCTCCATCCTATTGCTGCCACTCAGTAAATATTTACCATTGAAAGTTCAAATTCTTCTTATGTCATTAGCCCTTGTAGAGCTCAGGAGTCACCCTGGAGAAATGATGTAAGGGCTAACAGACCATTGACTACTGTACCAAAGTGATTTAAATCCTGCNAGCCTATCAACAAACATTGAGAAACTACTTAGAACTGCTGGCCAGCCACCCAAGCTNTATACAAAGGCAGTGTGGTGTACTGATGGCAAGGGTAGAGAGTCACCNTNTCCACCAGCACCCTGACGTCCCTCCTGGCTCAGGAGACTTTCTCCATCTTCTGTCCTGAGAGCAGCAGCCTCTGTCTCATTTGTCCTGAACACAGGAGTAGGTCAAACCATATGAAATTGTCATTTTGCAGGTAAAAGAAGTTGAAATTCTTGGCAGTCTTACAGCTTTTTTGCAACACACGGTTGAAAACTTCCCTTGAGATTTGAAGCAGACAGTGCAGCAAGGCAGTAGGTATGTATAGTCAACTACATATGTAGAAATAGAGCATTTTCCTACACACAAATGCAAATTTGTCTGCTTGGACAGGTTGAATAGTCCATTATCCACATCTGTTCTGGCCTTGCTGGCTCTCCTGGTTCACCGAGTGTCTGGGGTCAAGAAAGTGAAGCATTGGCTTCTGGGTTNCTTTCTTGCATATAACCAACAGCCTGCATATCCAATGTGATTGATTTTCAGTAAAGCTTGTCTTTACCCTGGTCTTGTACCCTGATCTCTGATGCAGAGCTTTAAGCCTCAAGGTTTGAAAATTTATAGGAAATCTAACTAGGAGGATTGGAGAGGGATAAACATTGCAGTGTTTAGATGGAGAGAGATGACAGCCTAAGCTGCACAGGCTGGTGTGGAGAGCAGATGAAGTCCTGAGTGAGTGTGGACAGCCAGCATGAGCATGGCGTGTCAAGGACCTCACACACATAAGAATGACATGACTTTCCACTGATCACTAGTGCTGTTGACTGTGTGCAGAAAGTATGAACTTCCTCCTTCTTGGTGACTACGGCCTGGGGCTGCTCCCCTAGGAAGACCCCCTACCAAGATTAGNTAGCCTGCCTCCTCAGTCAGCTGTATATAACAAACACAGTCAGTTTTCAGGCTGCTGGTGTGTCTGCACAAGAGCATGCAGTGAACCCAAACCCAGTGTTTCATTTGGTATCTCTTTTCCTCATTCCCAGTTGCCCCAGTCGGGTCCATCCTACAGTGTGTGGTCCTGACAGGTTGGATATCCAAGGAAATGTTCTGCACAGATTAGCAAACAAACAACGTGGGAATAATTTGACTATGGAGTAAAGATACGGCCATCGGGAGTCAGGAAGGACTCACAGCAACCATGTCAAAATACAACTTCTAGGCCACTACAGAAAGAAAATAGAGATAAAATAGGAGTNGCCTAAATTATATAAAGTTTTATTTTTAATTAATTTGTGATCTCCTATAATGATCCAGTGTTTGTCAAGAACTCTACCTTTTAATAAAACCATGTTTGACAATCTGAATTGGAGCAACTTTTAAAATATAATCCAGTCTAATTAGCAATTTAGGCAATAGGGAACTTTATGTTATCTGGACCTCAGCACGTTATCTATCACTGTATTATCCAGGTTCTCTAGAGGGACAGATCTGACAGAAGGAATACATATATATACTTTCATATGTGT
>LZPO01044433.1:74217-96103 GCA_001675575.1 Neotoma lepida | reverse complement strand
TGTGTGTGTGTGTGTGTGTGTGTGTGTGTGTGTGTGTGTGTGTGTGTATACATGTGTGTTCATGGACACTCAGAAGCCAAAGCCAGAGTCGGGTGTCCTTCTTTCTTGCCCCCTCTCTCATTCCTTTCAAACAGTAAACCTGGAACTCCATTTTTCAGCCTGCCCAGCAGCCCTAGGATATCCCACTCCCAATGCAGCTGCTACAGGAGTGTGGACAAACTCTGGCACAGTGAGGTCAAGAAGCTCAGGAATGGTCCGGGTGCTGGAGCCAGGGCTTCTTCATTCTTTACAGTGTCCTCTGAGTACCTACGAACCCTCACTGACCCTTCTCTTCCTTTTGACTTTCTCAAGCTTTCTGTGTTTCCTGTGGTGAAAATGTCAAGATACACGCACTACAAAGTATTTTTGCATATTTAAAATCAAGTTTCTGGGACAACCAGATGGCTCAGGGGGTGAAGGTACTTACTGGCACATCTTCGAGCTGGAGGCCATATTTAAAATATTGAACAAAACTGACTTTGGGCTATGTGTGTAGGGTATCCAAAACACAAATGAACTTTATATTTAGATTTATGAATTTGTTAGCTTTTCTTCACTGTAACAAAAGCACTTATTTCCAAAGACTTAGAGGAGAGAATGTTTGTTCTGGCTCCTGCTTTCATACAATTCAGTCCACAGTCCATTGCTCCTGAGCCTACAGGGAAGCAGGGTATCATGGGAAATATATAGTAAACTAAAGCAGCTCACCTTACAGCAGGCAAGAAGCAGAGAGTGCATAATGAGAAACAAGCCAGGGACAAGATGTGTCTCCAGGATGTTCCTGCTAGGAATCACTTCCTTCCAATGGGCCTCACCTCCTCTGCTTCCATCACCTACCAACAGCCCGTGAAAGTATGAACTATCAATAGATTCATCTTTTTACAAGGTCTGAGACTTCGCAAAAGTTCCACCTGGAACATTGCTGTGTTGGAGATCCCAATATCTCCTCTGAGACTCCATGCAAAAAACTTCACTATGAATCCCTGCAAAGTTCAAAAGGCACTGCACTGGCTGGTTTTATGTCAGCTTGACACAAGCTAGTCACTGGAGAATAGAAAGCCACAATTGAGAAAATGCCTCAATAAGATCAGGCTATAGGCAAGCGTGTAGGGTATTTTCTTAGTTAGTAATTGATGAGAGAAGGCCCAGCCCATTGTATATGTGGGGGCACCTCTGGGCTGGTGGTCCTGGGTTCTATAAGAAAGCAGGCTAAGCAAGCCATGGGGAGCAAGCTAGTAAGCAGCATTCCTCCATGGCCTCTGCATCAGCTCTTGCCTCTAGGCTTCTGCCCTCCTTTAGTTCCTGTCTTGACTTCCTTTGATGATCAATAGTGATATGAAAACATAAGCTGATTAACCCTTTCCTCCCCAGTTTGCTTTGGTCATGATGTTTCATCACAGCAATAGTAACCTTCACTAAGACAGCCACATTATGTACTTTGAACTCAAGATGACGCACAATACACATTCCTATTCCAAAAGAGAGGAATGGGGAATATCAAGGATCAGACCACAAGACAGACCCCAACCGAGGCAGGCAGACACGTGTGAATGAGAGTTCCTGGAAGGCAGCTGTGTCTGTGAAGGGCCATTGACTGACGCTTTGGTGGCTGTACAGTTTCAACTGTTGGAGGTGCAGAAACTAGTTACAATTTATCCTGGGCTGAATTTAGCCCTCTAAATTGCCATTTCTGCCCTAACATCCTGTGACGAACCAATGAAAACCTAAACAATACTCTGGTTTTCACCTACCAAGAGGCTGAGTCATCAGATAGCATTTGAGCATTGAGGAGAGATGTCTCCATCTTCCATAAGCTGCCTCTTCAGTGTTTCCACCAACGTATTTGAAAAGTGTCTTGATTTTTGTTTGGTTCCTATAAGAAGAAAATGTCATGAAGCTAATTCCATGTTGAAACATGGAATTTGAGGTAATGTAAGTTTGTGTTCCCAGGCTATGGTCACTCAGATTTGGCTCCAGGAGAGAGAATCTCTTATCTCCTTTGTTTGCATCATTGACAATTATATCCTGTAGATCCAAGTCTGGCATCTGGGTAGGTGGGCAGGTTTATCCTTGTTGCCTTGCCAACTACAAGGCCTCTCTCCTAGGCAGGCTCCACTCACTGTGGTTTCAGTCAGCAGACATTCAATGTTTCTGGCATCTCGAGCACCGTAGGCTCTAGCTCCTGGGGTCACCAGGTCACCAAGTCACCAGGTCACCAGATCACCATTCTTTCTTTAGCTTCACCTTCACAGAAACTTCCTCCAGACACTCCAATTCTGCCTCACATAGCCTGGCCTCCCAGGCCCTCCTTTGAAATCTGGTAGAAGCCTCCATGTCTTCATNTTTCATGTATTTTTCATGCCTGAAAATCCAGCACCCCACGGATAAAGCTATGTTCTGTCCCCAGCTATGGCCTTGAGCCACAGTTGTGTGCNTGAATAGCTGAGTGAAATGAAACAAGGCCTGGGAAACAACCTCCCAAGAACCCCTGAGCAAGCTGGACATGCTGCTGCTCTGAAGGGTTCAGGCATTTTCAAGCGGAAGCCTGGAAAGCCTGAGATTTGACAGACTCCTAAGATAACCTAAGATAATAGGAGTGATAGGCATCACTCCTATTGTGACAGATTTCAGATTCAACCCACAAGATCTTGGTTCTCTCGGGATATCATTTGTGCACATCTACAACCTGAAAAACTCCAAAATNNCAAACACATCTGATCCGTTGAGTTTCAGTAAAGATTACTCAGCCTGTGCTGCATCTGGCTTACCCCTCTCATCCAGTGGGACACATTAGAGTATGTGTAAGACTTAATTGTCAGTATAAGGACACGCATCCCAATAACATTGTTTACCATGTTTGCAATCCAATGACTTGCAGCAAAATACAAAAGGCAAGCAAAAGTTATGAATCAGTTTCAAATTGACACAACTCAAATGCAAGTCTCATAGTTTTTGAACATCATTTTCTGAGCATTGTTAGTGTTATTTGAGAATATCTATGATATTATGAATATTATTAGATTTTTCCAAAGAGATGTGGATAGGAAATTCATCAGTGGGTTATGATACACTTGTTAAAGGATTTTAATTAAGAAAAAGAACCTGGTTTTTAAATGGAGGTGAGGGTAGAGGTGAAGAAGGGATCTAAGTACAAACAAGAAAACAAAACAAACAAAAAACCCAAAAAATCCCCAATGCCATGCTTGAAGCAGAAATTAGACATTAGACATTAGACATTAGACAGAAATTAGACATTAAAATTGTCTCACCTCACAGAGAACCTTGAATGAAATGGAAATATAAAATTCTGAAGCCNAACTCAGAATCTGAATCTAGATATGACAGTTGGTATGAGAAATAAAGAATACACTCAGGAAACTGTTAAACCAGCATCCCTATCAGGTGACAACTGCATCGTGTTCATATGTAGTCTATATGGTCCTTTATTATTAATTAGTATTCTCTGGAAAAGGGAGCCTAGAGCAGGGAGGATTAGGATACTTAGAGTATTTGCCTAGCATTCAGGTGGTCATGGGTTCCATCTTCTATATCCCACAACAAAACAACACACAATATCTGCTGAGAAACCAAATCTATTCTCCATTCCCTTAAAGTAGGGCTGGCCCATGACTATATTTGACCAAAGAAGGTGACATTGTACCAAGTGTGTGCCTCAGGTTTAAGAAGATCTGGTGTCTTCTACAGAATTCAGCTGCTAGGTAAGAAACTTGGCCAACCTCCTGGTACCCTTGTTGAGAGGCTCTGGAAGAAAGCTCAGGGATGGATAAACAAAGAGAGCTCCCAGCAGACTTTCACGACACCTCCAAGTAGGGGGGGACTAGGGCAAAATGATGTCAAGAGTTGAGACCACTCAGTGGGTGAAGAACATTTACAACCAAGACTGAACTCAAGCCTGGAACCCACATGGTAAACAGAGAAAATCAGCTCCCACCCATAAGCTGTCCCCCAACTTCCTCATGTGTGCCATGGTACATGCACTCATATGCTCTCACACACAACTAACTAACTAAATATTTTTTTAAGGAGAAGAAAGAAATCCCACAGAAATCAAAACACTATTGAAGTGTTTAATCAGCCCATCATAGAGGAAAACTAAACTGGAAGAATATTCAGAAAGATAATATGACTATAAAACAAAATTAAGTTTAAAACAATTTTTGAATAAGACTCTTTCAGTGAAAGTCACAATCAGCAATTCTGTGAACATGTGTGGGGAGACATCATTAAATTCTGGAATACAATGGGTGAATGCATTCTTCAGGTTAAACCCACTTCACAGAAACAATCTGGAAGAGTTGAGGCATGGGCTATCTTACGTTTGTACACAGGACAGGAGATTTAGTGGTGTCTTTTCAAGCTTAACAATAAAAGAAATATATTTTTAGGTAGCCCCTAGTAAACTAAGTAACCCTAGGCTTCATGTGTCCTAAATGCAAACAATGAATATGGAAGGGTAGTGATAAACTTTACCATACTTGAAATTGCATAAAGATTTCTTGTGCAAATAAAATATTCCTTGGTCTGAAGCATTTTATCTTGCATCACACCAAGGAATCGTTTCAAGTCTAACAAAGTTTATCACACTGTCCCAGATCTTAGACACTAACTCTGTATGGCTATTCAAACTAAAATTAATTAAAAAGATAATAAATTTTAACATAAAATTACACATTGAATTTATCTACAACCACATCCCATGACTCAGTAGCACCTGTGATNTAGCGACAGCAGGACAGAGAACAGAACATAAACATGTCTGTCTTCACAGAGCATGGTAGAGCTAGACCAACACAACTTTGAAAATGCCATCTTCAGCCAAATATTTTCTCTTGACTTGGGCTGTAGTTAAATGCTGCCTCTGGGGATCTGTTGCTCAAATTTTAAATTGGTCTTTTAATAAAAACCCGGAGCCAGATTCTGGGGTAAACGCTGAAAGATCAGAGAGGCAAAGGAACAAGCCACTGCCACATCTTACCTCTAGGACTCCTTCGGTTCCTGTCTCTTTATGCCTTTCTCCACCCAGCCATCCCTTCCTTCCTAGTGCTGAGATTAATGGTGTGTGTGATTCCCAAATACTGGGATTTAAGATGTGAGATCTCAAGGGCTGGTATTAAAAGCATATGACACCCAAGTATTGGGAATAAAGATGTATGCCACCACTGCCTGGCTCTATTTCTCTCCTAGACTGAGTCAATCTCATGTAGTCCAGGGTGGCTTTGAACTCACAGACATTCAGAGGGGTCTCTGCCTCCTGAATGCTAGGATTAAAGTCATGTGCCACCACTGGCTGGCCTCTATGTTTAATCTAGTGGCTTGTTCTGTTCTCTGATCTTCAGGCAAATTTTATTAAGATACACAATATATCACCACAGGGATCTGTGTGTTAGTTGTCTCCTAAGTCCCACATTAAAGGTATTGTGATAAATGCACTGGTTGTGAGTAGATTACTATGTGATTGGGGAGTGACTGTCATATGACTGTGATAAAACCTCAAATTCTTTACACATACTCTGCCTTCCCATGTGACGCGCTGCACTTGTGGTGGTTTGAATAGGAATGGCCCCCCAGAGGCTCATAGATTTGGATGCTTGGTCATTAGGGAGTGGCACTACTTGACAGGGATTAGGAGGTGTACCTTCCTTGGAGTAGGTGTGGCCTTGTCAGAAGAAGTGTGTCCCTAGGGATGAGCCTTAAGGTTTCAAATGCTCAAGCCCAGCTCAGTGTCTTTTTCTGACTACAGCCTGCAGACCCAGTAGTTCTAGATCTACATGGAGAACCCTCAGCTCCTCTCCAGCACCATGTTCTGCCTGTGTGCTGCCATGCTTCCTGCCATGATGACAATGGATTAAACCTCTGAAACTGTAAACAAGCCCCCAATTAAATAGTTTCTCTTATAATAGTTGCTTGGTCATGATGTCTCTTCACAGCAACAGAACAGTGACTAAGACAAAAGTTGGTACCAAGAGTGGGGTATTTCTGTGAGAGGCCTAACCATGCTGTTGGTTGGGAGAATATAGAAGACCTCAGCACTTTGGACTAGAAAAGCAGTTGGACACTTTAATGGGGCTTAATGGACCATCCTAGTAGGATCATGGAAGACAGTGCTGAGGGAGATTTTCAAGGGCCCAGCTCAAGAAGTTTCAGATAGAAAGAATATTAGTAAGTGGCCTAGAAATCATTCTTGTGATATTTTGGCAAAGTGTGGTTGCTTTTTCCATTGTCCTAAAAATCTATCAGAGGTTCAATTGAAGAGTTTGGGATTAATGGCTTTGGCAGAGGAGATTTCAAGACAGCCTAGTATTGACTGTGTTGTGTGGTTATTAATAATCACTCTTATGTATATATAATTAAAAAGAGCAATCTGGACAAAAAGAAATACAAAATATATAGTATGAAGAGAAAAATAGCATAAAGAAAAGTGATGTTAGAGCCAAGCCCTTTGTGCAAGGAGATTAAAAGTTTAAAGAAGAGCCTTGTCCTAAATGGAACAAAGGAAGTGGTTATTGTAGGGCAAGACCACACCCAGCTGAGCTTCCAGTTTGTGAAAAGGAA
Source organism: Neotoma lepida (assembly GCA_001675575.1). Classification (NCBI taxonomy): domain Eukaryota; kingdom Metazoa; phylum Chordata; class Mammalia; order Rodentia; family Cricetidae; genus Neotoma; species Neotoma lepida. The sequence continues at coordinate 89,491 of LZPO01044433.1, read as the reverse complement.
TTAAAGAAAGGCAAAAGCAGTGAAGGAAACCATAAACAACAAAAAGCTTAGGCAAATGTAACTGAAGGAGAGGGCCATGTTCCAGCTCCAGAAAGAAGCAGAACTTGGCAGTTTGGGCCATGTGGTTCTTGCTTTAGAATCAAGGATACAGGAAAATAGTTGGGGACTTTCCCTCCACAGCTAAGGAAAACCACTGTGTCAAGGATGTGTCATGCATGTGTCAAAGATGTCCCTGCACAGAGGCCTCTAGGCCATTTCATGAAGCTGTGAAGGTGAAACCTGATTTATGTTAGACACCCCAAGATATTGGAGATACCAGAGTCAGGGGATACCTGCCTAGGAAAGCTGCAGACCAAGTGTGAGACCATCCTAAGAGAGAAGTGTGGCACAGTCAACAAAGCTGAAAGGAGTTAGAGATCTGAAGAACACTTTGAGATGTAGCTCTCAGACATGGAGCTGCAGAATTTGGGGTTTGCCCTGCTGGTTTTGGTCTTGCTTTGCTCTGGTATTTCCTCACTATGCTCCCTTTTCTCCCTTTTGGAATGGTAATATATATTTTGTGCCATTACGTTGGAATTATATGATCTGCTTTTTTATTTTGATTTTACAGGGATTACAGTTAAGAGATTGTGTGAGTCTTTGAGACTGTGATTGTGATAGACTGTGTGGATTTTTTAAGCTGGACTGAATGCATTTTTTGCAGTATGATATCGTTATATCCCTATGGGGCCAGGGAGTGGAATGTAGTGGTTTGAATAGTAATGGCCCCCACAGGCTCATATAGTCATCATATACTCACGAAGGAGTAGAACTCTTTGATAGGATTGAAGGATTAAGAGGCATGGCCTTGTGGGAGGAAGTATGTCACCGAATACTGGTTTCAAAAGCCAGTGTCAGGCCCAGCACTCTCTCTCTCTCTCTCTCTCTCTCTCTCTCTCTGGATCAGGATGTAGCTCTCAGCTATTGCTCTGGTGCCTCTATGATGCATGCAATTCTCCCTGCCATGATGATAATGGACTAAACCTCAGAAACTGTAAGCAAGCCCAAATTAAATGATTTCTTTTATAAGAGTTTCTGTGGTATTGGTGTCTCTTCACAGCCATAGAACACTAAGACAGTGACCATCTAGAAACAATTTTTTTTTCAAATGAAGCTTGGATCAAGCCACTTAATAAACAAAACTGATGGGAATTTTTTTCTGTTTGAGTGGCTAGCCATGAAACTTTCCTGAAATATTAGTGTTCTTTGAACCAAGAAAGTTTAGAAACTTCTGAATTAAAGAATACAAATAAAATGAGTGAAGAATTTTTTTCTTTTTGTGAGATCCAGATGTATAGAGGGAAAGCAAATCTCAAGGGAACTAATTTACGATCACTGAATTAACTCCCTCACATTTGAGTATCCAGACAGAAGCTTGTCCACCAAAGATGCTCAGAAAAACATGAAGATGCTCCAAAAAAATACATCTTAAGTCAATGTCATAGTTTAATGGGTCCATAGACAGGTCCACTTAGCAGAAACACTTAAACGTTCATCTTTGAGACAACACAGTATTAAAAAGTATTTTAGTTCTCAGGGCTACTGCTCTGTTTTTATAAATTTTCTCTAAGACTCATGCCAAGTTCCTTTAATTCAAGCTATAGTGCTGGGTGGGTCCACCTCTTGCGTCACACATTATGTCTGGTCCACAGTAGATNCTCAGTGAATGTTTACTAAGTGCTAATGAATGCAATAGATATTTACTCAACGCCTCCCATGTGTCTTCATGTTGGGGATATTAGTGCAAAGATATGTACATCTGTGTCTTCATGAAGCTTAGGAAAGACCTAAGAAACAAGGTGAGAGAGTCGAGAATGTAATACAGTAAGTGGTGACAAGTGGTGGAATGTCGAGTGGAAAATGAGTGAAAAACTCAGGTGTGCAAGCATTGGAGTGTTAGGCACACCTAGGGTATGAATATGTCCCACAATATTCATATCTTCAATTCTACTCTTCCTGTGTTGTTATTAACCCAGGAGACTTCCAAGAGAGGACCAGCTCATGTGAACATTTGATTCTGATGCATGGGATTAGTGACTTTACGAAGAAAGCATGAGGAAGTTTGCTCATCCCTCACATCATGGAGGCATGCAGCTCAAGTTGTCCTTTATGATGTAGAGACAGAGCCCTCACCAGGTACTGAAGCCACTAGCACCTTGATTTGGACTTTCAAGCATCAGGAACTGAACAATACATTTCTAGTGTTTATAAGATACCCAGGCTACATGGCAATTGGTTAGAGCTTCCTAGGCAGGTCAAGACCAGAAGTGTAGCCAGAGAAAGTTTCACTGAAAAGACAGCAGGGAAATGAAGGCATGTGTCATTGTCTTCTCAATAAATGACCAGCTAGGGCAGGATGGACAGGTAGGAGAGCAGCCAAGGGTTGTTAGGATAGTGGTGGATTCTGAAAAAGAGGTCATCATTATTCAATTGTGTCATAGATGACCGTGTGTGTGTGTGTGTGTGTGTGTGTGTGTGTGTGTGTGTGTGTACATGCATGCACATACACAGAAGAAGGGAACACTGTGGACTGTGTGATATACAGAAACAGCCTCAAACCTGTTAAGCACTTTGAGTCCTACAGTTGCGCTAAGTTCAGAAGTAAAGTTTAACTCCACTAGTGCCACTGGGTATGATTTTGACTCCTTGAAGTGGCTTTCGTTAGATGAGGAAGGGCTTCAAAGAGAGCAATCAGAGAGCAGAAGGTTCTTTCCTGAGAAATGTCACATCCTGCAGGAACTCATCCTAAAAGGCTCTCACTGAGCAGCGCTTTTCTGATGCTGCTGCTAGAGCTCCCATTTCTCCCTTAGCCAAAATGAGCAGGGGTACAGCATGTGAGCAGAGTGACAGAGGTACAGTTGCATCTTGTTTGCAAATAGAGACAAGGGGAAGAGAAGGCACCGCTGCGCCAAGTTCATGAAGCTGCTCAGGAAGCAATCAAGGCAGAATTATTTCCACCTCAGCCTGTTTCCCTTTCTTTATGGAACAGAATCATCTGGATTTATGTTATGGAAACATCTGATAAATACATAGGGACAGCAACCACCTTCCGCATCAGAATGCCCTAGGATCAATTATAAATCTTCAGCATGTCAGAAATAGCATGCAAACTTTATTATGAGGAGCATCGTGTTTGCTATCTGAAGTTTTCAAGATCGTTAGCAGATCGATTGCAGTAGTGATGTGTGTGCTGCACGTATGTGTTCTTTGAAAAGATAGTAGAGTCATTTGTTTCCACATATCCAAATGGTCATATGAATCAAACATTGTCAGGAACTACTAGAAAGTCCCTTCTCAGGGGAGCACGGTAAGGGCCCATGTACTAGCTGATTTTCTGTTGCTGTGACAAAACACCATGATCAAAGCAATTTCTAGAAGAAAGAGTTTACGTGGCTTATTGACCCAGAGGTTAGAGTTCATGATGGCGGAACAGAGGCAGCAGGCAGCAGGCACAGAAGCTGGAGCAGCTGGAGCAGCTGAAGCAGCTGAGAACTCCCATCTTGAACTGCAAACTTGAAACAGAGAGAGAGAAAAAGAAATAGAAATGGCCTGAGTCTCTAAGCTCTCAAAGCCTGCCCCCAGGGACACACTTTCTCCAACAAGGCCACATCCCTTAAGCTTCCCCAAACACTGCCACCAATCATAGACCAAGTATTCCAATGCTTGGGCTTATGGAAGATATTTCTCGTGCAAACATCACAGCCTGTAATGGTTAGCCTTGTCTGTTGACTTGACAGGATTTAGAATCACGTTGGCAACAAACCTCTGAGCATGTCTGTGAGAGTGTTTCTAGAAAGATCTGTGAGGAAGGAAGACCCACCCTCACTGTGGGCAGCACCATCCCATGGGCTAGAGCCCCAGACTGAATAAAAGGGAGAAACCAAACTATCTACCAGCATTCAGCTCTCTTTCTGCTGCCAGCAGCCACATCCTCCTGCTGCCCTGTCTTCTCTGCTACTGCTCAGTGTATCCTCAAACTAGGAGACCAAAGGAACCCTTCCTCCTATAAGCTGCTTTTGCTGGGTATTTTAAATACAACAGGAAGAAGTAATAGCAGGTTCTTCCATCACTGTCACTAAAGGGAGGGTCCAGAAGAGACTCAGTTGGTACTAGCCTGATCATTTAGATGTCAGTGTGTGCTTGTGGGTGGGAGTGTTTAGAGGGTATGTGGTGTGAAGACCTTAGCATCTCTAACTCTCTCCACCCACAGTGTGGTCCATATCTCCTCCATCAAGGCCATGCCAGTGGCAGGATCTTATCTAGGAGGAACAAGACCTGGGTGCCCTTTGGTATAGTAATCCTATCCCCCAGAGCTGAGTGCCAAGAAGTCTAGGGACAGACTTCACTCTGCTGTTAGACTGACTGAAGCTGGGGACAAGGTGTAGTGTTATAGGGGCACTTAGCATATGCAGAGCTATAAAGTCTAGAGACAGACTTCTCTCTGCTGTTAGACTGACTGAGGCTGGGGACATAGCAGTGTTAGAGAGGCAGCAGTGCTTAGCATGTGAAGGGCTGGATTCCATGCCCAGCACCAATAAGCAAACCATAAAATTCTTCTGCCCCCTCCAATGACCCTGGCTCCCTCCTTCCCTCTCAGGTCTCATCCACAAACTCAGGACTTCAAGTTCTGGGATGGTCAGGTCCCCTGCCATCCCCAGCCAGGGCTCTTGATGCCTCACCCCCACATTCTCCTCACCTGGGAATCTCACACATCCTTCAGATGTCTGTGGCCACTTCAGCTCTACGGCCCCTTCTCAGGCAACCCCCGGAAGCCCTCTTAGACCCTGACAGGTCTCTGCAACACCATCTCACAGCATTTCATCCTTGATCTTTGTGTAAGGGGCCACTGTGCTACCAGTAGCTACCTCATGGACTGCAAGCTCTACACAAGAAGAAACAGTCCCACTGTGCTCAGCACACTCTTAGGGCCAAGTTCAGGACAAAGCTGTTAGTTGAATGAGTTTATAAAATACAACAGTATCCAATTAGTTATCCACAACTTATGCTGGAGCTGGGATACTTATTACCCAGTATTATACTTAACACTCAACTGCTAGAATGTTGGTCATCACAAACATAGATGCCCTGGGATCCTTAGGTTGCCAACTGTGCAGAGAAGCACTGTCATTATGCATGTGAAGCTAAGTCAAGTCAGTCACACAAAACAGCCAGGACCCAGAGGATGGCATATAGGGAGGACACTGAAAATCAAACCAAGTGACAGGAGGGCAGTTGTGAGAAGGAAGCCAATGAGCTCAGAACTAATATCAGGGCAACGCCAGGGTTCAAGAGAGCAGGGAGTCTAACTACCCAGGTCATAAAATAACTTCTGGGGTGTGTGGTCACAGGACAGTTAAAGTTTCCAAGACCTGTCCTTTGTGAGGTTATGGAGTTACTGCATTCAGGGAAAAGAAGGAGAAGACAGAGGAGGAGGAAGAAGAGGAAGAGGAGAAACTTTCTTAGAACATTCTGGAAGGAAGTAGGCAATATTTAGACCTTTGGTAAGCAACTTCTTTCTTCACCATTCAATCCAGGAAAAAGGTATTTCATGTGAGTTTACCTTTACTGGTCCCAATTTTGTGTTTTAAATACAACACAGAGAGAATTACTGAGAAGCAGGGTAGGAGGGAGAGAGAGAGAGAGAGAGAGAGAGAGAGAGAGAGAGAGAGAGAGAGAGAGAGAGAGAGAGAGAGAGAGCTCCAAACTTTCGTGTTTCCTCAGCTTGAGGCCCAAGGGAGACACCTTCAACACAGAACCTTCTCTGGGCCTTGATTTTCCATACTCTGAGTTCCTGAGATAATTTGTGCTGGAATGGGAAATCTTAGAAAAATGAGAGTTATCAATATGGACAGGAGGACATGAGTCTGTGATTTCCACAAATAGTAGGGACCTCAGCTTTGATTCCCAGAGCCATCTATCTCCAAGGAAGCACCAAGACCTGAATCAGATCTATCTGAGGAAAACCTCAGCAAGGGGTCTTCCTTTAAGCTTAGCGTGTAAGATACCTTGCTTGCCAGTTAAGGAAGCACGCAAGTGTAGACAAAACATTTATCAGTGNTTGCAATGGAAGATTACAACCAGAGTGTTTCTTATATGACTCTAGGGAAAGAGAAAAGGTATTCCCTGATGATAATGGGTTTTCTGTCCACCTACCAAGACAGAGGTTCATAGACATCACTTGTTTCATGAAAACCACACTCTGACATTTCTTACACACCCAAGTGTGTGAAATGAGATTTCTATGGGTCAGCTGCATGAGGTGGATAATTCATATCTCTCAAATTTTTCAAGTATCAGATGCTTAAACCCTATTTTTCCTTATCAGCAGGCAGTATTAAAATTTACTTTCTATATAAGTGGAAAGTGTTCATTAGCCACGGAAGTGGGGGTTGGTATCCCATTTGCCACAAAGTACAGGCTGGTTTCATCAGTGTCTCCCAGGGTAGGGACAATGTGCTCTTGNAGAGAGAAAGAGAGAGAGAGAGGAAGAGAAAGAGAGAGAGAGTATACTCTCTCTTCAGTATCCCTTCCTTATTTATTTGGCGGCCTTTGATGTCTTTATCGTTGGACAGGAAAATGTGTGATAATTAATTCAAGGTTCAGCACTTTCTCCTGGGTGTCAAGCACCACCAGTACTAACGTGAGACCAAAGCCAACTCCAAGAACACGGAGCTCAGAGGGTGCGAGCCACTGGGACAAGGTTATCATGACAGACACAAGAGGGTAGTGGCCCCAATCTCCTTCTCTGACATGTAGAAAAGACACCCTCAGCAGATGAAAGAGAAATGGCAAGAGCTTTTAAAAGGAGAGGGGAAGGAATTCAGCCAGCAGGCAATCGCCTTCTCCTGTGTGGTCCCCGCAGCCCGGGGAGATTACTTTCAAAGCAAGGTCAGGCAGGTTGCTNCTTTCTTTCCATGGAATCTCCCAGCCCTGTCCCACATCATGGAAATCAGAAACTTTTATAGACATGGTTTTTTTTTTCTCTTACACAAAACTCACATAGGTGTGTCGAATATGATTTTCTTTATAAGAAATGTAAAGTGTTCTCTTCAGGCAGCACCCCTTTGCACCTTTCAAGAAGTGGGCCCAACATTTGGTACCAGGGCAGCCACCAAGGAGGGCAGAACTGGGTCCCAACCCTCAGCAGCTGTGGGGCAGGTCCTAGGCAGAGTCACAGAAGACAAGGAAGGGAACTAAACACAAGAAAGGACAGTAATGTAGNTNTNCACAGTCAACCAATGAAGCGGCCGTGGGAACTTCCCAAGTAAAAGGAGCANAGCACACACCCTTGTTTCAATGTCAGCANACTTTCATTNTGTGTGTTTCCCTGTAAACGGCCTGCCTCAAAGCGATTGCACCATCTAACAAGNGAGTCTCAAATGAANATTAGTGGGGACATCCTGAGAAACAGCCCAAGGACTGAGGGATGAGGAACCTGGACTTCAGCAAGAGTCTTGCACCTCTCCACACAGTCTAGCCTGGCCTTGAAGTTGCCNTCTTCATTCCTCGANCTCTGGGTGCTGAGGTCATAGGTGCGGCCATCACATCCAGGCCTCAGGTATGATGTGAGGGACACATCACTCACGTTATCTTTTTGTGTCTCTTCCTATGATGTGAGGGACACATCACTCACGTTATCTTTTTGTGTCTCTTCCTATGATGTGAGGGACACATCACTCACGTTATGTTTTTGTGTCTCTTCCTCTTATTGGGCTTGATGGAGCCTTAAAAGCACTAATCATGCATATATAATCTTACTTATATCATTTGGGGGGATAACAAGAATTTAGTAAGGATTTAAAAATAATAAATAAATGAGTTTAGGGTTCCATATANTTTAGGTGGGGAAAATTAACTCGGAGATCTTCAGCCTACTCCTCCCATGTTAATCTCTTACCCCTCGCTGAAACAGCCAATGTGGCCATTTGCTTGCTTTTGACTCTTCTTCCTCAGGTTTAATGTGATTAGAATGAAAAAACACACTAGAGTTAAAATCTGAAGATATGAGTTTGAATTGCAATCTTGATACCGACTTCCNTGCTTTCATTGAAAAAGTCATTTAAAAGGATTCAGTCCTCAGACTGCTTTTACTCCTCGAAATTGGGTAGCTCATGCCTGCAAGAGCATAGAGTAGTAATGCCTATGAAAGTTCACTCTTAGATTTATGGTAATATGAAATGCACCTGGGAATCACATTTGCATCAGAAGCTGTGGAAGTGACCTCTTTGTACCCTGGCTTCTGCACAGTGGGGCCTGGCTGGGTGCACTTCCCTCCTGCCTTCTGNNTGCTCCTCTGAGGGACATTTTGGAAGACTNCATCTTCCCAAAATGCTCCAGCAGTGCTTCTGGTTTTATTGGTCCCTANGCAAACATGACAGTCCTCAACAAGAGGGGCGGTCATTTGCTGCTCCTCTTGAACCTAGGCAGGATTTGCAACCTTTTAAGAATGATTCCCNAAGGGAGTTGTTCATTGTTTCCAAAGCTAGGGCAGAAAGGCAACATGTTTCTCCCTGACTCCAAGCCCTCTTCTCTTCTTCAGTATTCTTGCCCTCGGAACCCAGCTGCCATGTCGTGAGGAAGCCCTACACCAATCACTGTGCCTGGGTGCACTGGCCAGCACCACCCGGCTGGCATCGCTTTCTAAGTACAGGAGTGAAGGCCTTCACAGGGCATCAGTCCAGCTCAGAGCCCTGTCTCTTATACACATCTAGATGTGTATAAGAGACAGGCACCACCCGGCTGGCATCGCTTTCTAAGTACAGGAGTGAAGGCCTTCACAGGGCATCAGTCCAGCTCAGAGCTGCCCAAGGTAATGCCAAGCGGAGCAGAAAGAGCTGCGTTGCTGATGTCTGCTCAAAGCAAGCCTACAAGCAAAGTGAGTGTTGCCTTTGCTACTGAGCTGTGAATGTTTCTATAGATACAATTGCAGGGGGGGGCGCTTCTTGAGTCTCTCCCCCTAAAATCTAGGCAAAGCTATGCTCACTGCTCTCCCCCTGGCTGTCACCGGGAATGTCTTCCCTCTTACCACTGAAGAAATACTGTCCTTACCTTAAAATCAAAACATGAACTCTCGAAAGCTTCAAGAAGATGTGAGAGAAATATCTCATGGGCAGATGCAGGTTGATGCCAGAAACCACCTGCTCATTTCTTTCATTCTGCCTTACCCGCAAACCAGAGACCAGAAGCCAAACTTCACCCTGACCCTTTGTCAGGTTAGTGACCTCTGACTCAGCAGTCCCAGCCAATCACGGGCTACTGCTAAAACCCCTCCTGCAGTCAGGCCATGTGACTACGTTTCTTTCCTGTTAAGTAATGAAATAAACTGTGGTATTTTATAAAACACACATTCCAGAGCTGAGGAAACCAAATGATTTCTGTAGGAGATCAACTCTGGTAAGCATGCTTAATTCATGTGTTTAGTCTGTCACCTGTGATGAAAATTAAGCTTCCTTTCATGGCCAGCACATTTTGTTGGGGGAAGGAGGTTGGGAGAAAGATCGGATTCTATTATTTAATCTCTGGTCTTCAGAACTCCTAACGATGATATAAAAGAACACACAATCAGGCCAGCTGTGAACTTACAAATAAAGAGAAGTGCTCGCTGGAATTCAATTAGCCTGATTTATTTTAGCTTGTTTTTCCTTACTTTTTACTGAATCCAGTCAAATGATTTGTGTATGTCATCACCATCTGTGAATGTGTCTTCATAGACTGAAATGAGTAGTCCAGGGGGAAAAGAGAGCGCCAGATGTTCACCAGCATGACACAGCAGCTCACTGAATCAAGTATGTGTGGAAAAGTACAGACTCCTCCAGGACAGCAACCCACAAACAAACACTAATGCTTTCCCTTTCAAGCACNTCCTCACAGACCCCTCGGGAGACCTCAGCAATAAGACTGAAGAATCCTGACACTGGAAGTTCTGTACTTCACAGGTACCCGCTCTGAAGCCGTGAGGTTTTGTTAAGGAACCGAAAGAAGTTTGGATTCTGCTAGTCATCGTTTCTAGGACTCAAAATGCCCTACTCTGTTAACCATCCTTCTATCAATATAGAAATCCTAACATAGTTCATACAGAAAACAGTTACTTAGGCTCCACTTTGGAGGCTCATCCACAGGTAGCTGGATGTGTTGCTGGACNGCACATCATGACAGGAGTATATGTGGTGATGGGGAAGAGCTCACTTCATGGTGAACCAGGGATAGACAGAGGAAAGAATTAAGTTGAGCTAAGAAGGAAACGAGTCCATTATTTCACCACCAACAATTCCAATAGCCTAAGGGTCCCTGCTCCATCAAGTAACATTCTTAGCACTGCACTGCCAGCTAAGCCTTGACTTTGGGGACTTTTAGGGAATACTTGTCAAAACAACAGCCCCCACTGAGATTTGTGGCTTAGGTTTCTAGAAATGTGCAGAATTGAGGATGTAAAATAAGCCCAAATATTAAGTTTATGTTAATCATAAAGAAGTCAGAAGATTTTTGTGGAAACAATTAATGTCCTGCTAGCATGGAACAAAGGGAAGTCACCATATTTCTGACTACAGGCACGTGATGTCTGTGCTAAACATACCTGATGTACACCTGTGCAGTGAGATATGTGTAAGCATGAACATGCATATGGGGTNTGTCCTATATGTGTGTGTGTCATCGTATGTATATGTGATATGTGTCATGTGTGAGTATATGCATGTGTCTGTGTGGTATGTAAATGTTAGTGTATGCCCATGACGTAAATGCTATACCTGTGTCTGTACACTAGNGAGATNCATGTATATTGTGTATGTGCTGTGTGTAAGGTATAAGTACACATTNTATGTATGTTGTAGGAATATTTTGTGTACATGTGTGATGTCTCAAAGTGTTTAGCAGACTTAGAGAGACAGTGGGAAGAAAGACNGGCAGACAGAGAATGAGTTCTAANAGGCTAATAGTGCCATGAACATTGACTTACAATCTTGAGCTTGAAATTTCTCTTCTCGCTCCTACAGAGACACTATAACATATGACACAGGCATGTTAAAAGTGTATTTAAGACAAAAACATTATGAATGTGAATAATAATGATATATCATAGTTGTACATGCATATTAAGGCTTGCTATAAACTATCTGTACATAGGAGCATGGATAGCTGCTATACAGAGACTTAACAAAAGTATTAGATTTGACAGAGGCCAAAATGCCAAGAGAAGATAAAATACTTCATGGAGCTGATGCATCTCAGAACATCTTAAGTCATATGAATCCTCTCAGGAAAATTTCCCTGCCATTGTATTCTAATGAATTCCATGTTCCTTATTCTCAAATGCCGAACCTGATTTTTCCTTCATCATTATATGATTTTAAAATTTGAACTATCTTTTCTATATTTTACTTTTTATTATTTAAAACAATTTTTAAATTTAAAAATATTTTTATCATATTTTCTACTCCCTCAAGTCCTTCCAGACCCTCTCCCCTCCCTACCCACCCAACTCAAAGTTCTTTCTCAAAAAACAAACAAAAACCCAATACAAAACTCCACAAACCAAGAAAACAAAATAAAATCACTCAGAAAACAAAACACAAAAACCCACCGAAGTGTAACCAAATAAAAGCACACACAAAAAACTGAGGAGTTCATGATATGTTGGGCAACTACTCCTGAACCTGAGGCCTGTCCTGGAGTGGTTGATATGCCCAGTGTCACTCTATTAGAGAAACTGGTTTTCCCTCTCACAGCNGATATAAGTGACAGTTCAGCTGTTAACCTTTACCCTCATGGCTAGGTTTTCATTTATTAATATAATATAATATAATAATATGATATGATAAAACACAAACTGTCACTTTGGAGTCAGACAAGGCAAGCCAATAAAAGAAAAAGAGCCCAAGAGAAGGTACAGGAATCAGAGATCCACTCTGGATGCCATAATGTGTACANAGAGGACCTGGTGCAGACCTGTGCAGGCCCTGTGCTGCTGCTTCAGTCTCCGTGAGTTCATGTGAGCTTTGCTCATGTTGATTTAGAGGGCTTTGACTTCTTGTTCTCCTTCCCCTCTGTCTCTTATACTCTTTTTGCCTGCTCTTTTTTATTTTTTTATACAAGATTTCTCTGTGTAGCCCTGGCTGTTCTCACAGAGATCCGCCTGCCTCTGCATCCCAGTGCTGAGATTAAAGGCGTGTGCCACCACACCAGGCTAGTCATATTTGTCTTTCTGAATCTAGATTACCTTACTCAGGATGATTTTTTTTTCTAGTTCCATCCATTTGCCTGCAAATTTCATGATGTCATTTTTTTAGCAGCCTAGTAACACTCCATTGTATAAATGTACTACATTTTCTTCACCCATTCTTCTGTTGGGGGACATCTAGGTTGTTTCCAATTTCTGACTGCAACAAACATGATTAAGCAAGTGTCTCTGTGGCTGGATGAAGCATGCTTTGGTTATATGTCTAATCGGGGTGTAGNTGGATCTTGGGGTAGATCGATTCCCATCTTCCTGAGGAACCACAACACTGATTTCCATAGTGGCTATATGAGTTTGCATTCCCATCAGCAATGGATGAGTTCCCCTTACTCCATATCCTCTCCTTCACGAGCTGTCACCTGTTCTGTTGATCTTGGCCATTCTGACAGGTCTAAGATNAAATTTCAAGGTAGTTTTCATTTGCATTTCCCTCATGGCTAAGGATATTGAACATTTCTTTAAGAGTTTCTTAGCATTTGATTTTCCTCTGTTGAGAATTCTCTGTTTAGATCTGTACCCCAATTTTAATTGGATTATTTGTTTTCTTGATATCTTATTTCTTGAGTTCTTTACCTACAATTACTTATCTTCCCAGATGAGGCAAGTCAAAAGCCAGTTCTTAGTGTCTACAANGGCTNCTGTGAATCCTTAGAGCCTAGCTAGCGTCNGTAGGATGAATGGTTGACTGGCTGAACAGATGATTACTCATCAATTGTGTCTAAGGGAGGTGCTGTAGGCTTTTGTTCTTTGTTACCTCTTGAAAAACTATTCTAGGTTGGGCATTTATCACAACCAGCTTGGCATCGGTGAGTGGGGCAGGATTCTATGTCCCATTGCATTTTCCCAGTCTGACTAACAAAATCCACTCCATTNTAAANAGCCACAGAAGGACATGTGTGAGACATGAGGTACTTCTCCTTCAGGAAGAGACCCAGTCAGTTGAGATTGTAGAACCTCATTGAGCAAAGCAGTGTGCTANCCTGAACAGACATCTACACACTTGGGGACACTCCTGGGCAGCAATTCTTGTGGAAACTCTTACATTTGTGATATAATAGAGATTATTAAAAACTTGAAGATGAAAATCACTGTTTGTTNCCCCCATTTTAGTAAGCTTTTTGAAAAAAAAGGTTTATTCTTATTTATGTGTGTGTATGTGTGAGTGTATGCTCTGTATACTAGGGTAAATCTCAGGCTGGAGTTACAGGTAACTATGAACCAACTAGTGTGGGTTCTGGGAACTGAACTCAGGTNCTTTAGAAGAGCANCAAGCACTCTTAAATGCCAACCCATTTATNCAGCCTTTCAAATAACTTTGTCATTGACTTTCCCCTTGACCTGCCTCTATGACATTATTAGAATCCANACAAAACTGTCCACTCTCTGTGTTTGGTTAACTGGCTGGGGTCCTTTTGCTCTACCAAGAAAGAAATTCTAGATAAGGGAGAGGAAACTCTCCAAGTGCTGGTCGATGTTTGGCAGCATTTGTATCCCTTGCATTTGGCAGGGGCAAGCAGCAAGAGCAGATAAGGGAAGCAGCAGCAGGCAGCATCTTCTGAGGCTCTGGTTCTTGTTCAAGGCTAGTAAGTCAAGGATACCACACACCTCGGTAGCCTTGGTATTAGCTGGTGTCAAAGCTCCCCAGTGGGCCTGGGAATTAAGTTCCTTAACTCTTGACAACACCCAGTCTCACAGCTCCCACATCAACATGTCTAAGTTTCTCAGCCCAAAGACAGGGAAGTTCTCTGGAACTCTTTCGAAACTCGAGACCTTCATTTTCTCTTCTCTACCATTGTATAGCTTCTGATCCCTCCTCCCTGTCCTATTTTGCTTCCTCTCTGCCCCTACATTCCCNCTGAACTGCTCAGCTGCTGCTCCTTGTCAACACTGCTGCCCAGTTGCTCCTGTCAGGAGGTGGTTACCAACTTCCCTTGGCTGCTGTGGCTCCTTCTGCTACTCTTGGCCACCAGTATTTCTGCTCTGTCTCTTCTGCAGCTGTGGGTGCAGCTGTTCAGTTCACTGCCCTGGTGGCTCGGCCTAGCAGACACTCATCTCTGCCTCNGCCACTTGTCAGGGTCCCCATCAGTCCCTATAGATCCACCTCTGCTGCTGTGTTAGGTCCACTTGTTTCCCGAGGCCTGCCTCTGCCATTCACCAGGGTCTCATGACTCCCGCAGCTCCTCCTCCTTTGTAGTCATCAAAGTGACAGACCACACCACCACTTTTTTTGTCCTGGTGTGCCAGCCCACCACTCCCCCTTGCAGCTGTTGCTTCTGCTATGGCTTCTTTCTTTAGATAACCAGCTCAGCAGTTCAAACAAAAAGTAAAACCTTGAGAGAAGCTGTTCATTGGGTCTGATGCATCTGGGAATCATATTTATATCAGAAGCTATAGAAATGATCCTGTGCCTTGGCTTCTACACAGTGGGGCCTGGCTGTGTGCACTTCCCTCCTGCCTTCTGCATGCTCCTCTCAGGGACAATTTGGAAGACCACATCTTCCCAAAATGCTCTAGCGGTGTTTCTGGTTCCATCTGTCCCTATGCAAACATGACAGTCCTCAACAGGAGGAGTGGTCATTTTCTGCTCGCCTTGAACTTAGACAGGATTTGCAACCCTTTAATAAAGATTCCCCAAGGCAGGTATTTTTCATGGTTTCTAAAGACCTACATTTAAAGACCTAAACACATCATGTTTCTCTCCAACCCCAAGNCCTATTTCTTCCTCAATATTCTTGCCCTCAGAACCCAGCTGCCATGTCGTGAGGATGCCCTACACCAATCACTGTGCCTGAGTGCACTGGCCAGCACCAGCCAGCTGGCATCGGTTTCTAAGTACAGGAATGGTAGTACTGGAGGTGTCTCCAGGCTGACTCACCAAGTGAGCAGAACAGCCTGCTTATGTAGTCAAAGAAGGGTTGCTTGCATCAATCCAGCATACCCTTCATGTAAATGAAGATTTGTGTTTCCACCAATCACGAGTTGTCTCTTCTGGAGTCACACCAC
>LZPO01044433.1:61485-71690 GCA_001675575.1 Neotoma lepida | reverse complement strand
TTAAATGTTAAAAGAAAAACCAAACCACAGACTAGAGGAAAGGTCTTGAAAGCAGAGTGAGAGAACAGTCAAGTCAGGCAAAGGCAGGTACCTCAGATTAACCTGATTATTCCANGGGAACTTTTAAAGCCAGAACAGCCTGAAAGGTGTGTTCCAAGTTCTGAAAGATCACAACTGTCAACCCAAACTAGCATAACCAGCAAAACTATTTTTTAAATTGAAGGAGAAATAAAAACCTCCGAGATAAAAACAGAGTAATAGAGTTTATGACCACTAAACCATCTCTACAGAGGATTCTGGAAGTCAGTAATAGTTAAGTTTCAAGAGAAGAATAAATACACCAACNGGTCACAGGGACTACATCACCAGGAAAGTTCGTCAAAAGAAAACACAATAAAATCAGCAAAATGACAGGAATTAATACACATCTTTTAATAATAACCCTGAATATCAATGATCTTATTTACCCAATAAAAAGACACAGACTAGTCCATTGGATTAGAAAATAAGATCCAGCTTTTCACTGCTTCCAGGAAACACACCTTACCATCAGTGAGAGACACTACTGTAGTGTCAAAGCTATTCCAAGCAAATGGTTCTAGGACACAAGCAGCCATAGCTAATCTAATATCTGACAATTAGACTGNAAACTACAACTCTTCAAAAGAGATAAAGAAGGTCTTTTTANGTCTATCAGAAGGACAATACACCAAAAGGATATTATAATTTTCTATATAAAGCCACCAACACAGATGCTCCCAAATTTGTTCTTCAAAAAATATCACTAGATGTAAAACCACAGGAAAACCCCCAAACACAGTGCTAGTGGGCAGCTTCAATAGCTGACTCTCACCCATAGACAGGTCATTTGGACAAAAATGAAACAGAGAAATGCCCAAGCTAAATCGCTGTAGAATACTATTTTAAGGTGTGTTACTTTTGTTAATGTTGCATTTGTTTAACTCTGTGAAGCTGTGTTACTGTGCCTGTCTAAAACACCTGATGGTCTAATAAAGAACTGAATGGCCAACAGTGAGGCAGGAGAAAGGGTAGGTGAGGCTGGCAGGCAGAGAGAAGATATAGAAGGAGAAATCTGGGAGAGGAAAAAGAAGGAGCTAGAGAAGGAAGAGGACATAAGGGCCTAGCNACCCTGCTACACAGCAAGCCACAGAGTAAGAAAAAAGAAAGATATACAGGAATAGAGAATGATAAAAGAGGCAAAAGGCAGACAGGCTAATGTAAGAAAAGATGATAAGAAACAAGCCAAGCTAAGGCCAGGCATTTATAATTAAGAATAAGCCTCCAGGAGTGATTTATTTGGGAGCTGGGTGGTGGCCCCCCAAAAGAATAAAGAAAACAACAACACTAAATAACATCATAAATCAAATGGGCCTAACAGCACATACAGATCATTCCAGCCAAACACTAAAACATGCATTCTTCTCAACAACCCATGCCACAGTTCTTTAGAAACAACCAAATATTAGAATACTAAGCAAGTCTCAACAAACACAGGAAAAAGAAAATACCATTTTCTCTATATAACCACAATGGAATAAAGATAGGTATCAACAGTGCTAAAAACTACAGAAAATACATAAGCTCATGGAGACTGACCCACACACAACTGGGTGATAATTTAGTCACTGAAGAAATAAGAAAGAAATTAAAAATTCCTAGAATTGAATGAAAATTAAAGCACAACATACAAAGATCAGAGCAAGGTGGTCCTAAGATGAAAGTTTATAGTGTCTGGTGCCTACAGAAAAAAAATCGGAGCAATCTCAAATTAATAAGTTGATGATAGACCTGCAGGCTTTGGAAAACCAAGAACAAACCAAACCCTGAATCAGCAGATAGGAAGAGATCATCAAAACAAGAGTAAAAAAAATAATGAAATAGAAATAAAAANATGAAAAGAATCAGTGAAACTAAGAAAAGATAAACATGATTAATGAGTCCTTAGCCAAATTAACTAAAAGAAAGAGCAAGAAGACCCAAATTAATACAACTAGAAATAAAAGAAAATATTTTACAGATGNCAATGGAATTCAGAAAACAATCAGGACATACTTTAAAAATCTGTATGTGCCGGCTAGTTTTATGTCAACATGATACAAGCTAAAGTCATCTGAGAGGAGGGAACCTCAATTAAGAAAATGTCCAAATAATAGCATGCTGTAGGGTAAGCCTGTAGAGCATTTTCTTAATTAGTAATTGATCCNGAAGGGCCCAGCCCATTGNGGGTGGTGGCCATCCCTAGTCTGATGGTCCTGGGTTCTATAAAAAATCAGACTGAGCAAGCCTTGTTGAGGAAGCCAGTAAGTAGCAGCTTTCCATGGCCTCTGCATCAGCTCCTGCCACCAGATTACTGCCCAGTTTGAGTTCCTGTCCTGCCTTCTTTCAATGATGAATAGGGCTATGGAAGTGTAAGCCAAATAAACCCTTTCCTCTTCAAGTTACTTTGACATGGTATTTTGTAGCAGCAATAGAANCCCTAACTATGACACTACAATCCACCAAATTTTAAAACCTAAGCATGNAACCTACCCAAAATAAACCAAGATGAAGTAAATAATTTCAGCATTTCCATAGCCAGCAACAAGATTGACAGTGATTTAAACTCTCCAATTTAAAAAGGTCCAGGACCAGATGGATTTACTGCCAAATTCTCTAGAACTTCAAAGAACCAGCATCAACACCACTCAAATTGTTCCATGAGACTAGACAAAGAAGGAGGGCAGCCAAAATCTTTGTACCCAGGCAATGTTACCCTGATAGCAAAACCAAATAAAGATAAAACAACAAAAAAGAGAAAATCACAGCCCAATCTCCCTGATAAGCATAGATACAAACGTTCTCAGTATCTTCTTGGATGACTACAGTGAAACATTGTTTTCCAGATTTAACAGGGCAGTTGCACGTATGAATTCACAGTGATTATGACAGCATGCACAAAACCTGTGCAAGATCAAGCCAGACAATCCCAGCATGGAGGAAAGAGCTGCTCATGAAATGCTAGCTGAAAAGCCTTTGATGAATTCTGGGGAGGGAGTGTCAGTATTCTGTAGGACATNGGAGGCTACCCGTGCTCCAGTAGATGGTCCTAAACCGATGCATATACAGACAGCATTAAAGAGACTTAAGTAGCATTAAGAGGATTTTAAAGTAAAAAAAACAAAAAACAGAGCACATGAACTTAGGAGGGGAAAATAGTGCTGGGGTTAGGGGAAGAATTAAAGGGAGGAAGTGGGGAGTGGATTGGGTCAAAACACATTATATTCATGCATGAAATTCTCAAACACAAAAAAGCAAAGAAATCAAACAGGAAAAACATATGCCTTAAAATGTGCCCAGGAGCATGATAGTGCCAGGAAGGTTATGGGGATTGCCAATTGCTTTGAGGCTGGATTTGAGGCCTGCTCCACAGGAAGGGATTCTGGCCTAGAACTGTAAACCTGGCCAAAAGTCCATGACTTTGGAGGTCACAGCCCCCTAGGGAGGAGCCTACTGCTGTTATTTTCCTAAACAATGTACTGTCAAACTATCTTCTTAATATTTGCTTATATACCTATAGATGAGTGCTGCCTTCAACTTTGGCCAGAGAAGCTTCTCTCTGCAGTGATCATCAGTCAGTGCANAGACTCATAACTGGCCAAAATGCTGAGAAAAAGAGTCTGCCGGGTGATCAACTTGAAACGGTACAGCTATATCATTTCCTACCAAGGCTCAGAAATAATGAAGGAAAAGGAACAGAAGGGNTGTAAGAGCCAGTGAAAGGGGAAGAGTACTGTGAAATGCCAGTTTCAGGACATGGCATGGCCATTGCTCCCATGAAATCACTACAGCTACGATTACTCATGTAATGACATGACAACCAGTCATCCATTAAGTGGCACTCAATGGACTCAATAATTAGTTAACACATACACACATATACACACACACACATACATAAACACACACACATACATAAATACACACATACATAAACATACACATACATACACACACATACATAAACACACACATACATAAACACACACATACATACATACACACTGCTTACATGTATAACATTGCTAAAGAATAAATAAATTAAACTCTATTTAAAAAATTCTTAATAAAATACTGGCACACAGAATTAAGATCATTAAAAAGTTCATTCATCACAACAAAGTTGGTTTCATTCCAGAAATGCAAGAATGATTTAACATATGTAAATGAATACATGTTATGTATCATATAAACAGACTCAAAGACAGAAATCACATGATCACCTCATAAGAGAAAAGGTCTTTGATGAAAATCCAGCACCCCTTCATGATAAAAGTTATGGAGAGGCTAGGGATGAAGGAAGCATACTTCAAAAAAAAGGTTATATATGACAGACAAATAGCCAACACCATAAATGAAGAAAACTTTGGAGTTCCCACTAAAATCAGGAACAAGACAAGGATGTCCACTCTACTTACTACTATTCAATATATTGACTGAAATCTTAGCTAGAGTGATAAGACAAGAGAAGAAAATAAAAGTGATACAAATAGGAAAAAGGCATGGTGTCCCTATTTATACATGATGTAGTATTTACACAGGAGATTCTAACAACTCCACCAAAAAGTCTTAGAGCTGATAACTTCAACAAAGTTGCAGGCTAGCTAGAAAATGACGTTAACTTGGATGTCCATCAGCTGATGAATGGATAAGAAAAAGTGTGGCTCCCTATACACAATGGAAAGCAAAAAGAAATCATGAACTTTGCAGGAAAATGGCTAGAACTAGAAAAATTATACTGAGTGAGCTAACTCATACCTAGATAGTAAGTGTCGTGTGTTTTTTTTCTCCATATATGGATTCTAGCTTCAAATATTTTGTTTTGTGTGTTTAACTTGAGACACAAGTGTTAAGGAGGGGGAATCATAGACTACAGGCAAACCAAATGTAATGAGATGGAATACTGGAGGTGGTAATGCTTAAACCAGGTGGGGAGTATGGAGGACATCAGGAGGGGAGACAGGGAAGGCTAATCCAAACAAAGGGTTTAGGAAAAACTGTATGGAGGCCTACAATCTCCCAACCCAACTAAAAACTATGTGGAAGAACAGTAGAACCTTTGTAAACTAAAAGACGAACAGTAGTAAGGGTTCAAGGATGGGGAAGTGTTTGGGGGAGATGGTGTGGTAGAGTGAGGGTTAACCAAAGCTAAGAATCTAGTAGTCTTAGGGAAGTTCACTAGTTAGTGAACTAATTTCAAAACACAACTTGAAAAACTAAGAGTTCAGACAGATTGTCCTATGTGGGCAGACAATGTTCTACCTATAAAACATGGGTTATTAAGTGCTAATTGCAAAACAAGGCATGAGACACCCCTTATGAATTGTGGGCTTTGGCTTCAAGACATAGAGAAATTAATCTTGAACTGCTATGCAGGCTGCTGGGGGACAAAAGACACCACTGGTCTTAGCCCATGCTGGGCCCTGCTTACTGCAGNGACCTTAACATGTCACTAGAGCAGTAGCAACACANCTGTGTGGTGGTTTGAATGAAATGCACTGCATAAGTTTTGGGCATTTATACTTGGTCCCAGTTGGTGGCTGTTTAGGAAGGGTTGGAGGGATAGCCTTGCTGGAAAAAGTATGTTCCTGAGGAGAGGCTTTGAGGTTCCATAAGACTTGGGCCATTCCCAGTGTGTTCTCTGCCTCTTGCTTCTGTTTTGTGATGAGAGCTTTCAGCTGTTCCTGCCACCATGATGGTGATGTATTCCTATTCCCTGGNGGGAACTGTAAACTGCAAATAAATCTTCCCTCCTGNAAGCTGCCTCGGTAAGGGTGTTTTATCATGGCAGGAGAAAATTAACTAACACAAACTATACAACTAACACAACTAACTACTTTTGATTGGATTTGAGGCCTGCTCCACAAGAGGAAAAATCATGCCTGATTATATGAACCTGGTCAAAAGAGCCTGGACGAGTAGGTCCTAAATCCTAGGGAGAACTGCTATAACACACACACACACACACACACACACACACACACACACACACACCTTGTCCAGGGAAGCTTCTTTATGAAATGGGCATCAGTCAATGAAGAGATGCATTACAGGTCAAAGTGATGCGAACAAGAAATTACATGCCTAGTCCTAAACAGGACGTCCATATTAACCCCACCACCTGCCAATATTCAGGGAGCATCATGGAAGAGCAGAGGAAAAGAACGTAAGCATTGACAGATGTGGAGGGATGCTCTGGGATACTGTCTTCTGGGCATGACANGGCTATGGCAACCATGAACTCACAGGGGCTGTAGTTAGTAGTCACCTACATAAGACCTACACATTATCAAGCCAGCCAAAATTACAGCATATACACTTTATTGCAGAGCTACTAGCTATTGAAAATTGTTGGAAGGAGAATCTTGGTTTGTTTTTGGTTTTTGGTTTTTTTGTTTGTTTATTTGGATGTGGCCACTAGTAGGATGTATGAAATTCTCAAAAATAAAAATAAGCTTTTACAATCTGTGAAGTATTTGAATTTCCCTAGGAACTATGGATGTAGAGCATCATTTGATTATCAAGTCTCTAAATATATGTAATTAGTTTTAGAATTAATCTGTTCTCTTATGGCTATAAGACATGATCCATAGCAATAATTACTTTGTAAAATACATAATCAATAATTTATACATTTTTGTGATATGTGTCTTTTTATTTTTGATTCATAGGTATCTTTTGTATATTTTGAAAATGTACTCATATCCTATATGACTTGCAGAATTTTCTCCAAAGTTTCAGATTGTCTTTTCATTTTTTACAATCTACTCTGACTCCCGTATATTTTAATAATAAAGTATAAAACATCTATTTTTCTTTGTAAACAGAAAAGAAAAAGAAATGCCTGTTGCTTAGCCACCCAGTCTGGGGTAGTTTGTTAGAGCGCCTGGCGCTAAGACAACCATCATTGCCTCGCCAGACCACAGGAGCTATCCAAACAAGCCCATTTAAGAAGCCAGACTGCCATTCAGAGACATACTTGTTGTTTGTACGCTGTGTTGAGTCTCAGTACCATGAGACTGCTTGATACAAGATGAAATCATTCTTGTCTGACCCCTGACCCAGACAAACCNGGAGCTGGGACATAATGAAAGAGGGGGGAGGGATATCCTGCCTGTCTGAGATAAGTACAGCTTCAAGGATTGTCTAAAGACACACAAGAGATTCCTTCTCATCCTATATACATCCCATGAACATAGACACAGATTCCTGNAGNAGAGTTTATCTTCAACATTCTTGAAGACTGCAGCAATCCAGACAGCAGGCTTTACACAGAACACTCGCCCCAGCAACTGCATCTCCACCAATAAGCAGACACCAAACTCACGTCTCCACCAATGAGTTAACATCAAGCCCCACACCTCCACCAATGAGCTGACACCAAGCCCCACACCTCCATCAATAGCTGACCCTGGGTCTTCCATCAATGAGCCGGCACAGATCCTGCCCAAGTCTTTCAAGACCAATGAACTCTGGGTTCAAGACACTTAAGTCTCCTATCTTGACTTTAAAGCCCTCACTTCCACCTCTTTGAAAACCCCCTATTTTTCTATGGCAAGTTTTCAGGAATTCTGCTATTGCCAGTTCAGAATCCTTCTTCTTTAGGGAATATCCCTCNCCCTCATCCNCTCCATCTCCCTCTCCCCCTCCCCTTCCCTCTCTCTAGTTCACAGTAGTGATGAATTTTATACTTTACACATGAAGAACCACTAGAATAATCATCTCTGAGCCTGTGCTGGCTAGATTCAGGTCAGCTTGACACAAGCTGGAGTGATTTTAGATGAGGGAACCTTACTTAAGAAAATGTCCCCACCAGATTGGCATGTGGGAAAGCCCATGGCACATCTTCTTGATTGATGTGGGAGTGCCCAGGTCACTATGTGTGGTGTCCTGGATAGTATATAAAAAAAGACAGACCCTCGAGTAAGCCATAGGGAGCAAGCCAGTAAACAGCACCCCTTTATGGCCTCTGCGTCAACTCCCGCCTCCATGTTCCTGCCCTGCTTGAATTCCTGCCCTGACTTTCTGTTGTCCTGGGAGTTGTAAAAGCTGAAATAAACCTTCCTTTTCCCAAGTTGTTCATGGTCATAGTATTTGATCACAGCGTGGAACCCTTGCCTAAGACAATTCCCATAAGGTAAATNCCATTGTTGTTAACGCCGTTCAACAATTTTGTCTTTAGTAGACATTTCCCATTTGGTATCTTACAGNAAATGTCTTTGGGTTCCCAGTGTTACCTCGAGCATAAAAGAGACACTAATTTTCAGAGCAAATTTATGAAGGACCTTACCAACTCTGTCCTAAAAGTATCAGTTGTCCATCTTTCAAAAAGCCCCCCTGAGGTGGCCTGACTCCCCAAGTGCTGTGGCTGCTGAATCTCACNGCTCAGGTAAGACATTTCATTAGAACCTTCTATTCGAAACTTCCAGAACTCTTCAAGGTTCAAATTGTTACATTTTATCCCACCTTAACGGTTAAATATGTTGAAATGTCACATCTTCTGAAAGGGAATAAACATACAACATCTCACCTACTGAGAGCTCAAGCACCGTGTGTGCACACATTCATGTGTATACAGGTCCACACGCACATGTGTCCAATTGTGTGTGCATGTGTGTGCACATGCATGGGAAGGCCAGATGCAACACTTGGTTATTCCTCGAGGGCTATCAATTTTTTTAAATNTTGAGACAAGGCCTGCAACTCACCCAGTAAGCTGCACTGACGAGTGAGCAAGCCCCAGGGATCCACCACCTTCCACCTCCCCAGCACTGGGATTACAAGCGTGCACCACACATAGCTTTTTTTTAACACAGATTTTGAAGCTTGAGCTCAGGCTCTTGTGGTTGCAATCCAAGCACTTTACCAACTAAGCTATCTGCCCACACTGTGAACATACATTTTTATTTGGCTCTTTAGATGGGTCTATGTCCCTCCCCTAATGCTAAGCAAATGACACTCACAATTTGAAAGCTTTTGGGATTCTTTTTAGGATACCTTTGTTGGTTTAACTAAGATCATTTGAACTCTGTGGATGAAAAAAGAGAGGACTCTGTCCNCAAGAGCCTTCAACTTTGACACCTGGACAAAGTATTCTCTATAACAATTACCTTTTTGTCTCTGAATACAGAAAAGTCACTCCAGAGACACGATGTTGAATCCAAGTGTAGGTACAGATCACCCCCGTTTTCTGAAAGTCTGGTGTTGGATCCCACCATCCTAGCCATAACCAGTAGCCNAGCGTGTTATCTAATAGAAGCATAATCTTCAACTTCCTCTCCACTCTCCGTTTTACTCAGACACTGACACCAAGAAGCAAACTCCAAGGTAGAGAACTGTCTCCTTCACCGAGATGGCTGCTCCCTGACTGTGGGGGCCATTCAAGCAGACATGGATAAATTTAGAAGCTATCTGTCTCCTGCAACGCTAAGCCACCTGAAAAACAGCAGGTGGTAGAGTCGCCCAGCACCGTAAACAGCAGGCGATATTCCAGGCCCAAACTGCCAGATGACAGCTGTGACAGAGGTTAGCTTCTTCCATGGGAGGGGACATTTGTGGGATGAAGTTGACATCTTTTCAAAGCACCAGGAGGCTTCCGATTGGCCAGAGCTTGGCTGGCCACCTCTGCTTCTAGGGGTTGCACAGCTGTCTAAATGGAGCAGGGGAAATTATAGGGAGAGTCAACAGCTGGCTAAAAAAGAAATCGGAGAGCTCACTTCTCTCTGTGTACAGTGCAGACACCCTCNCAGTCCCAGGTAGGAAGAGNAAGGATTGACAGTCTGCCATTTGCAAGCGGAAGGGATGCTCCTTATTAACCCCACCACAGGATAGTTACCACAGGCTGAGTATGCTGGATATCCACAAGGAGGGATGTCCCCTTACACCTTGCAGTTTTAACTCCCCATTAGAACCTGCTTCGTGGAATTTTACATTCAGCCACAGGAACTTTGAAATACTCAAGTTCTGATTTCACTGAGGAGCTCCTACCTGGTTTTATGTCCCCCTCATAATTTCCAACACTGGCTTTCAGGTCTGTCCAATGGGGTGTCCCATTCTGCCATCCTGCTTCCCAGGGTGTTAATGTCATGGAAACTGTAGCACATTTTAAAAATAGAAAAAAAAANNNANNNTTNGNNCNNNNAANTNNC
>LZPO01044432.1:468652-486113 GCA_001675575.1 Neotoma lepida | reverse complement strand
ATTTCAGAAGCTGCAGTTGATGGTTAGCTAACTCCATTACTGTGGACCTGAGGTGAGACAGAATCATGGTGGCAAGATCATGTGACAGAGACTGCTCACTGCTNAGTGTCCAGAAGACAAANTAATATAAGACACAATCCATCCCTCAAAGGACACGTCTAATGGCATACTTTCCTAACCAGGTTCTACCTCCTAATGTTTCAATCACTTCCAAGCAATGTCATCAATTAGGAATCCACCAGGGAATGAATCTTTTTATGGAGTCATGAGCCAATCATTCCCTGCAACTTCAGTTGGCAACCAAGTCTCCCTTATATAAAAGCCTATGGAGGACATTTCATAATTAAGTCATAACGTTACCTCNNCCNAATGTAGAGAGATGTCAGGGCATGCCATCCTGCACACATTTAGGGAAAGCCCCCAGACCTACAGGGTACAATCTTGAAATTCACNATAAACCCAAGCACAACTACAGTTCCACAGTCAGTTTCTGTGCCTGCANGAGAGGCCGGGAAACATGTGACAAAGTCAGCTTCACTCTTCCCACAGTTGACTGTGACCTTACCCAGTTCTGGCTCACTTTGCAGGGGAAGCANGTTGGGGACAAGAACCTCTCCATGGGCAGGAANAGCCTGGCATNAGCGGCCACCTGACTTGTTTTGTATGCCGTCAAAACCTATCCCCATGCTTTCCCAGACCCCAGTAGTGGACAATTAATTTGCAACATAAAGGCAGAGGGTGAGGCAGAAGCTTGTCCAGGGGATCAACCTCACAGGAATGGCTGGAGGAAAGGCACAGAAGGGGAAGTGAGCTTTTCCAGAAGGACCCATGTAGGACTGGTTTGATGATAGTCTGGATAAGAAGGTGTGGCTAATACCCTCAGATCCAGCATGCACCCACTTGCTTCCCTCCCTCAGCTCTAACCCAGTGGCCTGGGAAATAGTCAAAAAAGAAGACCAGCCCTTTTCACAGCCTCCAGGCTCCCTCTGTATCTTCATGTGTCCCCGAGTTTTCCTCCTGTTCTATCTTGTGTTTGTCCTGGTGGACAGAAGCANCGGCCTGAAAGCACCAGGGAAGGGATCCCATGAACTCATTCATGTCTGTGTTGCCTTGCAAAGAAACAGGCTTTAAACCAAAAGGAAGAATCCAAATGGTGGAGTCTAGGCATCAGGGGCTGCATGGGGGAAATAATTCTGGTCCAGAAAGTCGGAGGAGATGCTCCCCCAGATACATCAGTTTCATCGTGGTGGCTGCTTCCTCTAATTCCCATGGCACCTGGCACCACCTCCTACACAGGAAATCTTACTGAACTATGNTAAGAGGAGACTCCTATTGTCACTTTTCCCTACTCACAATGTACACTGTGAGCAAGTNTCCCCACTGAGCCATAGACAGACCCCATGGCAGCTGATCCATGGTTACCAGGTAACCTCTTTTCTCCTCACACTGGCCTTCTCACCTGTAAGGCACAGCCCACCTCCTTCCTGGCTCCCTGGGTACCTGGGTCTCTGGCTACANGTGGCCCAGGCATTTAGGAGGCAAAGCTATCCTCATTTCCACCATACCTTCGATACTGAGGACATCTGCTACACTGAGGGTGTCCTCACTGTCCCCATATCTGCTATACTGATTACCTGTATTTCCATCCTCAACAGNTGTCTTAGTTATGGTTTTTATTGCTGTGAAGAGACACCATGACCACAGCAAATCTTGTAAAGGAAACATTTCATTGGGGGTGGCTCGTTTACAATTTCAGAGGTTCAGCCCATTATCATCATGATGGGGAACACGGCAGCACTCAGGNGNATTTAGTGCCGGAGCTGAGAGTGCTACATCTTNCAGGCAACAGGAAGTCCATTGAGTGTCACANTGAGAGAAACTTGAGCAAAAGAGACTTCAAAGCCTGCTCCAACAGTGACACACNTCCTCCAACAAGGCCATACCTCCAAGTAGNACCACTCCCTTTGGGGGCCNTTTTCTTTCAAACCACCACAACAAGGGAAGATAATTTGAGAAACTTGTACCAAATGTCCATCTTATCCTGGTGGTACAGCCTGAAGTCCCAGCTACTCCAGAAGCTGAGGAAAGAGAATCACAAATTCAAGACTTGCCTACAGAGTGGGTTTGGGACAATTTAGTGAGACTCTATCAAAATAAAAAGCAAAAAACATATAGCTTAGTGGTAAGGTGCTTGCTTAGCATGCTGAGTCCCTGGGTTCCAAAAATAGAAAGAAAGAAAAAAAAACTCTTTTTTTTTCTGGTGCTTAGGAGACATGTAGGCAGGAGGGGGACAAGAATCTGGGTACCAGAAAGTATCTCCAATAGCACTAATGAGCCCCCAAGGTGTTTGCCTCCTGCTGCAGGATAAGATGAGAGGGGAAAAGGATGTCTAGACCCCAGTCTGCTCCAGGCAGATGGCAAGGACCAAGAGAGGCTGAGAGCCNACTTCTTTCCAGTCAGACNCAGNTGTACTGTGGTTTCCACAGCAGACAGAGATGGCCTGGAAGGAGGGCTGGCAACAGGAGACAGCTTCAAATGGGGGGTCTTCTCTCTGGTCCTCCCTGTGCTGGGACCTCATGAGAAGATGACCCCAAGTGGTCACTGTCCCAAAATGGCAGCTATTCCTGCTATGTGTTTGCCTGCTCAGAACCCTCTGATAGCCTAACAGAAGACACATTTCCAAGCCTGGGTGCTCATATGGGTCACGGTCAACATCACACACACATGCACCCCACTCCTCTGCAGGTATACACACAGATTTAAGAACATGGGAGAGGAAGCAGACGGGGGAAACAGCCATTTCTATGCTAAGCATCCTCATGCAATCTGAGGGGTAGAAGATGAAACCCTTAAAGTGCTAAAGAAATCAAGGAACCTGGGGTGCCCCTGCCCTGAAGCCTGGATGAGAGAACCTANACCACTAAGGCTTACCTGGACTTGAGCTCTGTCCCTGGATTCTGGGGACCCATCAGGCTAGGGAAGGGCTGTTCCCTGGAAATCAGTACCCCCATTTGGAACAGTGCTATGCCCAATGATATACCTTCCCCACCCTAGCACTGTGACCCCGGCTGGCAGCAGCCTGCCCTTGCCTCTCCTTATGGAAACTACTTCTCCTAGAGGAAGGTGGATCTGATGGAAGCAGTTGGGCCAGGGCCTTGGAGAGTGGGTCCTAGCAGCCATCTAACAGTTTGTTCAGATATGCTCCTCTCTGTGCCTCATTCATATGACTCCCCATTCGTATGACTCCAAAGGCTCTTCCCACAGCATGTCCATCCTGGGGCATCTGGTGGGCTCACGTAGGGTGAGATGTGTGAATGGTAAGATCAAAGCATCGTCTTTTGCAGCTGAGGACACACTGTCTTCTTTTAGAGAAGAAAACCTCTGTATGGAGCATGACAAGACAATGGACAGGGTTTCAGATGGGAGGACAAGCCTTTACTGTGCCCCATGAAGGTGGACATGTCTTCTGACAAGGGTGAAATTTTTGACCTAGAATAGGGCCTGAGCCTTACTATTTGGCCAAATCTCAGAAATAAATATGAAGAAAGAAGCAGCCATTAGTCCAGGAATGGACAAATCAAGTGTCCCTAGATTCTCACTGTCCCAGGACTGTCTCCTGGGACCAAAGGGCCAGTTACTGCTAGTACTACAACCTACAGGGATGGAGTGACGGGTCTCATAAACCATCCATCCATTGCAGAAAGGACACCGAACTAAAACAAGCACTAAAGGTANCCTTATAGGATAAAAGTTGAAAATCATGTCACTTAGGGCCAGGGATGAGGCAGTGCAGGTGGGAGCAAAGCCTACATACTTGCTTCCATGATGTGGGTTGGTTGTATGGGCTGTGCCAGCATCTGGTCCTGTTTTGTACTGGCTGAACCACCTAGTGGCCCTGCCTAGTACCTAGCAAACAGAACTCAAGACTTCCCGGCTCTGGCAGCTCCTTGCCTTGTGTTGCAATGTCCAACATTGATTCGTTATTTTACCCTCCAGTTTTAGAAGCCCAGTTTTTATTCATGCATACGGTCTACTTCCAATTTTGTGACATTTTGCTAACAAGAAAACAGAACATAGAAAGATTGGAAGACTCAGCTCAGCTCACATATTCAATGCATAGACTTGAACCCAGGTCCCCAGGCTTCATTCAGAAACTCCTTCCACTGCACTGATGCTGATGGGCGAAGACGGCCTCAGTCTACTCCCCCAGGGCAGGAGGGCAGGAGGGCCAGCGTTGATGGATGCCCAGGAGCTCATAGCATGGCGGGGAGTTTTCCCGCAAAATGGAGCAGGCCGCCAGCATGCTTATTACCCAAGCTTATTCCTTCTCATAATAAATGGAGCCCCCGGAGGGCCAGGCATGATGGGGTGGGGTGAGATGGGGAGTGAAGACTATTACGGGATTTTAACCTCCGTCTTCTCTTTCCGGGCCCCTGGAACAGCTGTTCGACAAAATGGATCTGTGCAGACAATCATTTTTGCTGCATTACTTAATATACAGTTGCTCTCGGCAAGAGATATAATTGACTTGCTTAACTAATCAATCTTTCTATAAGCATAGCTGCCTTTCCTCTCCCACTGGGGGAGGGAGGCAGGGGGAGAGGGTGGAAAAGAGAAATTGCAGGGAACAACCTTTGGCATGAATTACAGCGCTCTAACACCCAGCTGAGCTCTCGGAGCTGAGGGCAAAAGCTGCCGCGAAGCGTTCCCATCAAGGTTCCTTTCTGGACCAGATGTGGTCTATGGTGGCCTGGGGTAATGGTGACCCCAGCGTGAGATGGAGGCAGAGTGCTAACAACAGAGGTCAAAGGAATCACAGCCCAGACGATGCAAAAATCACTCCAGATTGTCTTAGCCATAATTTGCTCCATCTTTAGTGATAAGAGTGTGTTCACTGACTAGGGATGCTACAACTAGTGAAGCCATGGAGCTGTGGGTAGAATCTCATTTGGCTGAAGAAAACAATCCAGCTCCTCTCCCAACTCATCGTCCTCCACTCCACCACCCCCGTGCATCACCCTGGTATCCCACAAGGCCTATCTTCACCACCACGCATATGCCAAGGACCAAAATGGCAAGTTTTATGGACAAGGAACAGTTCATTAACAAGGTGCCNGTAGTGAGGAGGTGGGAGCCCTGATTCTCAAATATACTTTCTCAAAGGTAGGGTTTAGCGGTACTTATGGAATAAAGAAACAGATTGGAGACTGAGGAGATGGCTCAGTTGGTAAAGTGTTTGCTACGTAAACATAAGGACCTGGGTTCAAATCCCACATAGAAAGATGGAAGTGGCAGAGTGCCTATAATCCAGGGCTGTGAAGGCAGAGACAGGGGCATCCCTGGAGTTCACTGGCCTGCCAGCCAAGGCTTATCAGTGANTGTTAGGTTCAGAAAGAGATCTTGTGATGACTAGTATTAACTGTCCACTTGAACACTTCTAGAATTAGCTAGGAGACAGGCCTCTGGGCATACCTGTGGAGGATTATGTCAGTTATATTCATTGATATGGGGAAATCCATCTTAAGGGTGGGCCAGCCCATTCCTTAAGCTTGGGTCCTGAGCTGAGTACAATGGAGAAAAGGAGCTGAGTTCAAGTATGCATACATTTATTATTCTGTTCTTCTGACAGTGGCCGTGATGTGACCAGAAGCTTCAAACTCCTGCTGTCTTGGCTTTCCCATCATGGTGGGCTGTGCCTTGAATTGTGAGCTAAAATAACCCCCCTGTGGTAGTTTGAATGTAATTGGCTCCCATAATCCCATTGGGAGTGGTACTATTAGGAGATGTGGCTTTGTTGGAGTGGGTATGGCGTTGTTGGAGTAAGTGTGTCACTGTAGAGGTGAGCCTTTGAGGTTTCTTATGCTCATGATACCACCTAGTATCTCAGTCGACTTCCTGCTGCCTGCAAGATGTAGGACACTCAGCTGCCTGCATGCCACCATGCTCCCCATCATGATGATCATAGACTGAACCTCTGAACTGTAAGCCACCACCTCAATTAAATGTCTTCTTTTATGAGAGTTGCCCTGGTCATGGTGTCTCTTCACAGCAATAGACACCCTGACTAAGACACTTTCCTTCTNCAAGTTGCTTTTGTTGAAGCATTTTACCACAGCAACAACAGAAAAGAAACCAAGACAGACCCTGCCTCAAAAAATAAGGCAGGGAGCTACTAAGGAAGCCAACCAACATCATGTTGTTCTAACTTCAACACAGTGGCTGAGCCTTAATCTACTGCTATCTCAGCCAGCAACTGCATCTCCACAGTTACCAGCCTGCTTAGCTAGCAGTGGCCTAGCCACTCAAGCTGCAGTCTGTGGAGAATTCTGTTCCCACAGGCACTGGCCCTGTCACTGCTGCTAAAGGTAGCTTTAAATTTCTGTTGTCCCAGTTATGAGTAAGACTCGAGATTCAAAGGCTGGGGTGAAAACCTGTGAGCTCAGAGAGGCTGAGTAGCAACTAGCTAACCCTCTCTCCTTGCTGGTGTCCACAGAAGACCCCTGCTTGCCCTTCGCCAAACCACAAAAAGCTTCACTACTCCAAACCCCACCCTACTACTTCCTGTGTCTCTCTCCCAGATGCCCTCTGATCCTCTAGGATTACTTTCTGTCAACTAGTTGCTAACGCAGCCTCCTGACCCAAGGTTAATTTTAGTTAATTAACATAAATGCAAACTTGGAGTTCACAGTGTGATTGAATATCCCCCACCAACCTCTGGTGTCCACACACATGTGCACACNAGGGCTCACACACACCCTCAGACACACATGTATAAGCACACATACAAGAGGAAGAGTGGCCTAAGGAAAAGGTGGTTGAAAGCCAAAGTATAAAGTGGGGGTGGTAATCAGTGCTCTACCCACGCACAGTCAAGCTTCATGGCTACTCACAGGACTCTTGTTCAGAAAACAGGATTAGTGTGGTCTAAACATGGACGCATCTGCTCACTAGACCCACATGCATCCAGCCTGAGGACTTGGGGGNTCGCTAGTTGTCTGTAAACATGTTTCTCTAGCTGTGTGTGGAAAACCCTGACAGAACCCTGAGGAAGGAGGGCCTTTGGATCTGAAGCCTGTGCTTCCTCTCCCTGAAATATGGGTAAGCAGTCAATGTGGGATTAAATATAGACTTAGGAAGTAAAAAATTACAATGTGGATATTTCCAGAGAACAGAGTTTTTTGTTTGTTTTGTTTGTGTTTGTTTGTTTGTTTTTTGTCACCAAGTGGGAAATTTTTTTCTAGAAAGGAGGTCCAAGAGCCACGTTCTGTTTTAATTAGTGTTTTTATCAATGCCACAGATGAAGTTTGAGAAAGGATGATCNCCTCGTTTGTATGTGACAAAGTTGGAAGGAATTAATTGCATAGCCNTCCATCTCAACCGAACTATGTTACCTTAGAGTCAGACCATCTCAGCAGGCATGAACACATGCCCAGACAACACAGATAAAATCCAGTAGTACTGTGTGTAAAGTCCGGTGTTTGGAGTCAAAGAATCAATTGAACTAGTCCGAGATAAAGGTGCTGTGGCTTGCCGGAGATCCGTAAATAAAAGATCTTAGAACCTGAGAATGACCACCAGTTCAATAGGAAGGTGTGGTGGCTGAGAAAAAGAAATCTGAAAGAGGCNCAATTAGAAGAAAGACACAACGGCCTCTCTGCATTTATCTTGGCTGGGGCCATCTGGACCAGAGGCCTGTGCTGTCACTCTCAGCTTAAAAGGAACAGAGGGCTGCCTGGAAACAGTGGCAAGGATTCTGGAAGCATGCTTCATTGAGAACAAATAACAACTACTCTCAAATATGAGTCATGCTACCCCTTGGAGCAGTGGTTCTCAATCTGTGTGCCTCAAGCCCTTTTGGAATTGAAAAACCCGTTCACGGGGTCACCTAAGACCTTCAGAAAACACAGATATTTACATTACAATTCATAACAGTAGCAAAGTTACAGATATGGAGTAGCAACGGCAATAATTTTATGGTTGGGGGTCACCACAGCATGAGGAACTGTGTTCAGGGGTCACAGCATTAGGAAGGTTGAGAGCTACTGCCTTAGAGGAAAGGGAAGCTCCGAGGCCCCTGGCAGTGCTGAGGTTTAAAAGGCAGGCTTGGGAGCCAGGCAGCTATCAGAGTTTTTATTGTGTTGTTGCTCTGATGGAAAGCAATCTTGGGAAGAGAGTTTATTTGGATTTTGATTCCAGGCCACAGTCTGTCATTTCAAGGAAATCAAGGTAGGAACTCAAGCAGCTAGTCACATCCCACCCATAGAAGAGACCAGCAAGAGAACATATGNATCCTTACTTGCTTGCTTCACTCATACAATTCCGGACCCTGCCTGGGGNATGGTGCTGCCAACAGTGGGGTGGGTCTTCCTACATCAATTAACACAACCCCCATAGACACGCCCTCAGGCCAACCTGATCTAGATAATTCCTTCACAAGATTTTCATTTTTTAAAANNNTNTNNTGTGTGTGTGTNCCTGCNTGCACATGAATGCATGTGTGCCCCATATGTCTCTAGGTGCCCACAGTTGCCAAAAGAGGTTGTAGATTCCCGGGAGCTAGAATTATAGGCAATTAGAAACACCTCACGTGGGAATCGGAAACCAAACTTGGATCCTCTAGAACAGCAAGTGCTCTTAACTACTGAACATCTCTCTAGTTCTCAAAAATCTCTTTGAAGGTGATTCTAGGTTGTATCAAATTGACAGTTAAAACTAACCAGCACACCACGAGTCTAGTCTCCAATCCCAGCTCTGCAATCTACTAGGTGGGTGTCCTAAAGACAAGTTTCTCTACTTCTCTGAACCCTACTTTCCATATCCATAAAATAGACAAAACATTTTTTACTTCCTGGGTGAAGCCAGTTAACATGTTCAAAGGCCTCTGTCTGAGCTAGGTTTCTATTGCTGTGATTAAAAAAAAAATCAAGCTCATAAGCAACTTGGATTTATTTTGCTTATACTTCCTCATCACAGTCCATCATGGAAAGAACAGGAACTCAAGGCAGGAACCTAGAGGCAAGAACTAAAACAGAGGCCATAAAGGAATACTATTTACTGGCTTGCTCCCCATTATTCGCTCAGCCTGCTTTCTTACAGCACCCAGGACCACCAGCCCAGGGGTCCCCACCCATAGTGGTTGGGCCCTTCCACATCAATTATTAATCAAGAAAACTTTGCACCACAGGCCAATCTGGTGGAGGTGTTTTCTCAACTGAGTTCCCCTTTTCTAAAATGACTCTAGCTTGTGTCAAGTTGCCATAAAACTGGCCAGCACAGTCTCCAAGAGAAGACAGGTACAGAATGAACATGTCAGAAACAAAGGTCAGGGCTATGCTGTCCTTGCACAAGGCCGACTAAGGTATAGGTGCAGACGTTTCCTGGAACTTCACCTCTGTAATGGAAAACTTCTCAACAACCGCAGCCTCTTGGAGCTCCAGAGGGTTCAGAAAAGGAAGCTCTAAGCATTGGAAATAACCTGAATTCATCAAACTAGAAAGCCCAGTGAACCAAAACCCCAGATAACATGGGGTGGNAAAAGGGCATTCCTGGCTGTGACTCACCACTGGGGACATGTCCCTGTCTGAAGGCTTTCATAACTGTTAAGACTCAGAGCCTCCAGGAAATCTCCATCCTTTCCCACCCCCTCTGAGGAGCTGGTCAACTTACTCCTTTTATAGATGGAGTATAAGAATCATTAGGGATGGGGAAGTAGGCAGCTCAGTGCTAGAGCACTTGCCTAGCATGCACTAAGCCTTAGGTTCAACTCCTAGCAATGGCAGGAGGTGAGGTGGAGTATCAGTAGGGTTACAAGACTTTACGGCTCCAAAGCCGAAGTTCTGAGTTATGCCCAGTATAAAGTCAGTCAGGGTTGTCATCAACAGAGTCAGCTGACAATTTGGGGGTGGGGTGATGCCCTGAGCACCTTCTAAGATACAGGAAGCTCGCACAGTGGGCTCTGGAATTGGCTCCCTGAGCAATGAATGAACACAAGTAAAGGCCAGATGCTTCTGGGCTCAGAGGAGAAAGAGAAANGGGATTTAATTACAGGAGACGCCAAGCTCCCCTGGGGACAGGAGGCTTCACACACAGCCAGGGTGACATTTTGGGAGGTCCGGCATGTCATTTCAGCATATTCACCTTAGACAGCTGGGGTTCCAGTCAGAACAAACCAGCAGGACACAGTGATTGAATTTCTAACGCAGAAAAGCCAATGAGCAGGTGGGCGTGGTCAAGCGTCCTGGCGGCCACAATGCAAGTTTTGTGGAAACGCTGCCAGGGACACTGCTCTGCTTTGCCCTTGNCTTGAAATGAACAAAGGTTATTTTAACACTCTCACCCAGGGTGACCTTGGGCATGTGGCTTATCTCTTGGAGCCTCAGATTCCATAGCTACAAAATGAAGGGTTGTGTTGGGTGCCNTGAAATGTCTTGTTCTGTGAAAACGTTTTGCCAAGAAACCTCACAACTGTGGGTCCCTTAGCTCTCTCCTGACCCTCCACTAGCGTTGGCAGGCCAGAATTGTGGTGATAGGTATAGAAGAAGAATTCTTGAGGAAGGGAGAAGTGCGCTTAAACTTGTAGGCTAAAGCCCACATCTGTGGGNTCTCCACCCCCAATGTGCAGTACTGTACCCCACCCAGAGGCATCTTCCTCACCCCACACAGAGCACTCCACCCACATGTCCCAGCCCAAGTGTTTCTCTGCTATGGTGACCCTAGTGAGCAGTGTAGAGTTAAGGAAAGGGACACAGACTGCTGACAGTCAGAGCCAGCTCCTTCCAGAGTCCTAGACTTCATCCTTTCTAAGAGTCAGCTTCCTTGTCCTAGGGAAAAGATGGATCAGGGTTTGATGCTGGGAGCGATCAGGCATTGCTTTAGCACACTAGCTCAGCCCCTCTCTGCAAATGGATGTGATTTTTTTATGGTGTTGTTTATGGAGCTGAATATTCAAACAGATTCTCTTTTCCCTTCCTTGGAGCTGGAAGAAACGGGCGCAGCCAGTACCATGCCCCACCCTGAGGTCAGAAACTGCCCCTGTCTTCCCTCAACCCAGCAGACAAAGTTCTAGTCCTTTCTCCTCCCTGTAAACCTCTCTAAGTCCCCTGTAATGCCAGGGGTGGAGTCTCAGAGCCTCCCATGTCTCCCAACCTCATCCATTCACTCCTCTGAAACTTAGAAGCCTGCGATTAGGGAAAATGAAGCAAAACAAAACAGAACAAAGCAGACAGGAGACTGTCTCTGCACTCTCTGCAACTGGGTCACCAGGGCTCTGCTTTTCCATTCCTCCACAAAAAAAGCTTATCTCTGGGGAACCTCTGAGCAGTTGTCTTTCTGTTAAACCATCAGGCTTCGGCCCTTTCCTTTGTTCTCTTCCTTCTTTCTCCTGGCCAGGTTCTGGCTATGACCAAATACACAACAAGAAGCAACTTAAAGAAGAAAGGGCTTCATTTAACTCATGGTTTAAGATGTAACTGTTTAAGAGCAAAGAAGCATGTCTGCCGAGTGGGATGTGGCTGGTCACATTATGACCACAATCAGGAAGCAGAGGGATGCTGGTACTCATCCAGCTTCCTCCTTTTTTTCTATTTTGCCTGGGACCCTAGCACACAGGATGATGCCACCCATATTCGGGGTGAATCTTTCTTCTTCAATGAAACATCCCTGGAAACACACTCATAGACATGCCCAGAGGTATGTCTGCTAGATGATTTCAAATTCAATCAAGCTGACAGCAAAGAGCAACCGTCACAGGCACCAATCACTGGCCTCATACTGAGTCCTCAGCTCCTGACTACAGCTTTTATTTCATAGGTAACAACATGCCATCACCCTAAACTGAACCCCACATCCATTCCAAGCACCAAATCTGCCTGTTGGACTGAAAGAAGCATATAGAGAAATAAATCATAAACTACTCCTAGCTACACCAAGTGTCCTCCCCAAGCCTCAGTCTTCCAT
This sequence comes from Neotoma lepida, assembly GCA_001675575.1. Classification (NCBI taxonomy): domain Eukaryota; kingdom Metazoa; phylum Chordata; class Mammalia; order Rodentia; family Cricetidae; genus Neotoma; species Neotoma lepida. The sequence goes on along the minus strand of LZPO01044432.1, from coordinate 474,158 downwards.
TTACGTAGAGCAGTGAAGGAGGTCTTCTCATGGAATTTTAAAAATTACGTGTGTGTGTGTGTGTGTGTGTGTGTGTGTGTGTGTGTGTGTGCATAGCTTTCAGGAGTTGGTTGGTGCCACCCATATTGGTTATTCTCCATTGTCAACTTAATTGAACACATCTCTGGACATGTCCATGAGTGTGTTTCCAGGGATATTTCACTAAAGAAAGACTCACCCTGAATATGGGTGGCTACTATCCCCTTCCACTATGTGGGTCTCAGGGATCAAACTCAGGTTGTCAGGCTTGGCAGCAAGCACCTTCACTGTCGAGTCATCTCACCTGCCCTTCTCACAGGTTTCTGCAGTGTGTTATAGCTAAACAACTCCAAGGATGGGGCAACATCTATGATGTATTTAAGCCAAGAGTCTCCAAACCTGTTGAAGTATAGATTCCTTTCTTATTATCATAACTCCTGTCCTGTTAGAATGAGGTTTCAGGGGACCCACTTGGGGAAATTCTGCATCAACTGGTCCTATGATGCCTGATGAGCCCTGACAGTTTATGATCCTACAGTCTACACCTTGCTAATATCACCAGCATGGCTAAAAACATGCATGGTCTCCCTGGTTCCCCATGACACATTTTGGTGGCCATCAAACCCCATCTGTGGGTGGGTGACTGAAGTCCTTCTTTGTTATTTACTTGCTGAAACTGGCAAGGTTTCAAGACATACACCCATAATCTACTTCACTGTGGCTGGTTTTTCTCATTGCTCATATAACTACAACAGGACCTCAGGAGTCAAGTTTCAATCTTATCTCTGCTACTTATAGCCATGGGGACTTGGACAAGTCACTTTGGCCTTCCAAGCCTCAGAGTGACACATGGAATTGTAAAACATCTCCCAAGATCTCCACATTAGGCATATGCACTCTGTACAATCCCCTCCCCTTGAATATAGGGTATCATTGATACAATTAGATTAGAAAACATCAACTGATTTTGAGTTAAGCAAAAGCGAGGTGATTTAGTGTGGGCCTTCTCTAGTGAGGTGAGCTCATTCTGAAAAGATTGTGAGTGAAAATGTTCCCCAACAGGCTTGGAGAGTTGGGGTAATAAAATGTCATGTGAATCGCTCTTCATGAAGTCACTTAACTAGAAGATGAGGCCTTTAATTGTGTTTTGTGTTGCTATAACAAAATTCCTGAGGCTGGATACTTTATGAAAAAAAAAGAAAAGGGGTTACTTTATAATTCTGGAGGAGAAATTCCAAAAGCACTGAGTCTACTTAGCTCCTAGTAAATAAAGTCTTACGCAGTGTCCCAACAAAGAGAAGTANAAAAGAAAGAAGATGTGTGTAAGTGGAGTGTGTGTGCAAACGAGAATAAAAGGAAGCCAGGACTGGCATCTCTGAGACTGCCCTGCACTGTATGGTCAATAAATTTTCATTGTAAATGTGATAGTGATGATATCTGTTATGTGAGGTTCTGAGGCAGTACAGCATATAAAGACGCTCAAAATGTTTATGTCCACTAAGATTGCTGCTGCAAATGGAACATGGGACAGGCCACCAGAGGTCACAGCACAGTTATAAAGATCCAGCTGTGCCTTTTAACCTATAACCTATCACCAGCATCCTTTAGAGTGGTTGACTCCCGTCCCACTGGCATGCTTCGCCACTGCCAGCCCCAGCAAGCTGCCATCTTAGAGCCTGGTCACTTCTACTTTCCCCTTCTCTTCTANATCTCTTTCAGGGNTGTCCTGAATGCCACTGAGACTGTGAGCNACNCCAGATCAAGCCAGACCTGATTGTGTGTAAACACAAACCTCTTAAGACCAACAATAGGTTTAATCTCCTGCAAGTAGGAAGGTGCTGACAGGAGCTATAGTTTGGAGAGTGGATGTGTGAGAAACCTAATCCTCAGTGTCATACATTAATGGTATTTGGAGGCTGGGCTTCTGAAAGGCTGTTGGTAGTATATGAGGTCACGAGAGTGGGGTCCCTAGGACAGCACTAGTGGCTCTGTAAGAGGAAGAAAGTAGACTAGGTTAGTATACTCACTCTGTCTTGCAGTGACACCCATCACTGTGTTGTGTATGATAGATGTCAAGAAGATAGCAGGACCAGAACCACAAGCCAAGTAAACTTCTAATGTTTATAAATTACCTTCTCCTGGGTATTTTATTACAGTGATGAAAACCAGACTANGAAACCCAGTTTCTGAACTCCTCNTACCAGAAAGTCAGTGGGCAGGTTCACTATCTGTCAATTGTGATTCCTTGCAATAGCAAGAAATGTCTGTGTACCAGCCATGTTAAGCCTGTGTTAGATGCCACNAAAAAGACACTATCCTTGGGCCTACGTTAGGCATACAAATGGATAGTGGCAATAATAAGATTTCTGTCTGAGATCCTGTGTCAGATTGGAATTCCACAGGCCTATTTGTCTGTATTGAGGGAGAGACAATGACTGTTTATTCCTTTGAAGTAGACATTAAATGCCCAGTTATAAGATTACCACGAAGTCTATTACCAAAGCTTCTCCCTCATTTTGAGACATCTGCCACCCAGTTAGGAGAAGAACACACCTTGCATGGTGACAAAGTCCCTGGATCAGGTGGGCCTGTCAATCTACAAAAGGACTGATGAGTCCAACACCTGTCTCTTATACACATCTAGATGTGTATAAGAGCCCTGTCCTGTTGCCCCTCTTATTGCTCCTACACTCACAAAACATAAACACAAAAGGCCTTATATGGGAGTTTCAGGGTGATGCATCCAAACACCTGTCTCTTATACACATCTAGATGTGTATAAGAGACAGAACACAGCCAGTACCGACCGGACGCTGCAGTGATGGATGCAGTGATGGATGCGGTGATGGATGCAGGAAGGTTTTGCAATTTTCAGAATGTCAGCAGTCAGTGTGAGCTCACTGTAAAGTTTCAATAAAGAGTTGGAGAAAGTGGGAGTGTTCACCAAACTTTTCCAACAAGGGAGAGTTAGAGCAANGGTGCTGAGCAGAACTTGTCTTGGAGCACGGACAACGGAACCTGAGGGAAAATCAGTACAGTTCAGGATTCTGAACTGGAGTGGCATCATCTTTCTTAGGCCTGAAAAGTGTCTCTCTGGTCATCATACTGGAAATAAAGGCAATGGTACAATCAGGGAGACCTGGTAAGAGGCTAACGGAGCAACTCAGCTGTGTGATGAAGGTGCTCCCTACCAGGGTGACAGCAGGAAATGTATGAGAATCAATCAGATCCCGTGTATTTTTCTAAAGTAGGGCAAAAATAGAGCATTCCCTAGCCAATCTCATGAGAGGAGCCAGAGAACAAGAGTAGGCAGCAACGTCGTCGACATTTTCCCCTAGACAATGGGAAGTTGGAGTTGCCCCCCATGGAGGTACAGAAAAGAGTATGTTCAGAAAGGGGGTGAGGAGAAGGGTTCTGGGTGAGATCTGTTGATGATGCAGCTTTTCTGCTCTGTTCCTCCTTCCCTCATGCCCACAAAGAAGAGGCCAGGCCAGCAAGTCTGAGGAAAGCAAGGTGGGCTTACTGAGAAAAAAGAAAAGCTAGGAAGTGGCTAGGAAGGGATGGCTGGGAGGAGACCCCCAAAGTGAGTTCAGGGATCTTTAGTAGGCTTGGGTGGGGTCTGATTGGCTGTATATGCAAAAGAGATAAAAAACCAAGACCAGCATTTCCATCAGTGGAGAGCCCGCCTGAACCAGAGAGGGCTCTCAATTAGGGTCACCTGTTCCCCCACTTCCTCAATCCTCCCTTGTTGTCACAGTGGAGTCTGGAGATGTGAAATAAGGAAAGAAGTGTAAAGCAGTTGCTAGCTACTCCATGGTTTTTCACGCTCCATTTCTGGCCACCAGCACCTACTACAGCCCTGGTCTCTCCTTCCTCCATCACTTGAGTCTGAGAAATCCCTCTGAACTTCATCAAAGGCAGGGAAGTTTTAAGCTCCTGAACAGGTAGGTGCAGGTGCATTCAGGCTGCCAGGTATGGAAGCCTCTGACCCAGGAGAGAGGTCAACATTGATGCCGTTAGTACACAGCTGATATTTCCAGACTAGGTGGACTCATAGTGGGAAGACAACCACAGAGTGAGCCTCAGGGGTCACAGTCAGGTCAACAGGAGGGAGAGCTCATAGAAGAGATGAAAGAAAAAGGAGGAAGAATCATTATCTGTGGGGTAGGGAAAATAGACTGTTCTATGTGGTCTAAAGAGAAGGATACCAGCCGAGCCAANATCGCTGATGGACCAAGCACGATGCAGGCTGAACACCNTCCCATGGATGAAGCAGCATCGGTAAGNGCAGTTTCCATGGAGAGGTGGGGTGGGAGGGCCTCACAAGGTAATGACAACTCTGTTGAGACGCTTGCTGTAATCATCAGGAAGAAGGTATGGGTAGTAGCTTGGGAGAAATGGGACCAGGGAAAGGATTAATTAACATAGGTGCATATTAACAAATATGTTTATATGAAGACAGAGCCAAGCTAATATAGAGAGGGAGGGAGAATTGTGGAGGCAGAAGAGGGAGGACCGGCTTCGCTGAACCATGCATAGACACATAGTTCATCAGGGCATCGAGAGGGAAGGCTGAGCACAGAGGGTAAGTGCTGGCATGTGGGTAGACACAGTGGCCGAAGTGTGTGGACATCATTTCTGGCTACTGCAGTATTCCCAAGGAAGTAGTGAACAAGCTGAGACGGAAGTGGGGAGAGGGGTCTTCTATGAGGAACCTGGGGCATGTTGTTAGGACAGGGTGTTAAGGCATATGANGTCATCAGACTTGGCCTCATGTCAGACACCCAGCCTGTGACACATCACAACCACCCCCAGAGGTTAACGTCCAAAGACCCTGGAAAGAAGGAGAACTAAAAACAGTTATGTAAACAGCCCTGCTCAGCTGGCTGATGAGGCAGAATGCAAATGTCAGCTCAACCTGGTGCAAAATCTGAGCCCGGGACTGAGCTAGGCTGGGGTACAAGGCAGAGGCAAGGGTAGGAGGTGGAGGGGAGAAGGATACCTTCCCTACCATAAATCAGTGAAAGATAAAGACTCTGCAAGCTTGCCTTAAAGATCCATGAACAAAGTTGTCGATCACTGAGTCGCTCAGATGGTCTTCACACCTGCTAGGTCCCTTTGAGGGTCTCCCACCATGTTTTTGCATATAGCTTAATTAAAGACTGTATTTCCCACAGCCTATTAGACTCTGTTATCATGTTCTTTGAGCTTCCCTTGATCTGTCATGCATATCCAGGCCAGCTGAGACACATCAGGACTTCTGTATGAGCTTCCTGTTGCTGCTNNAACAAGTGAAGCACAGCTGAGTTGGGGCTGAAACCATGCAGATTTATCACTGATAGCTNTGGAGGTCAGCACTCCCCAAAGATCTCACTGACTTAAATACAGTGCTGGCAGGGCTGNNGTCTCCTCAAGAGCTCTAGGGGAGAGTGAGAATCCACTTCTTTGTCTTTTTCAGTTTTTAGAAGTCACTTGAATCCCTGGGCTT
>LZPO01044432.1:402277-430260 GCA_001675575.1 Neotoma lepida | reverse complement strand
CCTCCTCACCTCCATCCCTACCCTCACTCCTATATAAGCAGTCATCACCAAGTTCATCATCTCCCTTATATTACAGATGGAAAATAATCTGCCTAGAGTCCCCAGGCCAAGAAGTTTATTGCCCTTTGATCCTGGCCCCCACTGGAGCCAGAGGTATGCCCAAGCAGAAAGATAAACTGTAGACTGAGCATGCTCTAAATCCAGAAGGCTGACCCTCTTCCTTGATGAGCTGACTGCTTTCTCCCCAAGCATCTCTTTAAGTCCTGCGTGACATAAATGTTAGAGAACATGGTAAAGAGAGAGGAGAGAGCCAAGACCCAAGAGGCAAGTACCTTTATGCTACCTTGAGCCCAGTTCCAACTTACCATGACCCTGGCACAGCCACGTGCTCTCTACAGTTTAACTTGTCTCTGCAAACCATGGCAAGGACCCATCCATGTTCCCTCTGACAGGGCTGTAGGCTGTGTTGCATACAGTAGATTGCTATGTGTGAACTCCCCCCTCATTGTTAGTAAGGAGNGGCCATCACATGTGATTCACTGNAGCCTGTCTGCAAGATGCCCCACANTCCCCTTCCCAGGAGCTCCATCTGTGGAACAAGGCCTATGACGACANATGACACAACATCTCTTCATTGAGGCTGACNGCTTATTCCACATGGTTGCAATACCCACTCCATTACTCAGTTCCCCTTTAGNAAGCTGCTGGAAGCACCTGTTACGACTTTAGCCTTGTTGGTGGCAGATCTTCAACCAGGGAGGGTGGATTTGATGTTTGGAAGCAACCCAAAGCTATCCAGAGCCAAGAGTGGTGAATAGAGTGAGCAATTAAGGCCGGGAAACACCATTTTCGGTCTGAAACAAGGTGTAACTGTAATTAAATCGATCTGGGGGCTGTCTGGACGGTTACTAATGTCTCCTCCAGCTCCAGTACGCTGTGATTTTCTTGTATAAATAGAAAATGGGCTTTGAAGGCAAAAGAAACATTCCACAGGTTAGAAACGAAGCCACTTCAAAGGAATCTGTATCAAATTACTCCTCCCCGGGGACTACTTTAAGGGGCAATTCTTTAGATGCAAACCTTATTTCATNGAGTTAGAGACATATTTTTTCACATTTCATCTCTGAAATATGGGATCAGAACAAAGATAACAATGGATGGAGGGTTGTAATTTAGCAGACATCATTTTTCCCATCTTAGCGATGTGAATGATGCATTCTAACCAATGGCACCTTAGAGTAGATGAAACAATGCATTAAGTTCGGTTTGACTCATCAAACACTGCTTTGGAAGTATGGTTCTTCTACTTCCCAGGTGGGTTTGTGGTTGTTGATTTGGTGGTGGTGGTGGTGGTGGTGGTGATTGGTTGTGTTTTATTTTCTCAATACTTTGGCTTTCCTGACACTAGGCAAGCTCTTCTACATCCTTAATCTCTTTGTATTTTTATTTTGAGATAAGATCTCTTTAAGTTTCTAAGCCCCNTCTTGGGCTCACTCAGTAGCTCTGTAGCACAGGAACTTAGAATTCTCCTGCCTCAGCCTCGAGGAGTTAAGATTGCGGGCCTGTTCCACAAGGCCAGACTCAGGTTAGCCTTGACTCTGTTTTCACTGCGTATCCAGAGTCTCTAGCAATAAGATTGAGGCATCGGTAGATTCTAAAGCTCTCCAGCCACNGGCATACACCAGCCTCAGATAGTTACAACTACCATAGCCAGTAGATCTGAGGAATGGGAAGCTGTAACAATTGGANCNGATTATCAGTTTGACAGGATCTAGACTCACTTAGGCAGCAAGTTCTAGGCATATCTGTGAAGGAGGTTCTAGATTAAGTTCATTGAGAAGATACACCGTGTCTGGGAGCAGTAACATCCCACAGGCCAGGGTCCTTGACTGAATAAAACAAGAGAAGGCAAGCTGAGCACTGTCACTGCTTCCTTCCTGACTGTGGATGTAAAGGGACCGGCTGCCTTCCACTCCTGCTGCCACACCCTCCCGACTGTGATGGCCCCTCGTTCTGTGAACCAGAATAAGCCCCTCCCTCTTTACATAGCTTTTGTCAGGTACTTTGTCCCGGTAGGAGAGAGGTGACTGATGCAGAAGGTCTTAGCAATAGTGCTATGCTCTTAGGCTGAGCCATGCTTGAAGTCTTCCCTCTTTGGACATCCTATCTTTCTAGATGATGTATCTTTGTTATCATTTAAGAGGTTTTGGTTCTTGGTGCACATACAGAAAGAATGTGCCCCAGGAGAGGTACTGTGTCCAGTTAACTGGGCTGAGGAGGTCACAAGGCAACACCGAGGGTACCACCATCTTGGGCCAGAAGGATGTTATTCTTTATTTTGAGATAGCAGTGTCACTNGTTAAAGGATGGCTTTCCCCCACTCAAGACTCACACATACTATGGATTCCAAAGTTGCCACATGCCACCAGTTGTTAGAAAAGCTCAAGATGTCAGATGGCACAGGCTACTTTCTCAAGCTCTCAGTGAAGATTCCAAGGGCCCCCACCTGAAGGCAGCTTGAGAAGAAAATATGGATTTTCAAAGAAAAACCCTTTGTAGCTTATGGTCTGCAATATACACCCCTCCAGAGGTATGACAATTAATAATTAGGCTTGCAGAATTGGCAAAGCCACCTTCTCTTCTCTTCTTCAAGCTCAATTTCCTGCAAACGGAGGCAGGAAGTAAAGAACTCGGCAGAAGACAGATGAGTGCCCAGGAGACACCTGATCCCCGAGGCACTTCTCAAGTGCACCTGTTAAGTGAACACAAAGATGTCTCACTCCCTTGATTAAAATATAGCTGCAAGCAAGAAGATTTGGGGGTACAGCCTCACCCTCATCTGAGGTTTTCAGTTTCCCCAAAGTACAGCCTTCTGAGGACTAGCAAGGAGGCACTGTGTTGAGTGAGGCCAGGCCTGGTTGTTTGGGAACAGATGCATCCGGACACTGGTCTAGTAGCCCCAAAGAGAAAGATACCCACTTTGTTCAACAGTCCTTGGCCTGGAACAAAGAGACCCATGGGCTAGAGGATCTGCTAAGATTAAGTTTGGCTTCCTGACAACAGTTGCTTCTCCACAAAATGTGTTGAGCTTCCCTATCACTTCCCAGAATGTAAGGTGCTGACGGANGTTGAGGAAACAGCTGGCATATGATGAGCAGCAGAGTGAATGAATCCCACCACANGTACTGTTAACAGCACTCAAAGCACCGAGTTCAAGATAAAGGGACGAGAAACACAGTTTGAGGTGGAGAAGGGGGGCCTTCAGATAATGGCTGAGCCCTATCCACATACATCTGAGCTGCTCTTCCTTGTCTCTCAGGTGAAGCCCCACCTTCTCCGGCAACAAGCCTACTCCTGAGGAAACNCTAGGTCCTCTGGAGGCTTATACTAAAAAGGATTGACTCCTGTTTCCTGGAAACCTATAATGGGTCAGGTGACAGGCAACATGAATGAATCCAAAATTGTTCTCTGTGGGTGATGGACAAACGGAACAGAGACAGGACATCTGGTTCATATGGAAACCCACAGAACCCAGAGAAGCTGTGGGAACGCGTTGCTGGGTTGTACAGCACACTTTCTAAGTTTGCATAGATAATGTGTTCCACGCTTAACATTTTAGCACAGTGCCAAGCTATTTTCCAGAGTGGCTGCACAAATTTGATTCCCACCTAAAATCTGCACCTTCTCCAGTCTCTTCCCATCAAACTGGGATAGGCCAGGGTACAGCTCAGTGGTGGAGCACTTGTCTACCATGAGAAAGGTCTTGCGCTCAAGCCCCAACACAGGAGGGGGGGGAATGACATGGAATAAGAAATGCTTTTGAGGATATGAGAAAATGGAAAAGCTCATAAATTTGCGGGGGGGGGCATCAAAATAGTGCAGTCACTTTTCTCTTTGGAAAATAGCTTTGTTTTAATTTAATTTAATTTAATGTTTTGTTTTAAAATGTTTAATATAGAGTATACAATAAATGCAAATACAGAAAATATGAGTATACGACCCAACAATTCCATTCCTAGGTATTTACCCATGAAAAAGTAAAATGTGTGTCCACACAAAGGTCTGTACATGAATATTCANAGCAGTGTGTTGTGCATGAGGGTCAAGAGATGGAAAGAAACCACCACTCAATAGCGTTGTGCTCTTGCNTTGAGCCATGCTTGACATCTTCCTTCTCTCCTAGAGTTTATGTTTTTCTAGACAACATATCTTTGTTATNACTTAAGATGCTTCAGCGTTTTCTGGTACTTGCAGCACATACAGAAAGAATGTAGCCCCAGCACTGGTACTGTGCACCATTGGTGGATAGATAAAATGTTAAAAAATAATAATACAGAACAAATACTAATACATGCCGTGGCATGGATGAACCTCAAACACATGCTAAGTGAAAGAAACCAAGCACAAAGAGCCATATAAATGAAATGCCCAAAATGAACAATTGGTAGAAAGTGGAAAAGTGGTCATCTGGACCTGGGAAGGGTAGGTAAGGGAACAGGCGTGCAGGCCACCCATCATAATACTCTTGCCTTATCTGATGGATGAGATTACAGGTGTGCATCCCTGTACTCAATTTAACTATAATGTTCCTTTTATTCTTTTTTTTCCCAGTATTGAGGACTGAAACCAGGGCCTGGTACCTGCCAAGCAAGCACTCTACCACTGAGCTACATTCCCAGCTGCCCCTACCCCTCTCCTTGTTAATTCTGAGGCAGGGTCTTGCTCATGCTGGCTGTGCACTCACTTTTTATCCCAAGCTAGCCTGTAACTTGCACTCCTCCTGTCTCAGCCTCTCAAACACCAGGGATTAGAGGTCCGTACCTCAAACTCCAGCCCACCTGGCCCAGGAGCTTCCAAGCAATTCTCCTGTCTCCCCTCCTATCTCTATAGGCATACTGGGATTGTAGATGTGGGCTACCACATACACTTGTANTTGGGTTCTGGGGATGGAATTGAGTCATTAGACTTGTGCACAGAGCACTTCTGCCTGCTGAGTCATCTAATGGGTCCAGGAACAGTGTTCTGTCTGCAAGCCTGTAGCCCTGGGCANGCTGAGGGCTTCCCAGGAAGAGCAAGGAGTCTTTAGGGAAGAGCTCTTCNAGGCAGATGAGGTTGGGGGTAAGTTTNCAGGAGAAAAGAATCTGGCTATCAGCTCCANATTTCCAGCCAGAAAATAGGGTATATGCAAACATACTCGGGGGACCGGAGGTGTGGTTTACATGGTAGCGTGCATTGCACAAAGCCCCGAGTTCAGTCCACAGCACTGTACATAAACTGCATGTAGTGGTGCGTGTCTATAATCCCAGTACCCAGGAAGATAGTTCAGAAGTTCNAGGTCATCTGCACTACACGGAGATTTCAAGGCCCACCTGGGATTCATGAGAATGTTTGTTTGGGTTTGGGGCTTTTGGTTTTTCGGTTTTTTTTTTTTAAGGTCTTAAAGTTTTAGTGTTTTGTTTTGTTTTGTTTTTCCTTTGTATATAGATGCTAGCATGATCTTTCCACCTTGCATAATCCACTCAAGAAAGGTAGCTTAGTTTAACGAAGCTCGTGTCATTTGAGTGCTGATAGAACACTGCCTGCACATGTTCAGCCCATACTTCTAGATCAAACTCTAGCATGTTGATCAGTCATGGCAAGAGAGAGAATCTTGGCCAAACATGCAAGGGTTTACTCCAGTACAGCTGCTCATGACCCATCTTGCCTTCAGACTGCCAATGAGGGAAAAGGTGAGGTGCTATGTTTAAAAGGAAGAAGGAGGAGGAGGAAGAGAAGAAGGAGAATTCTCAAAGGGCAACAGGATGAATCCTATGAAAGCAGGATGAGACAGGTATGGTCCTATCAAGCTGTGTCTTACAGTCTTCCCCACATAGGTTCAAAGAAGAGAATCCAGACAGCCCTCGTTCTAAAAGGGCAGGGTGTCATTCACAATACTTCATAACAAATGGTACCGTGTGAGCAGGCAGGGAAGTCATTCATGAAGGAGAAGCCTGTCCTCGAAGCGAGGACCTAAGATGCTTACATCCTGAGTACCTGAAACTCGTCCTCATCCATCTACCCCAACACCTGAGAGGGGAGGTGCCGTAACAAGCATCTTGATATATACTCGTCTACAATCTGGTTATGAGGTTATCAGGCAAGAAAGACGCCCCGGGGGAATGCATATGCTTCTTTCATAGAGGAAGCTGTGAGGAAATAGCTGAAATTTATCTTGAGGGAGATAATAGAAACACTTTTTTAAAATGTGGAAAAAACAATATTTTCCCCTAGAGCATTAAAGCCTTTCCAGGCTTAGATCATGGTTCTCATTAATGGGCCTCCTGGCCAGATCCATCTAGGGTCCAGGAGACAAGGAGAGAAGTGGATTTGCCTGGTCAGTGGTTTTAATACAAGCCAGATTGGGGGTGGGGTGAGGAAGAGCACATAGCACAGTAAACTAAATCTCTGCTGCTGCCCAACTCAAAGCTCCTTGAGGGGTGACCCAAGGATATCCCTTGCTTATGACAAGAGGTTCTGGAAGTTTCTGGAAGAACCTATGACTTCTAAGTCTATGATTTATGCCATTCTTGTCTCAGGAGGGACTCGGCCTCTTTGCCTACATAATGTAAGTAGTGACTATGTTCACNTTNTTGACCTGTTTGTGTAGGAANCAGNTCTGCNGCAGAGGNGGCTGCTCAATGTCGCAATGCCTTGTGAGCAGAGTAGCACTGAAGGGGCAAAAAGAGAGAAAGAAACACAAGCAATTACTGAAACATTACTCTCAATTCTAGAGATCAAACCCAGAGCCCCACGTACACTAGGTAAAAGCTATACCAATNGATTACATCCCAGCCCTCTTTTTACTATTGTTTNAAAACAGGTTCTCACTCAGTTGTTCGTTCTGGCCTTGAAGTCATTCTGTAGACCAGGCAGGTCTTGAAGTTGTGATTCTCCTGCCTCAGCCTCTCAAAAACCTGGCGTTGTAGGTCTACACCAAAGGGCTTGACTTCACTAAGTTCTTTAAAACAAAANCTTGGTGGAGTCATCAGTTGCCACTGGAGAAACTGAGGCTCAGGAACCACAGCTGATCCAATCAGTAAGAGGTCATGTAGGATGTGGGCCCAGGTCTCTGTGAGTCTGACTCCAGAGTCCTGAAGGTTGGTCGTGGATGTTGTGATGGGATCAGGACCAGATCACTTTCTGTATCTGTAGGTTAACCTGGTACATGAGATGCCTCCACCGGTATCTGAAGCTTCCCATTAGGAGACCCACCAACGCTTTCTATGAGCAAGAGAGTCCCCATCTCAGTGTTCCCAAATGCCCTCATCCCTGGAGGGAGCAGGGAAAATCCTGTACCTGGCCCAACTACCCACTCCTTTTATGGATACCTTCTATATGAACTCAGCATGGAACCTCTCTGGGTCTTGATTTCCAGGTTAAAAAATTAGACCAGATAGCTGCTTTTCAACTTTATTTCACCATAACTCACAGCAAGAATTGTGTTTTTTATAACCCATTTTATATGTAAATATGTTTTTTTCCCCACAAAACAAAGGTTACTCTTACTCTACAGGATGCACCCTACTCTTTTTCTATTTTATTCTGTTTCCTCTGTTTGTTAGTTTCAACTGGTCACAGCTCATTAATCCATTTCACTACCCCAGTGGGTCATGACCTGCAATTTGAAAACCCCTTCTAGAATGCTCTCTAATGACCATTCCAGCTGTGCTGCTTGATGGCTCTTTATCTAGGCTGCTTCTGCTACCACCCTGGAAGCTGATGAGCTCACCNAGGCTGCCCCACAGTTCCCTCCCTCTTCTGGCCACCTGCTTTACATGTGAGCACACTTGCACTTACCCTCACGAACTCCCAGAGGTTAAATGATTCATTCAAGGTCACACCCTTGCCTCTACGCTTTCTCTCCTGTCTTCGCTTCCTGAGACAGTGTCAGTGGTCAGAAGGCATCCAGGCCTCCTGGAGGAAGTCTTTCCCTCACTTGGGTACCCTACTCCCCCCACCATACACACCCCAAGAAGCAACTTCTCACCTTTCTGTACTCAGCACTTCTCACCTTCCCTGGCTGCCAGGACGCCTCATGTGTCTGTCAGGTCAATTGAGCACACCTGAGAGTCAGGCATGTGTTTGGGACTGAGGGACATATGAGGAGTTTCTTGATCTGTCTGGTCTCTAGGCAGATTTCAGAATCTTCATTTTCAATGAGCAGACATTCTGCCTCATGCAGGTTCTAATTGGACAAACCAAATGTGAGTCATTAAAGCTGTCTTTCTTCCAGTCCTGGGAGTGGACTTTCGATGCTTCCTGTCAAATGTCCCTGGATCTGTGATGTGTCAGCCAGAAGTCTAAGGATGCATNAGTTGGGGACATTGAAATGGTCAGGGAGGGCCTGTGGCCTCCTTACATGCAGAGTGCATAGGGACACCCACAGAAGCTCAAACCCAGCCATCAGAGAGGAGCCTCTGGTCCCAGAGAGACATCTGTAAGCAAAAATTTTGGCTCNGGATTTATAATGGCAATTAATTACTGTGCTGAGTTTAGGTAGGAAGAAAAGATGAAGAGTGATAACTGGATGGCAGCTGATGGATGTTGAATAATAGATAGTAGCAGTGAGATGGTAGGGAACTGTAGATAGCAGAGAATAAAAAGTTGCTCATAGATTGTAGCACAGAGCAGATAATAGATAGTAGCTGATAGTAGATCACAGATAACAAATGGGAGATACTGGATAATGGTGGAAGATAATAGAAGCTGATAGTAGATAATAGTAGATGGTTGATAAGAGCAGCTAATAATGGATAATAGGAGCTAGATGATAATAGTACCTAATGGTGTCTAATAGTTGGTAAGTGATAATAGCCACTAATAGAGGGCAGTGCTAATAGCAGGTAATAGTGGCTGGCTGCAGATCAGAGCAGATAGTTCCTAGCTAGTGGCCTAAAAGACTACTGCATAGTGAGCATCTCCTAGTTCCCATCTGTTGCTCTGAGTGACTTTAGGACTCCCTTTCACAACCCTGTCCTAAAGTTTCTGGAGCCTAAGGTAGAAGGAATAGGGGCAATTCAACCTACTAATCACAAAGGTTTGTTTGCATTGTGTGTGTATACCTAGATGTGTGTCTTTTATGTGTGTACATGTGTGTAGAGAGACCTTGTTTTTTGAGGTGGGGTTTTTCATTGGCCTGGAACTCACCAATTGGGCAACTAGTCTCCCCAAAACTGCCTGTCTCTGACTCTTGCATATTAAAATGACAAGCATGACTTCAACACTCTTCTTGTACAAGAAGCACTTTAAACCCTACCTCATCTTTTATTTGCATTTTAACTTTCTTAACTAGTACAGGATTTTAGACCCATCATGTAACCCTAGGATTCCTTATCTCCAAGGGAGGGGATGGGTCATAATCTGACAGNAGGAGGCAAAATGCCAATCTATGATAACTTTGATATTTCATATTGTGCTGCAAAAATCAGACAGTCCAAAAAGCAAAGGAAGGCCTCTCTGTGGGAGGCAGACCATGGGCTAGTTGTGAACAGAGAAGATAACTGTGTCTTCCTCCATGGATGCCAGCAGGAGGCTCACCTGAGCTGTGTGCANGGCTGGTTCTTCTGATCACTCAGGCTGCCTCTAAGATGCCTTTCCCCACCCTTCCCTGCTAAGTTACCCTGAAGCATTTCATCTCACCTTAAACTATGTCCCCAATGTGTTTCACTGGCTCCGTGGTTCTCTACCCAACTGGGATATGAAGTCCCCAGCCCCTAGAATAGTTCCTGGCACACACAGCATCCCAGTGAATATTTATCAGATTAAATGAAAAATGAACAAAGCATTTTCACCTTGGCTTTAAGACAGCAACTATGGGGCCAGACGGGCTGAGGTACACAGACTGTTCCACTTCAAACTGGTCATGGTAGATATCAGTAAATCACTTAACTGCTCCTATTATCTTTACTAGGCCCATGCACATGTGTATTTTCATATAGACCCACATAGGTCATATGTCCATGTATGCACACATTTCTATGTATATTTACCTATCCCCATGTATCTATGCACATGTATATTTCCAGATATTTTTGTGCATGTGATGTGCATTAATATGGAAGTTCCATACACAGTGCATATGGTTATAAATTAGGAACAATTTTGGATCTCCTGTATATCACATGAGAAGTACTACCAATTATTATTAATTTCATTTTCAGGCGAGGAAATAGTGTGAGGGAAAAGGAAGTAACTAATTGGTTCATAGTGACCAAGCTGGGGTGAGAACCCAGGGGTAGCTGACTCTAAAGTTTTTCACATTTGTATCTTGCTAACTATTGTTCATTTAACAAATATTTCACACACCTGCTCTAGGCTCATCATGCACAGGACACAAAGGGTTGTTTATATAGATACACCTCTTGGAACATTCCCAGTCTGCTTTCTGAGACAAGACTGAGATCCTTGGACTGACAAAGAGACCACACATGACAGAGCTAACAAATAGGACCCCCAAAGTGAGGAGCAGAGAAGGGTTAGATCAGTATACACCAAGGATGTTGGCTATGTGCTACCCAATGTGTGTGCTTAGAGATGGATGGGGTAACTAAACNGTNTAAGTGACGCTTGAGAGATACATGATGGGTTTTTAAATGCTATCTTCTTATGACCACCTCTGGCCCTCTGTTTGGATAAGGATAGAAATGACGAGCAGCTTCCTGCCTTTGTGGACTCCTCCCCATGTGGTCACTGCTGTTGCTTGCTATAGGGCTGGGTTTGCCTTCCCAGGTCCAAGACCCTCAGCTAAGAACTCAGATCCTTTTGCAGGCAGCACTGTTCCTCCCTACTCCCCACATGTTTCTTAGGAGCCTCCCAAGGAGCTGAAGATTTCTAAGATATGGAAATTAAAGANCAGGCATATTCTTAGTTCCTCGAATGGTACAATGGCCATTAACCAATTAATGGCTGGGCAGATGCCAACCAGTACCAGGGTAATTACTANATGGTAATTGCCATATCATTAGAAGGTAAATATAGGGTCGAACTGTCATCCACCCTGTAGAGGGCAACTGGGAATTCATTTTATTCCTATTAAGCATAATTATCCCCCAGTCTCTAGGAACCTGTGATTTCCAATATAATTATATAGTGTTTGCCAACTCCATCCACAAGAGAATGAGTTCCAAAGCAGACAATGAGGGGCAGCCTAGGAAGTTGTAGGGCAGGAGCTTAAANCTCATAGCAGCATCAGGGTTAGGAGCTAAGTCAGTTGGATGTATCCAAAGACAAAAGGACTTAGGAAGAGAACAGGAGAGAAAAGGAAAACATGAGTTGCTTTTGTGGGTTAGATGGGAAATGTCCCCGTAGGCACACGTGTTGAACACTTGGTCAGAGGCCGATGGTGTTTGGAAAAGTTAGAGAACCTTTAAGAAACGGAGGAAATTACTCTAAGCCAATGGCCATCGAGCTTTACAATCCAAGCCCCACCTCGACCCCTGCTTCCTGCTNCNGTCATCATCCTTCCCTGCCTACTGTGACGTCTTCGCCATCGTGACAAAATGTATCCCACCCCTAGTAATGTAAGCCAAGATAAACCTTTCTCCCTGAAGTTGCTTTTGTCTGGACTGATATTTTAGTACAGCAGTGAGAAAGCAACTGTGGTGACCACATACCCGCCAAGAAGCAGCTTAAAGACCTTCGGGGTGGGGGCGGCTGGGTAGAGTTCACAGTGGCCGGAGTGTGTGGCTAACAAGCCTCACCTCCTCACATCTAAGTGGAACAGGAAGAGAAGGAAGGGGGAGCTGAACCAGGCTGTGAATATCGAGGCTTACAGAACCAAAACTGTGCCACCAGCTGTGACCAACTCCAGNAATATGAGCCTGGAGGAGTCATTTTACACTCAGACCATAACAGATGGTTCAGTGAGATTTGGTGGAAAACTTGTCCTTGAATGTCTAAAAAAAAAATCATGGGAGCCTTCATTACCCTCCCAGATACGGTACCTTCCCCCGTTCAGCCAACCAAAGTTGGTGCATGGCCATTACTGAGTGTGACATGTTATCTAACTGCTTGAGGGAGAAAATAAAATAAAATAATAATAATAATAATAAACAAACAACAACAAAAAACCTAACAGGCATTATCATATTCCTCATTTTAAAGGTAGGGAAACTGAAATTCCCCAGTTAGATAGCATTGCTTAACTGGCTCCTAAACNAATAAATGTAGTGATCAAAAAAAGTAGAAGGTCATCTATAATACTAAGAGGTACCTTCTCACTAGCAAGGCAAGAGCCACGCAGGTGTGACAATTGGGACATAAAGTTGATAAAGAACCATAAAGGCTGCAGGGTGAAGACAATGGCAAGCAATGTTCCCAGCCATGGAAGACACGCAGCTCTGACCCAGTGCAATCTGGGAGATCCAGAGACACCATCTTTCATGCTAATGTGTATTAACACCATATATCACCTCTAAAGAGAACCCGACTCTAATAAACATTTACACCAAAACTATTTCCTATAAATCAAGGAACAAATCTCCAACCTGGCTAAGACTTGCTTTATATCTGGGAGTCTTACTATTAAATCAAGTATCATAATTTGCTTCAAAACTGTTTTTGCCAAAAGGTTAAAATATCCATCCTTGTAGCTCGTCAATCTCACAGGGTAGTGGGAGGCTCTTTTCTTTTGTTTCTCCTTATTATTCAGGTCTTCTTTCCGTTTTATGACTGGCTACCCAGTAGCTCTCTCAGGCTGTATGTAGGACCTGAACCAGGAGGGTCGGTTTAGTTGGAAGACACAGGGATTTACAAGATCAAAAGCTTTTAAATTCCTAACTGTGATTTAAAAGAAAAACAACTATAACAACAGAAATGGTACACTAATTGCTACATTAATAAACCTATTACACGTTAGACACCGAGGTAGCCCTGGGGGTGAAATGCAGAATAAAGATGGACAAGAGCCCACCTCTCATGGAATTTATAGTGGAGCAATTTACCGGGACCTCTACCCCTTACACCTGGAGTCACTTTTAATCCCCACCACCTGGTAGGATTATCTTCTTTTGTTGATAACGTTAAACAAATCACTCAGCCTTCCATACCCAGAAAGGGACAGAGGAAGGATTCTAAACCAGATGTGTCTGGTTTCAGGCCCAGGTATTTCTACTGCCTCACATCCCTCTCCATTTACAGGGAAGATTTTTCTCAGAACACTAAACAATTGTCTACCTCAATTCCCAGGTGACCCTGCAAGTGTGACGTGTTGTCTGCTGTCTACCCGGCCTGCCAATAACCACTCTCCAATTATGTGTTTATTATCTTTGTGGCACAGGGTTACTGTAGCAGTAAAAATTTACCCTCAACAATACAGTACCTACTATGATTTCCAACTACTAATGGAATTGCTATTTTTGTTTGTTTTAAAGCCATGGCAATAAAATAGGCTCCCAACAATATCCTGGCAGTTTTTCTTTCTTTCTTTTTTTTTTTAAAATTTACTGGAACTGATAACTGCAATAACAGAATGCCTGTAAGATGCAAATGGTCTTCCTGGAAAAAGGAACTTTGGCGTCAATCATGGTGGGGCTCACAGAATCAGAGATTGCTTCAAGTTTAGAGAGTCGAGATTGACAACCAGAGTAACCTTGGAGGCACAGAGGGGTCTGAGTCACATGAATCTGATTATCCATGTTTGATAATCTGAGGCAGAAAGACCCGTCCCTTCTCCCCACCAGGAACAGCCAAGGACGTCCTTGCTAAAGAGAGAAGTCAGGACAGTTGGGTTTACAGGAACTCTGGCTATTCTTGTCCTGAGGGAAGTGCAACAGTGCATGCCGTGTCCTGTGGTTCCTATACACTGCCTCCTGGTACCTGGTCCCAGGTCCAAGGGGAAATTGGAGGGCAAAGGCAGATAAACAAAAAGCAGTGACCCCACAGAGATTAAGACCAACTAAAGGTTAGGGATGTTATTCAGTGGACTCTCACTTACTCAACATTAGTGAGGGCCCTGGGTTCAAGCCCCAGCACTGGGAGAAGGGGGTGTAAGCACACACACACACACACACACACACACACACACACACACACACACACATGAGCAGTTTCAGGATATATACTCCCCAAGAATCCCAGTCTATGACTTTGAACTTGTCCATTTCATGGGGTTAGGAAAAGCCATGCCAAACCGTTTCTATTGACATAGGTATCCATTCTAGCAGGGGTTGGCATGTCAATCAAACTCTTTTAAGAGCAGGGGATCTGAGAAACTAGATAATCTAGAAAAAGTTCAAGAGTGAAAAGAAAGACAGACCTGGCTGGGCCACAAAATGGGAGAAGTCTGAACAAAGGGCCAGCAGGAAAGAAAAATGGCTGACAGGTATGAGAAGGTGGTGGAAGGAGAGAAAAGAGTGGACATATCTCTCACTAGAAATAAAAACCAGGAAGGGAAAGGAGAGNCAGGGCCCCCAGAGTGTATCCAGGTGTGGGGGCCACAGTGGTCCTCAAGGCTTGACTAGNAAGTTCTGAATGCAAAACAGGGAAGTGCAAAGAACAAAGTTCCAGGTAGATATTCCAAGACAAGAGTGAGAAGAAGAAAGAGCTTTCCAAGAAGTACACCTGGCATCCCAGGTGTATGAGAACAGATTAGTAAAAATCCTAAGTCAGCCAGCCCNACTANAGTGCNTGTGGAAGTCAAGCTGAATCAAGTGACTACAAAATTTGTCAATCACTACTGCGCCACACTGAGAATTTTCTAACACACAACTAAAGGCTGACTCTGGGTCCATGGTCACTGTAAAGAGGTTAGGCAAAATCCTCATGTAAGCGTCCCGAAGTCACCCCATGGAGATCTGTGGCCTGTTCCAACATGAGCAGCATAGGCATGGGACACAGAAGCAGGATCTAAAGACTTTCCAACCTCAGTCTTGTCCAACATGTACCCTTAAAGGAATACATGCAATGCATGGGCCCACTCCCAAACACACACAGCCTACCTACAGTTTCACCTCATCTCCACACAGGCCTGGAAATTGTCTAAGTCTGCCCATGGTTTTCCTGCAATATTCAAGCCTACCTCTCATCTCCACCATTGACTTCAGATGGCTGGGAGGNGGCCAGGCCCAAAGCTCTCTGGGAGCCCTCAGGAACCCTGCTTAGCTGCACCGAGGCGTAGCCATGTGCATGCCTTCTCTTCTGATCCCAACCNTGGCAGGTATCAAGTTTGATCAAGCTGAGCTGGAGTATGATAAGCAAGAGGGACAGGTCAGGGGCCACCAGACAGACCACTTCAAAGAAGCAAATGCACCAAGGGCTGAGTGACACAGAGAAGCAATTTAGTGTCCACTCTGCTATAGGTTCCCAAAAACAAGAGGTTGGCCATTGCAGGAAGCCAATGCTGTATGGGTGCTTGTTTGGACACACTCATGTATCTGTTGCTAAATTGGTTTTGTAAGTAACAACCTCCCCTCTGTAACATGTGGAAAATAACCAATGGCCAACTTTCTANGGCACCTTTTCTCCCCAGAATATTCCTAGGATTCTCTCCAGATAGTACAAATCCCTCCCAGGATTGCCAACCCACCTTCTCTGCCTCTACAAATCCTATTTGTTCTGTAACATCCAACCCAAGCCCCTTTCCCCTCGAAGGACTCATTGCTTCTCTCTATGCCTATCTCTGCCATGGTCTTCCTTTCTATGTAAAGCAGACTGAGTTTTCATGTTTCCTTACCACAAGCAGAACATCAGCTCCTCACGGTCAAATAAGACCCTGCCATTCNTCCCCCCTAGTGTCCCTTACAGACTCCCACAAGTAAACAGTTGTGATGATGAGTTTAGGGTTGCTCATTTAGTAGTATTTTGGAGTGTGTCTGTGTGCTTTCATTCCATAGATCATCACTTGAATCAGTGGACTGAGGAAACAAGATCGCCCTCACTCACAGAGGAGAACACCATCCAATCCTTAAGACCTTGAATAGAGTACAGCGGGATGCGAATTCACTTCTCCAACTGCTCACATCTACCTCCTGCCCTCAGACACTAGCACTCCTGACCCCCTGATTCTCAGCACTCAGAANGAACTTTNCATCAACCTTCCTGCTCCCCAGCTTGCAGGTGGCAGTTCACGAACTTCCTGGTGTTCATAATCACATGGTCGAATTCTTATTTCACACATACACCTTAACTGTTTATTCTGTTCTCTTGACTAATACAGGGCTCAATAAAGGTCACATGCTCAAGTCTACAAGGCTTGAAAGTTCAAGGCCAGCCCAGGACACACAGTGAGATACACACACACACACACACACACACACACACACACACACACACACCTCTGTGGATCAGTAAGAACAGCAATGTCTTACAGGGTCCTACCTGACATCGGTAGGTAAAAATGACACAATTTACCTCACTTCTCTAAGACTGATTCATTGGATATACAATGTGCTGTAGCACGTGATGCTTAGAACCCAAAGAAATACTGTTTGTTAAGAGGTTCACATTGTGATAGACAAATGACAGATGTTAAGGCAGGGCTAGACCCCTTCCACTGCCGAGTTCACAAAACTCTTTCTTACATATCTTCTTACATCAACTCCTCCAACCCCTTAAGGTAATAAGCATTTTCTATTGTATGCCCCATTCTACATGTAGATAAATTGAGGCCTGAGAAGCTTATGTTGCTTCCAACAGGAAATCCCAGAATCAGCCTTCTGATGGCACCCTAGGCTGCCCAGAGGGTCCACAACATCAAAGCAGTGCCTGGATATTGTGCCTGTTAGGTCAATGGTTATCATTAACATATGAATACAGAGACAATAAGAGAGAGTCTAAGGTTTCGGGAGTGCTCCAGCTGGACAGAAAGAGCCTCGTTTGGAGCCACNTTCTGCAGTAGTATGNGTATAGGGCAAGACTCAGATGTGCCCAGTGTCCTGCATAAGAAAAGAGAGCTTGCTTTGCCTTAGAAAGCTGAGGAACTCCTTCCACAGGCAGTCTCCATGGTGGTGGTGATGGCGTAGGAGNGCAGTTCTTCCTGGCCCAGTCCTTCTCCTCTAGGAGCAGAAAAACGAGACTTCCCAGAATTCCCCTGGCCCCCTCATCTCAACTCCCCTACACTGTTCCAGATCTGAAGCCCACCTTAAGACACCATCACAAGACAGTGAGGGAGAGGCAAAGTGGGAAGGTTCATGAACACCGAGAAAGACTCCATTGTCCCAGCTGTTTCCTCCAGCGTTCTGAATGCCCCTTTAAGGTCTCCATCTTAAGGTTTTAAGGTTTGGGTGGGTAGAAGGCATGAAAGGAGACTTGTTGATGGAAAACAGCTATGACAAGCATTACACTGCATGCATATGCCCGTATCCACTTTGGTCCACACAACATCCCTGATAAAGGAGGATGGGTATCTCCAACCATAGATAAAGACATCCATGGCTCAGAGTCCATTAAACAGAATCTGCTGTTTACTTAAGCTAAAATTGAACTCGGGCCTGTCTGGTCCAAAAGCGGTGACTCTTGAGCTGAGGACATAGCTCATTGGTAAAGTGCTTGCCTGGCACACACAAAGCCCCGAGCTCCATCCTCAGCACCAAGAAGTAAATAAACCACTGTGATTTTTGAAAAGGTGACACATCCTCTTTTTATGATCTTATCCTTTGGGAAGTGGCGCTTGTAACTGAAGGATGAGAGGCTAAAGGAACAGAGTACAAGCTGTAGCGGGGCCAGGTCACAGGTGATAGATATGTTTTGCTAATGGAAACACCAGGGTCAGAGTTCAACGAAAGGGGGTAGGAACTTAGCCTGTCCTCATCCTCTCCTATCCCTGTCTCAGGAANGCAAGATGGAGGATGAAGGTGAGGACAGGTGGGGATGACAACACCTATCTGGTGGGTTGGTGGGAATAAGTTCAATCTTCCTATCCTTATATCCTTGTCCTTCCCTGCCAGAGCCAGGGAGAGACCATTCCTCCACCCTCCTGCAGGCTTGCATTAAAAGAATCAAGGAAATAATTACAGGATGGAGAGGATTTATTAAATTGGATAAGCCCTGGCTACAACCTTCCTTTTAGGCTTTGAGTGGTTTGGGTTTTTTATTGTTTTTTTTTTATTATGGCTGCATAATAAAATAATAGCATAATTAGTGAGGAATTTGTTACCTTTCAAGGAAGAGACTTTAATTCCCCTGAAGAGTATCTCCCCACCCTCAGCATGTCTCTAAGATACTGTGAGGAAGAACATGGAGAAGCAAAGGAGGGCTTCCCTACCCTCCCACAGCTCTTCAGGTGGGACATCAGGATCCCACACTACCTCAGACTTGGCTGACTCTTCTAGCAGGATCAACAGAATGCTGTCTGCTAAGGCTAGTCAGAATATCCAGCAACATTCTTCCTTTGAGACCCCCCCCCATGACCTCTAGCATTTCCCCTGTTGCCCTATCAGAATCCAGATAAGACACATTCCTGGCCTCCATTCCTATGCAATCCCAACGAGGGAAGGCATCGACATACAGCATCATCTAGCCACTAGTGTTTTGTTCTACTATATTTTATTTTTGTCTCATGTATTACAGGCTAGCCTCAGACTTACTATGTACTTGAGGATAACCTTGAACTCACAATCCTCTTGCCTCTGCTTTCTGAGAGCTGGGATTACAGCATGTATCACTATACCCTCTTTATGCAATGACTAGGGATTAAATACACAGCTTCTTCAATGACAGACAGGCACTCTACCTCTTAAAGGTCACACCGCCATAATATGTGAGCCTTTAGAAGGAAATTTTAAAACTATATACAAACCATAGATTACATGATGGATGGTGTTGACTTCTGCCAGGCCTTGTAATCCTAGAAAGTGGTGGAGGTTAAGACACGTATGGCCTTCCTTTGTGTCTTGGAAAACAGTGCCCTACATGTGCACATGTGTGGACATGTACATGAGTAGACAGGTCTGTGTGGGTACATGTGGAGGCCAGAAGATTATCTAGTATATGCTTCTTTAGTATAGTTTCTCTCTCCCTTTTCTTTCTTTCTTTTCTTTCTTTCTTCCCTTCTTTCTTTCGATATGGTCTCGCATTGACCTGGAACTTGTCAAGTAGGCTATGCTGGCTGGTCACCAAGCCCCAGGGATCTATCCTCTCTGCCTCCCCAGCACTGGGATTACAAGCACATGCCACCCCAACCTTTTCATACATGGAGTTTGGACTCCAAACAAAGATCCTCCTTTTGCAAAGCAGACGCTTTCCCAGCCCTGGGTTTTTTTTGTTTGTTTGTTTTTTTTTTTCACAAATGGGAGGTCCCTTGGCCACAGTTTCTTCAACTGTAGAAGAAAGAAAAACATGTCACAAAGATGTAAAGTTAAACATGTGAAAGCTTCCGAAAGCCCTAAGAAAATACCTAGTTCTCGAGAGTGCTCATATTCTTAGCCTCCTTCCCCTCTAAGAATGGATGCCTGTGCCGCGGCTTCCCCACCATTCTCTGTTCTCTGACCTCAGACCATCCAGGCTCCTGCCCAAACTCCAGGTTCAGTTCAGCTCCACAGTTTCCATCCAGAAACCTACCACTCCCTTCCCCAGGCGCATCCATCCCTCATTCATCACTGTCACATCCCACAGAGGACTTTTATTTAACAACCAATTTATTTCCAATTTAACTAATCTGGGGATGGGCCATCTCTCTCTCACGCAAACCACCGATGCCTGGGTTGTAAATAGACTCACAAACGAGGGTACTGGATAATATAAACTCTCATCAGAGCAGCATCAGGAGAGAAGGCTGCTGGAGAGTGGGGGTCACAGGAGTGCAGGCCAATGCAATATACAACTCCCCCTGCCTATAAATAACCCTGCAGCCCTCACTCCTGGCCCCTGCACTCGGCACGGCTTAGAATTATTTATATATTTTCTGTTGATTCCCTGGCTCACCTTGAAGCCCAGGACAAATGTTTCATCAACAATGTATGAGACGCTAACTAATTCCAGGGTGGGTGGGAATGAGCAGGTGGCTGGGTAAGGTAGCCATGACCTGACCCCTGGCCAGCCCCTCTCTCTATTTTTCCTGGATGGAAGTCTCATCTCAAAGCCCACTTGTGTGTACTGGGCTCGGATGGAACAATGGCTTCAGTGAAGGGTAACCTTGCTTTGTGAAGAGACCAATAATGAGTAGTCTCCAAGGCCCAGCCAGCTCCAGGAACACACATTGGTCTGTTGGAGACACCAGGGAAGGGCTGGGCTTACAAGCGACATGGAGGACAGTTCAAGGCAGCAGCAGACTGGGTGGTCTGAGGTCTGTCTCTGGAAGGCCTGGAGGCTGAGTGTCTCTGCTCCCAACTTCCCCTTCCTCCAAGTTCTAAAGCTGTATTCAGGCTCCCATACCCACCCATCCCTGGTGCCAGAGATATAGATCTGAGAAGAAATAAAAGATCAGGAAACCGTGGTGTGTGTGTGTGTGTGTGTGTGTGTGTGTGTGTGTAACTGCACATGCATGTGTGTGTGTATCTGCACATGTATATGTGTGTATAGAGGCCAGAAGTCATTCTTCGAGAGCTAACCACCTTGTGTTTTGAGACAGGATTTCTCTCTTATTGGCCTGGAGCCTGCCAATTAGGCCAGGCTGGCTAGCCAGTAAGCCCCAGAGCCGAGGTTACAAGTGTACACTGCCACACCCAGTTTTTTTACAGGGTTCTAGGAATTAAATCAGGTCTACACACAAGGCAGGTACTGTGTTCAGCTGTCTCCTCAGCCCTGGAAAACCACATCAGAAGGAGCAGAGTCTTGCCTCCTGCTCAGCTCCCTTCTCTGCAAAGGAAGGCCTAAGCTCAGGCTCCCAAGTCCCCTCTAACTCTAACCTCTTCCAGGTGGAGCCACAGAGTGTGACCCAGCTGCTGAGAGATTTATCCTCCTCCTGGCTGGCACACTGAGGTCTGCCAGCCTGGCTTTAAATTATATCTCCTCAATTCCACTGCACTTGGCACTTTCTCGGCCACCTTAGAGGGCAGAGAGAGTTTATGTTAAACAAACACCTCGTGGTTATTAGAAACATATTTATAGTAGTTATGGGGCTCCAGAGGCAGAAACAGATTCATTCCCAGGCTGGGTCTCCAGGGAGGACTGTGGCTACAGAATAGCTTTTTCCAGCCCCAGGGACCATCACAGAGGGTCACCCCAGCCCACATCAATCCCACCCTTGTTCCATCTCCTTGTGACAATAATTGCAGGTCTGCATCATGCTCCTGGTGTTGGCAGGGGCGGGGAGCTTGCTCCAGACAGGCTTTCAGGGCTGCTGATTCCATTTGAGAAGGATGATGGATGTGTGAAGCCTTTTTGAAGTTGGAGACTCAACTCAATCCTAAGCCAATTAGAAAAGGATGTGTTTATTGGAAGCCCGCAGCATCTCTTTCAAGATTCTAGTTTACATTAGAGCTATGGCCTCTATTTCTAGAGTAGGTGAAGGGGCCTGGGAACAAGGGACAAGGAAGCAAGGATCCTCCCCAGCAGCGCTGTAACTCTCTGAGGAGGAAGGACAAAGAAGCAAGAAGCCTCCTTGCCCCTCCTCCCCTGCATCCCAATGTTACATGGCTGCATTCCTCTAGTGGCCAGAAATATTTAATCGAATACTTTTGTTTGGATCTCACATCCCTGGTAACCTGAAGATGTTACCATGGCAATCCCCAAGTAATACATCTCGATTATTTATGGCCTTGCAAATAGGGTAGGGAGGCACTGCAGGCCCCACAGAAACAGCAGGAAGGTGGAAGCTTCATTTCCCACTCTTACTTATTCCCCAGCAGCCCTGGAGGAAAGGCAGAAGGAAGATGTGAATGTGGCTGGCTGGCTTGAGTTCAAAGCCTTTTCACATGGAGGGCCTCACCTCGGCTGCCTTCTCCTTTTATGTCCCTTAGAAAGTTCCTGTTTCCTATGTCTCCATTCTGGGCTTCTCTCGACTCTTCCACATTGCTCTTGACTCCCTGTAACATGGGTGCTGGTAAAATGGGAGGAGTTGGGGTGTATGACTTGTGCTCTCGGTTCTAGTGTGATCAGAGCCAGAATCCTATTCACACCGCCTATTGCATCTGTGACTTGATATCCTGAAGGCTTTGTTTCTTTGAGTACCCAAATGAAAATAAGAAATGACAACTTCTGAGATTCAGTATGAGAATAGTGAACTAACATCTATCGGGTTCTTTGTAGACTGTCTTGTATGTAATAAGTGCTCCATAAATCCTCGTTGCTTGGTAATCAATGCACTGTTGAGCACCCTAGCATATCCTTGTCTCTGGAGAGAAGTCAATGTTGTCAAGGGAGCAGAGCTTGGGGTGGACAAGGTATGGGAGGAGGTGCATTTCCAAATATCTCTCTTAGCCAGTCTTCCTGTGTCCCCCCGGTGGCAACCCTGACCAGCACCCAGGGGCCCTGACAGAGCAGCGGCTCACCCTAATCTCCTTGCTCAGATGTGATGCTATTCCTGTGTTTAGCCCAGCTACTATGTTCCATATCCCCAGGCTTGACTCCTTCCAGTTGTGAAGTCCCCTGCCTTGCACACTCTACTTCCTCCACCCTCACACCCGACTAAGTCCTTCTTATCCTGAAGGTCTCAACTGCCCAGGAGGGCTTCTCTAAGAGGTCTCCAGATGTGAGTCTCCAGCCCATATGCCCCCCTACATCTTCACCTCTCCGTATTTATTTCACTTAATGATAGTTGATTATTCTGGCTCCCCCAGGCTGTAAGCACGATGAGAGCAGAGGTCTTATAGCCCTTTATTTATAAGAAATCCTGAATCCTTCACACTGCCTGCCATATATATATATAGCTATTAAATATATTTCCAATGAATGAATAACACAGCCAGGCTTATTGTACTCAGGTTTGAGAAACAGAATTGAGACTACATATGTTCAGGTGTGAAAAACAGCCCTCCTCACTTGCCTACGCTCACATCATTCTGTATCTATGGCAATGTGCGATTAGAAACCTTTGCCCTAGATGCAAACTGAACTAGAGCTGTTAGGAGAGAGGTTGGTGTTCAAGGATGATAGTTCATATATATTTACATCTGTGCATGCATAGTATGGGTGTGGATGTATGTACTTGTGCATATATGTGTATAGAGAGGATGTCACGCTGCCCACTCTGGCCCTAACNGTGGTGGTTGAGGCCAGAGCTGCTGTGCAGTCCCTCTCTGTGGCAGAAAGACACAAAGGAAGGTCACAGAGGTACTGACACCTGAACAGAACAGATAATGAGGATCTGGAGGATGGAAGCCAGTGGTCCTGATCTCCAGTCCTCAGGCCCCTACAGGTGTCCCCAGGGAGTAATGGGGACTCATGAGCTATTTTAACATTTCTGTATGCCTAGCAGAAATGACACATTTACCAGAGATAAGGCTGCAAGACTACTAACTGAGACATCATTTCTCTGCTTTTGGCTGGAATTACATCAACTCAGTGTGATAACACCACTAATCTTGTGCTGATCTGAACCCCTGATTGTCAGTCATACATGGCTTTGATTAATAAAAAATGGGAAAACAAATTATTACTTGATAAATGCAGTTTGTTTGGTAGACAAAAATCTTTGAAAATACGGGAAGCACAGTGCAGAGGGAAGGAGAAACTGTGTGACTGTTAAAACCACAGGCTCAGGAGCCGCTTGCTCCTTCAAGTCCTGGAACAAACAAACAGCTCCTCCCAATAAATTGCACTAGTCTCTTAACTCAATAGGCCTCAGTTTCTTCATTTGAAAGTGGGAGTCACAGTAGTAGTATGACCGTGTAAGACGATGTATGTATGTATGTGGTGGTTTGAAAGAAAATAGCCCCCAAAGGGAGTGGCACTATTAGGAGGTGTGACCTTGTGGGAGCAAGTGTGGCCTTGTTGGAAGAAGTGTGTCACTGTGGGGGTGGGCTTTGTGGTCTCTTTTGCTCAAGTTTCCCTTGGTGTGACACTGAGACCACTTCCTGCTGCCTGCAAGGTGTAGGATTCTCAGCTCCTTCTCCAGCACCACGTCTGCCTGCATACTGCCATGTTCCCTGCCGTAATGATAATGGACTGAACCTCTGAACTGTAGGTGAGCCATCCCAGTGAAATGTTTTCCTTTATAAGAGTTGCTGTGGTCATGGTGTCTCTTCACAGGAATAGAACCCTAACTAAGACAATGTAGAAGAAGCTATTAGCTCTTTGCTGGGATCCACCAGGTAGATCATTATTGAAATTGAAGATTCTTTGTCATCACTGACCCCATGGTGGTGGAAAAACTGGAATTACTGGGCCCTCAATCACAGGCAAGAACCCACTAAGGATATACAAAGTCTTGAGGACCTAGAAAAGAAGAGAAATGGACACTGGATTGACCCACCTCTCACCAGTGAGGAAGTGAATGGGATCTGCCAAGTGAGGTAGAAATTGAGCAGGATGGATTAGGAAACGGCCAGGTGATGGGGTATTGGATTTCATGGGTTCACTTTCTAGAACCTCTGAGCTGGTGGCTTAAATCATACCCACTTATTATTTTCCAGTCCAAAGTTAAGGTAAGGAGATAGGTTCAAATGAATTCTCTACTTAGAGCCTCAGAAGACCAAAGCCAAACTGTTGCCCAGAATGTGCCCTTATCTGAGGTGCTGAGGAAGAACTGACTTTTTTTTTTTTTTTTTTTTTGGTTTTTCAAGACAGGATTTCTCTGTATAGCTTTGGCGCCTTTCCTGGAACTCACATGGTAGCCCAGGCTGGCCTCGAACTCACAGAGATCCACCTGCCTCTGCCTCCCGAGTGCTGGGATTAAAGGCGTGCNCCACCACCGCCCAGCAAGAACTGACTTTTGAGGTCACTTGGGTTATGTTAGATTTGAGTGCTTGTGGTTGGTTGCAAGACTGAGGACCCAATGTCCTTGCTAACTGTCAGTCATGCACAGTCCATGGGGCTGCAGTGCACCCATGTAGACTGTCCACACTCCCAGTGTCTTACTTACTGTCTATTGCTGTGAAGACATACCATGACCAAGGCAACTTATGAAAAAAAGCATTTAATTGGGGGATTGCTTACAGTTTCAGAGGGTTAGTCCATGATCATCATGGAAGGAAATATGGTGGCAGGCAAGTAGGCATGGTGCTGGAGCAGTAGATGAGAACTACATCATATCTGTAGGCTGGAGGCAGAGAAAGATCAAGACTGAGAACGGCTGTGGGCTTTTAAAAACTCAAAGCCAACCCTCAATGACATACCTCCTCCAACAAGGCCACATCTCCTAACCCTTCCTAAACAGTCCACCAACTGGGAAGCAAACATTCAAGTATATAAGCCTATGGGGGCCAATCTCATTCAAACCATCACATGCAGTAGATATCTCCATCTTCAAGCCAGCAACAGCAAACCCCTCCAGGATTTCTTCTTGACTGTGGCTTGAAGTGACCCATGGAAATGGTCCACTTGACCAAGAAGATTCCACAACACCATGCAAATCAAGAGTNTGAAGTTTTTGTGTTCAATTTAAAAACACTCATGACACTACCAATACCACCAAGAGTAAGGCGATCCAAAAGAGCCACCACGAATCTAAAAGTTGTCACTTTACAGAAGTAGTATGTGCCATCCTGTGGTTACAGTGGAGTTAGTTGATGTGCCAATGCCAGACCGTAGGGTTGGACACAAGGTTAGTGACCCAAAAAGAGGGCTGAATTTTTTTCTATCCATGCTTAAGTGCAGAGAGGGGTTGGGTTGACACTCAGTAGGAGAGCATGTGCAAGGCTCTGGGTTCAGAAGCCAACACCACACCCCAAGTGCAGACAGTGGAGCATCACTGAACTTATTTAAAGGCTAAGATGGAGATTCTCAGCTGGGTGTGGTGGTACATGCCTATAATCACAGCATTTGGGAGGCACAGCAGGAGGATGGAGAGTTCAAGGCCAGCCTGGGCTACCTAGCAAGATCTGTCTCCTCCTCCCCCCAAAATGGTTCTGTTTCTGTTTTTGTTTGGTTTTTGTTTTNTTGAGACAGGGTTTTTTGTGTATCCTGGAACTCTCTCTGTAGACCAGGATGGCCTTGAACTCACAGAGATCAGTCTGCCTCTGTCTCCTGAGTGCTTAAAGCCATGCCTCACCTCCACTTGTCCCCAAAATGTTCTTAATTTAAAAATATTGGCATAGATTCTCTGATCATCCAATGTCTCCAGGTAAACAAAATCCAGAAAGATGCTACCAAATTTATGGAGCTTGGGGTGGGACTAACCCATGAGTGAGCTCTCCTGGCCAAGCGNAGCTGATTCAACTGAAATGGAGTAAATTTCTCTCAGAGCAAAAAATACGTTTGCATAGAAGAAAATCATATCTCAGAAGAAACCTAATGAGCAGCATAGGAAACCATTCAACGTGGAATAAATGCAAAGGATTTTTAACAAGTTCTTGGTCGGTCTTTTCACTTCTGCCACCAGCTGGAGGAAACACAGCTTTTGGAGGGCTTCTTTAGTTAGAGCAGGGGCCATCCCAANACCCTCCCTGCTGTAAGGTCTGCTGTGGTCCTATTGATACCNTGGNCCTAAGTTCCACCTCATCAAAGGGAACAGCATGATCCCAGGGCATTGTAGAACCTGATCTCCCACAGGAAGGATGTCAAAGGCAGTGGACCAGGATGAGGGATCACGGCTCACTGTGCCTTGTCTGCNAGATGCATGGGGATGGAGACTTTCCCTTCATTGTAGGAGACACANTCATCGCACACAGACATCACTAACATAGATGATCACCCACCATGCTCAATTCCCTCCACCAGTGTCCCCAGAGCCTACTGGAGCCTTACTGGTTAGGTCAAGTACATTGAGGGATAGCTCNCATCTGCCTTCTGGCTTCATTCTCCTCTCCATTCTCCCATCTGCCCACAGCCAGCTCAGGGTCAGCTCCCCTTCTGGTCTGGAGGAAGAAGACCACTGGTTATTTAGCTATCCCTCTCCTCCCAGGCTTCTGTTGAAAACCTCAATGGTTCCTGGTGTCCATGTTGGCTGCAGTCCATTTTCTGTCAGGGGAAGATTTCTTGTCTCCTGAGCCAACCACAAACCCAGGTCGATCCAAGACACTTCATCATAAACTGGTAGATCCTGTTATGGGTCTTCCTCATTCCACCTGTGTGCTGTGTACCCAGCCAAGAATCAACATCCCCCAACCAGCCAGGTCATAGTGCTTTCTGGACCAGTATCTTCCTACTTATCATCCATCCTCACTTGACTTCATACTCTTTGTGTGCTCAGCACCTGGCCTCATGGTTCAGTCACCTGCTCGGAACTGTTCTGTGTGTCTTCTTACATGTTTCAAATAAGCCATTTGACTACACTAGTCTCAGCTTCCACATCTGTAACATGGGTACAAGGACAAGGCCAGGTCAGCAGTCCTTCATTTAGGCTGCTTCAGAATCACCTGTGAGAGGCCCAAATATAGATTTCTGGGCCCAACTCTGAGAAATAATTTGAAGCCCTGAGGTAGAGCCCGTGTGCTGTGTATTAGCAAGCCTCACCAACAGCTCTGTGTCCCACCAGCTCAGGAGCCCTGGCTGGGAGGGAGGCAAGTACTTATCCTTTTGAAAATCTCTGCACCATAATGAGCCAGGTAGAAGCCTCTTCAGTCAGATGCAGGCAGCTCCTGAGGGGACAGGGAGCCTTCTGTCATCTGTCTCCATGGTAGAAGCCATACTTTGTGTCTGATTTGACCCCGCATCAAGATTTTCCAAGTANTAAGTTTGCAAGAGTGCTTGTCTCNTATAAACAGGCCCTGGGTTCAATTCCCCAATACCTGTAGAATTAAGGATTTCCCAGGATGGGCTACAGAGATGGCTCAAGCAGTTTGGAGAACATGCTCTTCCAGAGGACCAGAGTTTGATTACNAACATGCAAGCCTNGCATCCCATAATTATAACTCTAGTTCCAGGGGATCTGACACCCTCTTCCAGCATCCATAGTACCTACACATATGCAGCATATAGTCACACAAATAGACACATAAATAAAATAAGTGTTTTTAATGTTTCCCGAAGTG
>LZPO01044432.1:370461-400057 GCA_001675575.1 Neotoma lepida | reverse complement strand
CTCTGCCATCCTTTCCCTTCTAATCCTGCCTAGACACTTCTGGAAGGGGGCCTCCACCCCTCTGGGACCTAGAGAGTCCCCAGCTAGGGTCTGGAGATGCCAGAAGGAAGACAGAAAGTAATCAAATGGCAGAGAAGGATCTCATTCTAGCAACTAGCCCTGTCTTGCCTTTCTCGGGTCCGTTGGATGCTTGAGGTGCCAGAAGGGCCCTCCAGAGGGCACAGGGGAGCTGGCTGCGCTGCCTCAGAGACAGCAGCCAGGAAGAAGAAGCAGGCAGGAAAGGTGGTTGCATTTGGGGAAGAGACATTCACAGTCTGTAGCTGCTCCTTAGGGTAGCCCCCACCACAAAGGACTATGTGCCCAGAAGGCAAGGTAGCTCACCTTCCTCCTCATCACTCCTGGCTTTGCTGTCCTCTGCCTAGGTCTCAATGGCAGAACACAGGGTAGGACTGAGTATAAGGGAGATGGAACAGGGAATAAATGAGGCATATAGCCCTGATAGTCACAGGCTCAGAAGAGTTTCCTAACAAAGACCCCTTGAGTTCAAGGCCAGTTGTCCCAATACAGTTGGTGAAAGCTTAATAAGTAAAAATGTGAACTGGTTCACTAGTCAGTTAACTAGTGTTGGAGACCTAGACAGTGAAGCATTTGTGTATGCATGTGTATGTATGTAGGAAGGGGTACACAGGCACATGGATGCCAGATGTTGACTTCATGTTTCTCCTTCAATCACTTTACACCTTATATTTTGAGACAGGATCACCCATTAAACATAGAACTTGCCAGTTCAGTTAGACTGCCTGGNGATCAAGCCCTAGCGATGCCATTTCTGTTGCCCCTGACCCAGTGCTAGGGTTACAAGAGCATGCCTCCCACGCCTAATTTGTCACAGGGGTGCTGGAGATCTAAATCCGGTCTGCATCTAAATTCAAATTACTCAATTTGGGAAACGATCAGTCTGAACAATTGAACCCCCTTGACCTTCCTTTGTAGGGTTCATCTGGAGATAAGATAATGAATGAGTGAAATGTACAATGCAGGGCAGACGGTAGGTACTCAATAGACAGTACTCCTCGTTTCTCTTATTTCCAAACGGGTTTATGGCAATTAATGCCTTCATTTCTGCTCTTCTCCCAGCCAAACATTCTCTACTTCCTGATGACACTCCTACTCATCCTGTAAGGCGTAGACAGCTGAGTGAAAGTCAACATATAGTGGCTAAGAGACCAANGTTTCTGGACTTGAATTCTGTCTCTCCTAGCTGCTGTGTGATCTCAGGCAAGTGATTTGACCCTCCTGAGGTTCCGTTCTCTCCACTATTGCANNGGACTACTGCAAGGATAAGATGTGTTAAGTGTGACGTACTTGACAGTATCTACTTTATAGACGGTGCTGTGTGAATTTAAAAGATAATAATGTAGTCAGCTCTGATGCCATCTCCTCGAAGCTTTCAAACTCTGAAATGCTTCTGAATTAAGCTGGACACATGGTACCACTTGTTACTGTACCTAATCCTATCCTTGTGAATCCACATTCACATTGCTGTGGGTGGCATGTGTGCTCTAGAGCAGCGCAGTGGAGGTCGACAGATGGGCCCCAGAGTTTGGCCTTGAGAGGAGAAAGTCCTCATCTTGACCAGACTTGCAGGGTCCTATTGGGACCCCAAGTCTAATTTCCTCTCCCTTCTACAGTTCATAACTAGGCAGCTTCAAAGATGGAACAGATCCTCATCTGAAATGATTTAGCCATCGCTCTTTTGGAGGCAGCTTCTCCAGGACACAGTAAACCCAGTAGTTGGCCCCTCCGTGCAGCCTCTGCATTCCTCTGTAGGAAAGGTCCAACTCTACCTTCAAGAATTCAAAAGGTTGAATTTACTTCTAGGTCCTCCTCCTACCCACCATCAGCCCTGCCCCCAGCCCCAGCCAGCAGCAGCAGCTGTTAAGAGATCCTATCTAGCCCTGGCTTGACATTTCAACAGCCCAAGACCCAGAGATAAAAGTTGTCACTGAACAAAGTCCCATTGCCCTTGCCCTTTCTCTCAGCCTTCCCTCTCACTTCCCAGAGANTCACAAGGCATCAAGTGGGCACTGAGATGGTCTCTGTCTCTTGCTACTGCTGCAATTCCTACTTTGGGGGTGGGANGACCTTCAAAATGGATGAATACAAAGAAGTAGTTTATCACCTGAGCTTTTATGATTGCTGCAACGGGGAGGGGCTGGAGATGTCCTTTCAGATAAGCATTTGGAGGGGGGGCAGAAAGATTTTCAAAGCTTCCTTTGTTCTTTTGGAGAGCCAAGCCATGGAGTTCTGGCAGACAGCCCAGGAGAAAGGAGGATTTTAAAACACAACCCGAGCTGGCTTCCAAACCGCTTCACCATCCCTGTCATCAATTAGGGATGTTACTTAACAAGGGTTTGGGCCGATGTCTCACCCAGCCTGCTCTCCCTAATTGGATGCAGACTGGTGATGAATTCCTGGAAAAAGTACTCCACACTGCAGAGGTCTTCTCCATGGCCCCNGACACTCTCNGACAACTCANGCTGGGCTGATATTGGCCTTTGGGGGTGGGGCATATTCCAGGCAAGAAAACAATAGGACTTTTGTAGGGCCACTTGGTGCAGACCAAGAGGACAGACCCAGGACTCCAATCATGCATGCTGCTAACTAGCTAGGANCTAAAGTTATGCATCCAAGGGAAGGAGAGGAAGCTGAGTCTGTGTAACATGCACACCTCANCTGTGTTCCACAGCAACCTGAGATTCTTCCACTGAAGACCTCAACCCCCAAGTTCTAAAANATCNGTCTGGATCAAAATGGGATGAGTCTAAAATTGGGTTGAGTTGTTATAGATTCAACANATATTGTGCCCAAAGATCCAACGGATCCTAAGTCATGGCCTTGGTACTACCAAAAAGCAAGAAATGGTCATCTTTACCAAGCATAGTGCCGCACACTTGTCTATACTTTCAGTACTTAGAAGGCCGAGTCATAAAGTGNCAAGTTTGAGGCCAGCCTGGNNAACACAGTGAGTTCCAAGTCAGCCTCAGCAACATAATAACACCTTTATCTCAAAAAAATACATAAATAAAATGGCAACCTTCTTCGACCAAGTAACTGACTTTCCAGTTTGCAGCGGAGATAAGTCCCCAGAGAAGTATGTCTCATGGTGCACTGAGGCACTCTGACCTTTGGAAATGACTGAGCCTTGGAGTTCAGGGTTCTCCCAACTTTACTCTGCAGACCCCAGGCTGAGCATGGGCCGTTTTCTTTGCTCTGAAGAGAAGAGCTGAGATCAAGGTAGAATGTTTACATAAAACTTGGCTAAATTCTCAGGAGAAACCCAGCTCAATACTAACCTAGATGGTTGGGTTTGAGAGCTCATGGTCAGCCCAATGCCTCACAAGCTGCTGTTCCAACCAGGCTGGTCTTTCTTGCCAGTGCTACTTCATTCCACATCTCCCAGGACTCTAGAGGTTCAGCGTGCGGTGAGTAAGGCAGGGCTTCCCTCCACAGTGCTGGAGCCCTGTCTTCGGGTTGTTTATATCTGAGCTTGGGCCTCTTGGCTGGGTAATTAAGGGACAAGATGTCCCATCAGGTACTATCCTCAAGCATCTTATGACCTCGAAGCCAACCACAGCTTATAAGTGTGTCATCCCACACAGCATTGGAGAGGCACANGTGCAAAAGCAAAGGGTTGTTTCTCTAGTTCAAGTGGACTCAGCCCACTTGAAGACTTGGCCTTCAGCCTCAGCTTCTGGCTCATCTTTCCAGTACTCTTTGGCAATTATGCCCTGCCCTGCTTGGCTGGAGCCTTAATGCATCCCTGCCTGGCTCTTGCCAACTTCCTGCTGAAGTCCAAGAGGCCCAACACCATTCCCTAGAACTTCTGTTTGCTGGCAGAGTCTCTGCACTGGCCAGATGGACTGTCTGGATTTAGCATACAGACAGACACCCACTCCATGCAACAACCTCTCTCAGCCCTGTCCTACCTACAGCCTTACCTCAAGCCATCAACTCACCAAGGCTAGTGACCTGATACCACCTAAGCTAAGGTCACCCCAAGTCCTCTAGATCTGAGGAAGGGATGGTTCCAAAGCCCTCATAGCCATATGAATCAGCCATATTACTGAGC
This sequence comes from Neotoma lepida, assembly GCA_001675575.1. NCBI lineage: Eukaryota > Metazoa > Chordata > Mammalia > Rodentia > Cricetidae > Neotoma > Neotoma lepida. The sequence goes on along the minus strand of LZPO01044432.1, from coordinate 395,925 downwards.
CAGACATGTGAGGGACGCAGATGGGGAGCTCTTCATTCTCCATAACTCTCCTCAAGATGAGTGGTCCATGAATCTCCACAACATAGGAGTTGTCCAAGAGTCCTAGGGGTGAGTAGAACTACTACTGCATGTGAGGCAAGGCTTAGGGCCANAAGAGGCACCTCACCAAGCGAACTGAAACTTTTCTCTGAGTCCTGATACCCATAAATCANCACTAAATCCACAAAACCCACCAAATACTCAGATGTGCCCAGATAGTAGAGGGAAACCAGGAGAGGGGAAGATACACACAGGACTGAGAGTGCATCATCACAGGCTTAATCAAAAGAGGTCAAGAAATCATGGGAGGTCCACATTTCAGAACCTCCCAGAATGAGAGTCCCAGTTAAGCTTACTAGATTTCTAAAGGTCAAAAGTTCGTATCTTCTACTCTTTCTGTNTCTTCCATCATCTAGGGGTTGGACTCAAGGGCATTGTACATGCCAGGTAAGTTCTCTACCACCGAGCCACACTCTCAGCCCTTGTTGTTCGATTGAGACCAGAACTTGCTAGTTAAATCAGNCTAGCCTTGATATCCCTATGTAGCCCATCCTGACATCAANTTTGAAGTTCTCCTGCCTCAGCCTTTCAAGTACTGATNCGATAGGTTTGTGCCACCATAGCCCACCCCTGGACATATCGTAAAGTACAATCATAACCACCATCTTACTCTTCCGTGGCCAAATTTATATNCTAGGCATTATACCCGTCTTGGAGANGAGGAACCTNAGGTTCAGAGGAATTAATTTCCCATGAGATCATATACCTTTCATATCACAAAGCTAAGATGGAAACACTGGTGAGCCAGTATACAACTCGTGCTCATTCTAATACAGCATACTAGACTCCAGAATTTTCTTGGTTCCCTCCCCTCCTTATCTTGGTATGTTATCATTCCTCCTTTGCCTGGACAGCCAAGCATGCGCCTATGCTGAGATTATATAAATTAAAGTAACAGTCACTTCACAAATATTTCTCAAAACCTTACCGTTTGCTAGACATTGTGAAAGAGACTGAGGGTGCAATCACAAACCCAAACCAAATAATTACTGAGTATTGAGTGTATCATGACAAATAGCAAGTATGAAGCTATTGGACAGCACAAAGGGTGGCCCAGGTTATGCCTTGGGACAAATAACAGAGAATATACCACTAGACGTACAGACAGCCTCTTTGGTCAAAATCCACTTCATGTAGTCTTCCCTATGGCAAATTAGTGGATCTAGAGACCCCCAGAAATACAAATAGCTTTAGCTCCACCCCTTCTTCATTTTACCCTTTTGCCAAGTAGTTAAAAACAGAAAACGTAGAGAGTACAAACTTCCTACCATATTCAACCCTACANCAAAGGAAAGAAAAGCCAAAACTGTTTCTGAGTGTCACCTGCATGCCAGATCTCCTTACAAATCTCTACTTTCCTTGCTGAAGGGGTAATGGGGCCTTAAGGAACTTCACCTAGGTCATTTGGTTNCAAATGCAGAGCTGGGATTGAAGCCCAGCTCCACCCACTCCAAAACCTTGGAGTGGATAAACATTTGCTAGTCCTGCCTCACCATCCAGGCCAACAGCTGCTGGCCGTGCACCTAAATGACTGGTTGATTGAGCTGCAAGCAAACCAGGTAGCAAGCACTGTACTAGACTGTGCCAGCCCCGCTGTGAGCCTCTGGGACACTCCAAGTCAAAGGACAGGAAATAGCAAAAACTCTGAGAGCTTGGAGTCCGTGTTTGTTCACTCCCCTTTGCAGCTGAAGACCTTCCCCCCAGGCAGTCTCAATTCTTTGTATCCCCACCTTCNCTTCCCAGCCAAGAAGTCTGAGTACCAGCCTCAGGAAAATGTCAGCCAGACCTGGCCAAGCATATGCTTGCATCAATGGCACCCGCAGGGAGCGCCAACAGTCAGGAGGGGGAAGAACCCAGGGCCAGGGCGGGGCATATGGCATCCCATCAACCCCTGTCACCCGCTCTGAGAACCCTCAAACCTACTCTTGGCTTTCTCTCTGAAATAAGGGATGTCTATGAGCCCTCATCATCCATGCCCATGGCAACTCACCCAGCTCACAACTGCATGCCAACCCATGAGCTGGCAGAGACACCAGCAAGGCTCAGTTCCCTCTGCCACCTGCCTGTTGTCACTCTTCATTGAGTATCATTGCCCTTCCACAGGGCTGTGCTCCCGGGCTCCAGGCTTCCAATCTGCTCTCTGGGAGGCTGACAGAGGACAGGCAGTCTGGGGGAGGCTGCCCTGCCTTACTCCTACCAGCTCCTTGCCCAGGGCATGAATGTTGGAACAAGTGCTAGGAACCCAGATGGTAATTGCTGCCATCTAATTATGCGTGCATATGATATCAGCCAAAAGCATTTGACTATCTCCTGCAGTCTTAAACAGATCAAATGGAGAGNCCGCACAGGTTCGAGGATTACTCCAGCAAGATAATGGCTGACAAGACTGCCTGCTGCCACTCAAGCAGTCACTGGCAGGCTGTCATCGGCCACTGGAGACCTCACTAACCACCCGNGGAAAGAGAAAGGGCTNGGCTGATCCCTCTTNGGCCAGCAGGATATAGAATCCTCCAAGGCCCAGGGCTCTTGGTATTTNGCTCATCCAATCCTCCNGGTCCCAATATTGATGAGCAAGATAGAAGCAAAGAGCTTATGGTCTCCAATAAACAACCTGTTTTTGTTCATGTCTTAATAATCAAAAGGAAGTCACCCCTGCCCCCGCTTCTTCCTCTAAAAGCATGATACCTGGCTCACCAACTGTGGTCTTTCTCACAGCAACAGATAGCTGACTGGGATATCAGCCTCTTCCCCTTCATCTAGAAGAGGGTATCTACTCGAATGGCTCCCATTTGCGATTAATTGGGAAGAAGTTATTGCCTTTGCCTGGCCCTGTTTACTGAAGGACAGATACCCTGTTTGACTTTATTGTCTTTCTGGGACCTAAAATACTTAACACAAAGCCTTGCACACATCAGGGGTTCAAGGAAATTTTCCTGAGCTCAATTTCACCACCCTCGTCAGCAATTTTCTCTTTATTGACTGTAACTGGCAACATGTCAGACAGTAGAGGCCCAGGCATGAACAAAGCACAGTTTCTGCCCTAGAGACGTGGCCTCTCTGACTCAGGTACGTTAAATCCTGAGTTCCAGTCTGGATGATTGGAGTTTGGAAGCGGGGAAGAATATCAACAAAGAAAAGGTTGGGTAGAAGCGGAAGGCAGAAGGAGGCCTCATTAAAAGTTGATGCTTTAGTGAGCTCTGCTCAGCAAGACCTTCCTCAGGATGTCCACAGCTCTGCTCAGCAAGACCTTCCTCAGGATGTCCACAGCTCTGCTCAGCAAGACCTTCCTCAGGATGTCCACACTACGCCGTTCACAGCATCTCTTGGACCAAGTATGTAGGAAGTAATTCACAGGTATGTGAGAGGGTGATCTGTCACGTGACTTGAGATGCAAGAGAGTTGGTGTGGGAGCCCTGACGACGGTAGCCAGTAGTCTCCACAAACATCTCAGGATTCTGTCCAGCAGAGGGCGTTTCTGGGAGCTAGATGATGAAGGGAGGTTGTGGTGGGTACCAATTCTTTCTGCCCCCCGCCCCACCTAGGATAGAGGCTGCTGAGACAGCACAGTGGATGGTGGGGCTAATGAGTAGCAGACTCCAGGGGGCTACAGGGATCTGTAATCAAGCTAGAGTTCCAAGAAGTATCGGGGGTGGGGTGCCCCTGGAAGGCTCACTCGAAGGACTAGAAGAAAAAAGACTGAGAAAAGAAGCAAAGCTTAGTCCACTGTCCAAGCAGAAACCAAGGCATAGCATCAAAGTCACATGCAACAGCATATGATAGNGAAGTAAAGGTCACCGAGAGGATGTGGCAGTTCTCCTGTGGGTCCCTTTAGGGGAGCTCACATCACTGTAGCTGAGACCAGGAGGGCTTTCTTTCTAGGGCAGTTGGGACTTGAGTTTCATAGGGTTCATAGAAAGGGGAGGGCACTGTGGAGAGCAGCACTGAGTGAGAGCCAAAAGGCGTGACCATCCACAAAGACCAATTAATGTATTNGGGGATATGGGCGGCTATATTGTAAGAGGAGTTGAGGGTCAGACTTGGGAACTTTGGAATCCTGGAGGAATCCTAAAGCCAATGGATAGGCAGAGATAAATAGAGTGAGGGAATGGGTATAGATAAGGTGGCCTCTCAGGAGTGGCGTGTCTTCTATGAAAACTCCATGGAGAGAATAGCAACCCCCACCTCCATATATTACTGCTGGCTGGGTAGGGCAGTGAGATAAAACAGAAAGAGACTAAGCAGGTGATAGGCACAGGGTGCTGAAGACACTGTGAGGTACTTAAGCTGCCCTTCTGCTCAATCATCTCCCNCCCGGCTTTAGGTCAGGGGTTTGGCTCCCGGATTATGCATGGAATAAAGAGGAGACAATGCCAAGTTTGGCCCAGCTCCTCCTTTTCCCTCCAACTGCCATCTTCTCTTTCTCCTCCTCCTCTTTTCTTGTGTCCAGAGAGGATGTTTGCCTTGCTTCTCCCTCTACCCACGCTTCCTGAATCCAACCACCTTCCAGACACTAGGAAGTGGGTGTGCCACACTGTAGATGGGGAAGGTGAAGAGTTGATTCCTCGGGGATAATGAAGAGGGAAAAATGCACCCTGGGTGTTCATCAAAGATGACAGCTGATCGCAGAGTCCTCCTTCTTCCTCGGATGTATTTTGTCAACTGATCACCCAGAGCAGCCCAGAGACTGAGCTCACTGTAGCCCCCTGGACACAGGGGAGTTGGGGGCTGTTTTGATATGCTTAGCTCTGGTCTCAGCCACCCTCCTGTGACTCCCCTGGTGTGGGAGAGCAGGGAGGGGGACAGGCTCCCTTTGAAGTTCATCCTGGGATAAACTGTGGGATTTCCTGTAGGAAAAGGAGTGCAACAAGCGGTGTGTGCTTAGGGAACTAACCTCCGAAGAGCAAACAGGCAAAGAGGCAACAGTCAAGGGTGTGCAGTGGTTCCTTACATAGTTCCAGGACTCCAGGCTGCATAGAAGACAACGGGACCACGGGACCTTGAAAGGCCACTGAAGCTCTCTGAACCGCAACTTCATTATCTGAAAANCAGGGATCATTTCATACTGTATTAAATCTAAGCTGTCATTGACACTTCAAGATTCTCTCTCCCTCCCCCTGCCCTTTCTTTTACCGAAAAAGAAAACAGGAACTACCAATTAAACTATGCTATGTCACATCCACCATAACTGGAATGCTGATGTCAAAGATGTTAAAAAGGAGAGAAAAAAAGAATCACTCGTGAGAATTCACGAAAGATGGTATTAATAATTCCTGCTGCACAAGAAGGCTTTGGAGAGGATCCAGTGAGCTAATGAGCATCATCACGCTTGGCAAACCAGGAAGCTCGGTGAAGGCATGAGTTGTGCTTATTATCNGGGTGTCATGATGGTCAAGATCTCGATTGACAGCATGAGAATGTGAACTTCAGGAAGCGGCCTGAAGCCATCTGGTTCATCTCCTTCAACACCACATCCCCAGTGCCCAGAAAAGCATGGCACATGACAGGCTTCCAATGCACTCATAATTAGATGGATGAAGTTCTAAAACATAGCGGTCTCACCTGGTGACAAACACATAGGGAGTCTCTTCTGCTCCCCTTCATGACCTGCTAGCTGTGGACAAGGGGAAAGCTTGAGGCCAGGGCTTCTTGAGATTAGCAGAAACCACCATCCACAGGGAGGCTTGGTTTGTCTCTAATGAAGATGAACGCTAGCCCCATGAACAGACAAGGAAGGTCCCTCCTTCCCGGTGACACAAACAGTGGAAGCATTTGCAGAGTGACGAGTATGTGAACAGCCAGAGGCTGAGTTCTGCATGGGAGAGATGCAAATGCGATCTTTTTTCCCCAGGAGTTGATTGATTGAGAAGAAAAGATGTAAGAACAGAGAAAATTTAAGGCAACAGGAGGCCTGTGCATAGCGTTAGAGACGTGTTAGTTCGTTCTTTGGTTGGTATTTGTTTGCTAGAATTGCCATAAGAAAATGCCATAGCCTGGATGGTTTACGCAACAGAAATTTATAATCTCACAGTTCGAAAAGCTTCAAGTCCCAAGACCAATATGTCACTGGGGTTAATTTCTTCAAAGGCCACTTGACTTAGCTTACATAAGCTTTCTTTCTGTGTCTTCTTTCTGTGTCTTCATGTGGTCTTTCTTCTGCATGTGTATCTATTCCAATCTCTCCCCTTTGATACTGATGCCACTCTAAGACTTCAACATGAACTTGGCAAGGATAAAATTCAGCCCGTAACAGTTACTTAGCTATTCAACAGGCACTTCACAACCACCTACTGTGTGCCAGGTACTGTGCTAAGTGAAGAGAAGAGATGGGTAAATAAAGGCTCTCAAGAGGATAACAATCAAGTCAGGGAAGCTGACAAAAACAGGAAACACTGTCATCCTTTATGGAAGGGTAATGACAAATACACAGAAGTAGCATTATAGGAGTTCTAAGGAGGAAGGAAGGACACTGTTCTAGCCTGGGAGGTGGCCAGGGAAGGCTTCAGAGGCAAATTCTAGCTAACCATGAAGGATTAGCATGAACCACACACTCCTGGTAGTAAAAACAAGAGCCAAGGTGAAGAAACCACATAGCAGGGAATATGGCGAGGAAAGATGACAGTCTCAGAGGTCAATCTTNAAATTACAGGATGCTGAGGAGTGGGTGCCTCCTTCAGTGTGATGTTTTAGGGACCACACTCACCTCTTCCCAGGCCTAGCTTTATCCCGATGTTTCTGAGGGAACACAGATACTTCAACGATGCTGGAACAGAGGTCAAGCAAGCAAGGACTATGCACACTATACAACAACCACATGGAAAGAGCTGGAGATGGGGTCTAGAGGGGNCTGTCCAGTGGGCAGAGGAGATTGGTCTCCATCCTGAGTGATGAGGGATCAAGAGATCCAAAATGGAGCTTTGGGGAGCCTTCCTTTCCCTCCCTAATTGGGTGGGCATGAATCCCATCTGGTGACAATGAGGTTTAACCATAAAGCATACTGCCCAGAGCCTGACTGGAAACTCCATAGGTCATAACTGTCACTATACTTACTCTGCCCAAGATGTTTGCTGATCTGTAGAGAAGGGATAATACAAGTATCCCATGGTATCACTTGAGTAGTAAAGGAGATGACCTGTGTAGTGGGGACTAAGAGAGAGAAACTATGTAACAAATCATTACGAAGCTCAGCTTCGTCATGTGCAAGCCAAGATGATTTTATATTTTATTAAATTGAAGATTCCTTTGATTGTAAGCTCCATTGTGCTTAGATTTATCATTCGGGAAGAAATGCATGTTAAGTGAGATAGCTTGTGATATGTGTTCAGCATTGAACTTAGTAGGTATAAAAGGAGAGAAGTGGGAAGCAGNGGCCTCTGGTTTGGGCTTCTGTCCAAACACCTAGGCTGGAAACCTGGTCATGTTTGACCTTTCTTCTCTCCTGCTTCCTCACCCCCATTCACCACCAAATCCTGGACATGCTACCTCCTTTTGATTCTAGAATCTGTCTGGTTCTCTTAATCTGCTCTTAATCCCTCTCACTAGCATTATGAAGCTATCGTACAGCTGCTACACATGTGATATAAAGATGAGGTCATACTAGAGTAGAACCCCTAATCCAATATGATTGGTGGCCTTGTAGGAAGAAAGATATTTACACAGACACATGCACAGAAGGAAGATAGTGTGAGAAAAGTACTGACAGGGAAACAGCCCTGGGACAGCAGAGGAGGAGACTAGAGTGATGTCNCTGTAAGCCAACAACTGCTCACCACCACCAGAAGCTAGGAAGAGGCAAAGATGGGCTCCACAGAGTCCCAGAGGGATCANGGCCCTNCCAACGCCTTGATGTTGGGCTTCTGGTCTCCAGAGCTGTGAATTCGTTTGTTATTTTAAGCCATCTGGCTTGTGCTACTTCATTATAGCAGCCCTGGGGAGTTAATAGAAGCACCAACTTCTACAGCTGTTGGAACTGTACCAATCTTTGCAGAAGGATGGGACAGGAGAGAGAAAGAGAAAAAGATGGAAGAAAAGGCCATTGTCTTTTCCTGTTGTTTCATCTCTTTCTAGACAGTTACTAGGGGGTTTGGTTTGGTTTGGTTTTGGCCCCCCGAGTGTGAGCAAAGATTTCTTCAGGAGGTACTGTAAACACGGGCTGTCTACATTCTTCTGAAAGAAGAAGCGAGTGGAGCAAAGGAAACGTGTCTTTCAGATAAACCAATTGACAAAATGATCATGTGAGCTTCTAAAGCTCAGCCATCCCTGTGGACTCATAAACTTGAGAGAGAACGAAGCACTTTTGTAAAAAGGGTATAAAAGGCAGTATTGTATAATTTCTCTTAAATGTCTGCTGGGCATCAGGGGCCTATAAATAGGCAGCGCACCTGGTGCGCGGAGTAAGAATGGGGCGGTCTCTTAAGCAGGGTGCAGACTCGGGATCTTCCGGATTCATCTAGGCTGCNGGGGNNNGCCAGCGGCAAAGGANGGAGAGCTGNTCTCAGCACCTTAGGAAGGAGGCTGCTGGGCAGAAAGGAGGCAGAGGNGGGAGGCCAGCCTGCTGAGAAGGAGGCGGGGAAGAAGCAAATCCCAACCATGATGACGCACTAGGAGCCACCGAATTAGGGCTTGTACTTCTTTTCTGTGTTACTGCAGCAAGCGACCATGAATTTAGTGGTTCACAATGACACTTTTTTTTTTTATCTTACAATTCCAAGAGTCAGAAGTTCAAAATGTGTTTTATTAGATTAAAATGCAGGTGTCAGCCTGACTGTTCTCCTTCTAATATTCAAAGGCAGAACCCGTTCCCTGGTCTTGCACAGCTGCTAGAGGCGCCACTAGTCTTGGTTCCTATGTTTTCAAAGCCAGCAGCACTGAGTCACATTTTCCCTACAGAGCCACCTCTTCGCTGGTATTCTTTGCCTCTTTCTTCTGCCTTTAGAGGCGCTTCTGATGACAGTGGGCCCACTAGAATTCGGAAAATTCCATATTTTTAAGATCAGCCAATCAATAGTCTTAATTCCATTGTCAGCTTTAATTCTCCTTTGCCATGTGAAGAAACATATTCACAGGTCTCAGGAAGAATGGAGACATCTTTGGGGGAGCACTGATATGCCTATGACTCTATATTCTGCTCCTCAAAAATACATGTCCACACTACAAGAAAAATGCAAATAGATTCACCCCATTTCTGGTACCAAAAGCCATATTAGTCACGATTCAGTCAAGGAGCTGGAGAGAGACATCAGTGATTAAGATCATTTGTTGCTCTTGCCAAAGACCTGGGTTCTGTTCCCAGCACCCACATGGCAGCTTATAACCATGTATAGGTTCAGTTCGAAGTGATCCAATGCCCTCTTCTAGCCTTCTTGGGGGACCAGGCCCACGTGGTACATATGCATACATGCAACCAAAACAATCATAACAGCCTCAAACTTGTTTCAAACTCCAAAGTCTCTTCTGAGACTCATGGCAATCTCTTATCTGTAATCCCTCTATAAAAATCAAATTCCAAAATGTAAACGGAGACTTTTCTCTGTCCCGCCCCATCCCATAGCTGCTTTTAAATAATCACTCAGAGGCTTATATTAATNATAAATGCTCGGCCAATGGCTCAGGCTTATTACTAGCTAGCTCTTACATTTAAATTAACCCATTTCTATTACTCTATCCACATGGCCTGTGGNTTACCAGTTTGTTCACATCTTGCTTCTTAGACAGCACNTGCTCTGACTCTGCCCTTCTTCATCTCCATCTTCAGTTTGAATGTACCACCTAANCTTATTCTGCATTGCCATTGGCCAAACAGCTGTATTTATCAACCAAAGGGAGCAACACNTATTCACAGCATACAGAAAGACCATCCCACAGCACATATGGATTCACGCACTTCCAACATACAGTGGCATAGGATATACATTACCATTCCAAAACACAGGGAAGGAAGCATAGCAAGGAAATAGTGGACAAAAGCAAAACTGAAAATCAGCTGGGCAAACTCCAAACTCAGCAGCTCCAATGTCTGATGTCAAAACATTCATCAGATCTCCAACTGTGTTCAGCTTTGTTGACTGCCACATAGTTCTTTCTCTTGGTCTGGTTCCACTCTCCTCAGCAGGTATCCCACAGCTCTGGCATCTCTAACATCTTGGGTTCTCCAAGGCCATCCAGGCTTCAACTTCACAGCTTCACACAATGGCCTCTCTAGTAGGCCTACATTCAGGGACACCCCTGTCACATGCCTGGCCTNAGAAGCTTTATTCCATAAGTCCTTTCTTCTATCCTTAACTCTAATCCGAGAAACACTTGGCTGAAGCTGCCAAGTTCTGCTACTCACTGGGCCTGGAAAATGCCCCCTTGTTTAATTACATCTTCAACAGCTCTCTGTTTCCCATGGTTTCCTTCATTGCCTATGCTTGGCTGCCCTTGAACTTGCTCTTTAAACCAGGCTGGCCTCAAACTCAGAGATTGGCCAGCCTCTGCCTTTCCAGTGCTGGGATTAAAGGTGTGCTCCAACACACCTGGCTCTGAGCTTTTCTTTAGTTCCCTTTTACAAGATGGAAATTTAGCTGGGATGGATCTTGCCCTGAGGTCACCACTCCCTTTATTCCATTTCTTAATCCATTTATCTCCTTGAACAGAGGATTTAACTCCATTCCACTTCCTGGTGCTCTTTTTCTCCTCAAAATTTACGTTTTGTAATTTACCTTCCTCAGTTTGCTCCTTTTCATTATATAAATCTTCATTAGAGTTACCACTAAAAACCACATGATAGAGTCTATATTAGGCTGTTTTGAGATTTCTTCTGCCAGTAGAATTTATCCAAAACTCTTCACTTTACCCTCAGATAGACTCTTTGGACNAGGGCAAAAGGCAGCTACTTTCTTCATCAAAAATCACAAGAATGATCTCTATGCAACATACTACAATTATTCTCCTCTGAAACCTCTTGACAGAACCCTCATAGTTCAAATAACTCTTAGCATCACTGTCTTCCATGCTCCTACTAGTATGGCCCATTAAGCAGTGCTTAAAGCATGCCACTGCTTTCTTAACCCAAAGTAACAAAGTCCAAATTCCTCCAAACAAACACACAGTAGGCCTATCATAGCAATACCCCAGTCCCTGTTACCAACTTCTATTTTTTTTAAGGGTTTTATTGCTGTGAAGAGACACCATGACCACAGCAACTCTTATGAAATAAAATATTTAGTTGGGGTAGCTCACTTACAGTTTCAGAGGTGCAGTCCATTAGCATCATGATGGGGAGCATGGCAGCATGCAGGCAGACATGGTGCTGGAGCTGAGAGTGCTACATCTTGCAGACAACTGTACGCTGAGNGAAGCTTGAGCAAAAGAGATCTCAAAGCCTTCCCTCACAGTGACACACTTCCTCCAATAAGGTCACACCTCCCAATAGTGCCATTCCCTTTGGGGGCCATTTTCTTTCAAACCACCACAAATTCATATCTTGTTACAATATCCTAGCTAACCAGGAGGCCTTGGTGACTGTTACAGTTTGGATATAAGTATTACCCCAAAATGCCTGGACTCCTACTAGTAGATAAACTAGGAAGTTATTAGATGGTGGGGACTCTAACATAATTGATTGATGATTGATTCAATTATGGGTTCACAATCTGATAGCGTTATTGGGAGGTGGTGAAAGGTAGGAGGTCTGGAGGAAAGCTAGCTGGGGGAAATGGATCCCTGGAGATGTGTCCTGAGAGACTATATCTTGTCTTAGGCACCTCTCCCTTCCTCTCCCCATCCCTCTCTGTCTCCTTTCTGGTCACCATGAGTTGGGCACATCTGTACCCCTGAACCCTCTCTGTCTTGCCACAGGCCCAGAATCATGAAGCTAAACTGCCATAGATGGAAGTGTCTAAAATTGTGAACTAAAACAAATATTTCCTCNCTTTAAGTTATTTCTCTCAAACATTTTTTCTTAGNGGTCAGACGCTAACATGCAGCAGAGTGTAGGAATGGTAAGAGTGAGTAGGTGATGCTGAAACATATGAAAGGTTTAGAAATTGTGGCCTTAGAAACAGAAGAATCCATCTGCTTGGGACAGGGCCACATAGTGATCTGTCTAAGGACAAGTTCTCTCTAGAATGGTCTGCCAGATTGGGGGGACTTCTTGTTTTTGAGTATTTTAGGTCTTTATGAAATCTAAGATGTCCTTTGATAACAGGGACAACAGGAAGACTCTGAAGGACCTTTGGAAAACACTTGGTCTCTACCTCCCTATTTTCCAGAGACTTGGAGAGGGAGTCATACCAACCGTGAATAGACAGGTGTAGAACTAGACACCTAACTGGATTTAGGACACAGGGTTCTGNTGCACCTGTTGTTAAGTTGTACATCACCTTGACAATGCCATGTGCCGGAGGACNCAGAAATCAATCTGCATATCCAGAAGAGTTGGTGATTCTTCTCCAAAGTACAGCTGATAACACTTGCTGGGAGAGAAACAAAACACACAAACCAGACTTAGAGGTGGATTTAAGGCTTGCAGTCGAGATACACTCCAGGTCCTAACATTGCAATTTAAGAAAAGTTATTCATTCTCTTCACCCAAATTAGTTCCTCAAAGTCCAACTCCATTCATCAATTTTTAGTGTTGCTAGGCCAAATATTTGAGTAAAGCACAAGCAGGAAGATTGGCTTTTGCTCCTGGTCTCAGAAGGTCCAACCCATTGTGACAGGGAGGGAGTGATTCATAACATGGCAGCCAGAAAGCAGGGAAAAGGAGATACAGNAAGAGAGATACAGTCCCCTAAGACANNTTTGTAACTGATATACTTCTTTTAACTCAGCCCCTCCTCCCACACCCCACCACCTCCCAATAACGCTATCAAATTATGAATCCATCAAGGGATGAATCCATTGTTTAGATCAGAGTCCCCATGATCTAATTGTCTGGAAACACCCTCACAGGCACACAGGAAGATACTCATCACTAACTTCCTAGCTGTGCTAATCCAATCAAGTTAACCNTTAAGATTGGTGATCACATCAACCCAAAGTGAATACCAAAGCCCCCACTGTTNGTAGTTTACTAGATCCAGCAATCTCATAAAACCCATGCCCAAGTGCACGTAGTTATGGGGAACGTAATTACATCACTGAACAAGAGTAACTCATGGGATGCAATCATAACAGTTTATTATTGTTTCCTACTGTTTATGATTCATTCAGCAAGTGAAGGTTCCCTCTGTCTGTGATTATACTCTTAGTCCTGGAAATACTCCATAGCTCAATGTCCTTTACAGGTAGAGTTCTAAGCCCCACACCTCTACATCCTGCTGCACATACCCTACAGAGTCCTCTAATGGGACTGTGGGGACAGACTTTAAATATGAGGAGATAGGCATTCCGACATGGGTATTGAAACAGGGCTTTGGGGATAGTCCTTGACAGGTCCTTTTTCTGAAAGATTGCATCCCTTCCCCACTCCCCATCCTTTCCCTTTTGCTCAGCATTCTAAATTCTAAAGAGAAGCCCCACCTAAATAGTAAAGATGTTAATTTTTAAATAATCTTCCTTTATATGTACAGGGCCCAGAACATCTGGTGACCTTTGTAATGCCTTAGCCTTCAGTCCTGTGCTTCAATTGATGCAAAGTGTGTAAACTGCTGTGAGGTTTAACTGACAGAAAAGCAAAGTGTCTGTTTTAAGAAACACGGGGATGGGAGCTGGGAAATGGTTCAGTCAGTAAAGTGTTTTCCGTGCAAATATGAGGCTCGAGTTCAAGTCCTTCACAGCAACATAAAAGTCAGGTGCAGAGGTACACAACTATAATCCCAACACTGGGGAGGTGCAGACAGGATCCCTGGAGCTCATTGGATGGCCAGTCTAGCCAATCAGTGAGCTCCAAGTTCAGGGCAAGACCTTGTCTCAAAAACAGAGGTGAAAAATCAATTGAGGAAGACATCTGACTTCATCCTCTGCACGCATGAGCAGACATGTACACCTGGACCCATATACTCAGAAAGAAAGGAAGGGAAAGAAGGAAAGGAAGGTAGAAAGAGAGGACAGAGGGAAGGAGGGAGAGAAGGAAGAAGAGAGGGAGAGAGAGAGGCAGGGAAGGAGGGAGGGAGGGAGAGAGAAGGAGAGAGGGACAAATGGAGGGAGGGAGGGAAGAAGGGGGTAGGGAAGAGAAGGAGACACATGAACTCTAACCCTCTAACTCTTCCTGAGAATGTTTTGTTCTGAGAGACAAAATAGAGATGTGTGGATGATAAAGACCCTTCCTTTCACACAAGCCTTCNAGCCCATTGTCCCACTGCACCCCCTTTNCTNCCCTGTAAAAAGTTCTCTGTTCCCGCAAGTTCTCCAACAGGGAACTTGGAAGTCAGTANCCCTCCGTTTTCTCAAGATGCCAACCTTTNCTTGAATGAGCTTGATTCCTTCCTAACAACTCCGGTCTTCAAATATCAGCAGTGAGCAAGCAGGACCTTAGTTTGNTAACATTGCATAAAACTCCTTTCTGGTGAGCAGACATATGGGGTGGCTGCCAATAAGAAAATGGGGTTGTCAGTCCTAGTACCCCAAGAACTGAATTACCTCAACAGCTCAGAAGAAAACTCTCTTGGCTCCAGCTTCGAACTCACCTCACAGACATCTCAGTGTCAGAACTGAACAGAAAGCCCGACTCCTGGTCCATGGAAACTGGGGAAAGGAAATGGGTTTTGCTTAAGCCAGTAAGCTTGTACTAACTTGTTACACAGCAATTAGAAAACAAAAAAGTCATCTCCTCNTTNTTTTTCTACCAAGTTCAAAACTCAAATAGGAAACAATAAGAGCTATATGGTACACAGATGTGATCAGGGATAGGCCACAAGGGCTGTGACATCTCCCAGACCACACTCTGCCACCACCAAGGGTCCAGTCTCTGAAGAAGCTAAATAAGATGTCTATGATGGGTTTCAATGAAAATGGTCCCCATAGGCTCATATATTTGAATGATTGGGCCCAGTTGGTGGAACTGTTTGGGAAAGATTAGTAGGTGTGGCCTTGTTGGAAGAGGTGTGTCACTGTGGGTGGGCATGGAGGTTTCCAAAACCCACGACACATTCCCGGTTAGTGTTCTCTCTCTCTCTCTCTCTCTCTCTCTCTCTCTCTCTCTCTCTCTCTCTCTCTCTCTCTCTCTCTCTCTCTCTCTCTCTCTCTCTCCCCTCTCTCTCTGCCTCATGGTTGTTATCTCAACATGGAAGCTCTCAGCTACTGCTCCAGCACCATGCCTGCCTGCCTGCCACCTGCTCCACACCATGGTGGTCATGAACTCTAACCCTCTGAAACTGTAGCCCCAATAAACTCTTTCTTCTATAAGTTGCCTTGACCATGGTGTCTTAGCACAGCAATCAAAAAGTAACTAAGAGAACACTCCACTAGCAAGTTAAGCCACAAATGCAGTCTCTCCTCTAAAATGTGGGGTGATAATGTCTATTGCTGTGAAGAGGCCTCATGACCAAGGTAACTCTTATAGAAAGAAATAATTTAATTGGACTTGCTTATAGTTTCAGAGGTTTAGTCCACTATACTCATGGCAGGGAGCATGACGGCATGCAGGTAGACATAGTACCTGAAAGTTCTATATCCAACAGGAAGAACAAGAGCCTCTGGGCCTGGCTTGGGCCTCTGAAACCTCAAAGCCCAACCCCAGTGGCATACTTCCTCTAACAAGGCCACACCTACCTCAACAAGGCCACACCTCCTAATCCTTTCAAATAGCACCATTCCCTGGTGACCAAGCATTCAAATCTATGAGCCTATGNGAGCCATTCTTACTGAAATCACTGCTAGACCTGAGAAGGAATGCCACCATTGTCTGATTAAAGCAAGCTGTATTTAGAACTGGCCAGCTGGCTGCCTCTCCCAAAGTCGGGATTTCAGAGAGCAGCCCCTCACTGGCTTTTGAGGTCCCTTTTACGGGGAAGGGTCAGGGTTGATAGAAAACAGCTGTTAGCACCTGGACAGAAGAGTNGGGAACTCAGAGCTCAAGGCTGCTGCCTGTGAGGTAGGTAAGTGCAAGAATACAAAATGTGGAAGGAGAGTCCTCAAGATATCAGGGAAGACACATTTTTGTAAGCAAAAGGACAGTCATATATGACAGGTGCAGAAGTTTAGCAAGGCAAAGGGGTGGGTATCCATCGTGGGGTCACAAGTTTAGCATGGGTAGAAAAATATGGATACATTAGGTTTCAGAAATGGAAACTTACTCTTGTAAAGTATGGAGACTTAATAACAGTGTATAACAAAGTAGCTCCTTACCAACAATGTGGTTCCTGTTTAGGTTACACACCACCACAGGCAATAACCACAACTCCATTTGGTTTGACGTCAAAACTCTTCTCTAACTCCACTGGGATCCTGTTGATGTGAGGTGTGGAGAAGGATAGAACCGTTCTTGCCTCTGGTAGGAAGTAGCTAAAGGGCGGAGGGGCAGAGGCTTCAAGATCCATNGTCTTGAGAACTTGAATAACAAATGTCATGGACAGTGGCAAGGATGAGCTCTTAGAAAGGAATTTATTATGGACTCACAAGAGACCTTAAGAGATAGGAAGTAGGCAAGGCTCCTGTATAGCAAGGGTGGATCCTAGGAAATGGATTGTCAGCCAGGGTCCCACCTAAACGTTAAGAGGCTTTGCTGGGCTGAGGCATGCAGGGTGAGCTGGTCTGTTCAGTTGGCCCACTCATGAGCTTTCCCATGTGCAAGCTTCAATCACATCCCCACAAGCAGCTTCCAAGACAGCTGTGAACAAAAGAGAAGAAATGGAACAAACACCAAGGCCAGGAACCCAAGCATTTGGGGACTCCAAGGAACTCCAGGACTTCTGGCATTTCTGACCTTCAGAAAGGACAGAACCAAGGACATTCCCAGCTTCTGCCCAAGGACAAGAATTGGAACTGTTTCCAAGGTCTCTGTCGCTCAAACTGCCTCACTTGTTTCTGTCCCCTGTCCCCACCAACACAGCCCCCGGAATGCTACAGTAGGAGAGACGACAATGGTCTCCCTTTCTTATCAGACCCTGTGTTCTTCACATCTCAATAAGAACACCACTTACGGGCAACCAGTACTCACAGCCAAGTCCTTCTTGGCTGCGATAGCTACAGGAATTGTGACCTCTTCCCACCACCTATTACGGACTGAGGATGCTGAGAAGACACCACAGACTCTTCAGGCCACATTAAACTTCCTTCAAGCTACCAGTGAGGAATGGACCTGGTGGACAGGCCTGCACTCTGGGTAGCAATCAGTCAACAGCCCTTCTCATTAAGGAGCCCCTTGCACCAAATCTACCCAGGTTTCCATAAATACTGCCGCTGCAGCCTAGCAGCATGGTGCCTCCATCCCCTCCCCAAGGACTTACCAGTTAAAACTGGAATCAAGTTCAATTCTCCCTCCTACATCACTCTTCACTCTGGGCAGATATCTTATCTGTTTGGGGACTGAGAGAGACACCGTTCTCCNGCACAGTCGGGTTTACAATATAAAATCTGTGCTCTGAGCCCTCTGGCTTTGGCTTTTGATATTTAAAGCCATGCTTTTGAAATTCAAAAATACCCTTTTTTCTCTCAAGCACCTTGCCCTTAGAATTGAAATCTGTGGCTCTCAATACCATTGCCTCTACAATAGATTTACAAAAGGCTACTTAAGGGCTCAGAAGGTAAGAAAGGGATGCTTTGTTCTCTCTGTATGGTCCCTGCCCTCAGGGCAGTGCATGGAGAAAGCCCAGTCGTGGCTCAAATTGTGAGGTGGAGAAGTGAGAGGGTTAAAGAGATGGAAAAGACTGGAGAGTTTAATATCAAAACTTTCCTGGGAAGCATTTATAAAATGCTGAGGTAAGTTTCCCCCAAGGCTCAGCTGACTGTGGTGTTCAGGACTCATTCTAGCCAGGTACTAATAAAAGCAAACAATTGCGAGTTCATAAATATTGACACAAAGAGTTGACAGGTAACTTTATTATGCTTAGTTATAATCATTTGTTGACTGAAACTTAAAAAAAATCTTAGAATGTCTACACTATGAGACTTCAGCAAATCACTTATACTTGAAAGAGTACATTTTTAACAATAATTTTTATTTATCCCTTGATGTTTTATATATACATATATATGTATATATATATATATATAATTATATTTACCCCCCTCCCCAGTTCTCCTCTCTTATTATTTTCACAGTCCCTAAGGAATCTTTCTTCACAACACATCCCTCCTACTTTCATGACTTTTTTTTAAAAAAAAACCCTGAGTTTAATTAGGGTTGCTTGTATGTTCATAAGTGTGGGGTTGTTGACTGAATCATGGAACAAATACATTTAAAAATTTGAAACACTACACATACACACACATATTGATGAGATTCAAGGCACTATACCATGAAGGACCCTCACTCAAAAATAAAATTAAAGTAATAGCCTCTGCTTGAACTAAGGAAGTTCCCAGAAATGCTGACAGAGGCTCCAAAAATTGAAACAGTACAAAGTCACAAAGTCAGGATGCCCAGAGGGCTATCTGAAAGCAACTGATTAATCACTGAATGTCCCAGCGCCGGAGATAGCTGATAGAATAAACAACAGGTCAACCTGAAAGATGGGATAACTCAGGAACTGTGGAAATTCCTAAGAGTAAGCAGAGATAAGCCGATCAAATAAAGGATCAGATAACTCAAGAACTGTAAAAATTCCTAAGAGTAAGCTAGTCAAAAATGAACCCGTACTAACCCCTCTCCCCTTTGAGGAATTTTGGGGTTTTGCCTTTAAAAGCTAGGCTCACAAAGAAAGAGCAATTCTCCTCCCTGCCTCGTTGTGACAGGGTGCGGCTGACGGGAATTCCGAGCCGACTTGTAACTGTGCATTAAGAATAAACCTTGCTGTTGCATTCTGGAAATTCTCGGTCTCCGGTGGTCTTTTTGGGGGTCCCAATCTGGGCATAACATACCAAACTAAGGCACCTTGGCATTTGAGATAACAGCAGAGGCTGAGATCCCTTTGACCTTACCGTTAGAGACCCCAGGCCCTAAGCAGAAAAGGTGTAAGAGGCCAGAAATACACCCAGGCCTACTGCTGCCGGAGGGTCAAAAAGCAGCCTGACTACTGTCCCGTGAGTCACACACTGGCCACTCCCCTACATAGAAAATGAGTGACTCCTGTCCTTGTTGCATCCTGAACCCTCTAGCTGCCTCTGTCTCTCCCAGACACACAAGGCTCCCCTTGCAGCTAGCTCTCTCTCTTGCACACAGAGTTGATAAGAAAGCATGCTGTGCTGTGTCCATGCAGCACCACCACCCCACACACACCTTGCAAGGTAAGTTTACGGTCCTGCCTGTATGGCATTTGGTGTTTAGGTAGAGTTGATAGTTTCCTGCTAAAAGACTACACTTCCTAGCTTCCCTTGCAGCCAGCAAAGCAGCTCTGGAAGGGTCTATGGGGAGAGAACAAAATGTATGTGTGGTAGTCCTTCCCACTCCTATAAAACATCCAGAGCCATTTTATGTGTCAGCATTTTGTTCATTCATACAGGTGGGTGACAATATGCCCCCTTGCTATGACTATCCATAGCCCCAGCTAAGGGCAAACCAAACCTCTCTTTCCTTCCTCCTCCTGCCTCTCAGCAGCTGCCTTAAGAACTCTAATAACACAGGTCAGGCTAGATCATGTGGTACAAAGGTTGCCCTATCCTTGAAAACCTTTAAGAGTCAGAAGGGCTCCCCCTTGTTTTTCTTCTGGAATTAAGGTGCCTGTCTCTTCATATAGATAGCAGCTGTCCCCAAACACAGCTCCTCTCTGGATCTGAAGGGAAGCCTCTCTTGTTACCTATAGTATCATGTTCTATCCCTCCTACTCCAAGGCTTTATCATAGCCAACTGTGATCATGAAGTTTCTCTCTCTCTCCTCTCTCTCTCTCAGTTTTTTGAGACACAATTTCTCTGTGTAGCCTTTGACTGTCCTGGAACTCACTCTGTAGACCAGGCTAGCCTGGAACTCACAGATATCCATCTGCCTCTNCCTCCCTAGTGCTGGGATTAAAAGCGTGTGCCACCACCACCTGGCTGATAATTTATTCTTAAAAAGTACAAAGGGTATCACCTATAAACTTACTGAGATATATTGGACACACTTAACATATAGGTATATTAAAATCTGGTCTATGTTTAAGATCTCTGCAGNCTAATAGATTTTCTGCACCCCCTGACAATAGGNTTCTCCACCAACACAGCAAGCCAGATCAAGCTGAATTGAAAAAGTAGAAGAATGGGTTTATTTGAGCAAAGCAACTCCCNGGTGGGTTCTCCAGTCCCAGAGATCAAGGCCAGAGAAGCCACATACCCATCCGAACTATAACTAAATTATATAGGTTATAAGTGAGGGGTGATGAAGTATCTGCCGTAAATTGGGTTTGTGCCCAGGTACAGTCAACAGCTGAATGTGTAGGTGGAGACTTGGGTTACTGGCAGCAACAGAGGATGAAGTTGCAATAGTCACCAAGAATGCAGAACTGGGTTTTTTGGCTTTTTTCTTTGTTGGAGATTCTCTGAGAGGGCAGGGTTTAGAGAGAAAGAGACTGGAATGGGGCTTTCTGGATTATGCAGGTGCAAACTGGAGGCTCCAACTGAACACAGGCCTTCACCATTACCAGCAGGACTTTCATTCCTATAATGAGGAAATACACTGCACTATAATGGAGAATAGAAATCTCCTTCTTTCTGAAGACACAAGGGCACAAGGAAGAACATGGAGAAAAAGCAGTCTTGCTGGGGTCCCCCACTTTGTTATGTTTATCAGATCCTCTCTGTCCACATATTTCTGTGCATGGATCATGCCTCACAGACAGAAGCACAAAAAATGTGCAAGTTTGGCCTCAGTGCTAACATGCTTGCCAGGAATATACCAGGCCCTGGGTTTAAGCCCTAGCACTGCAAAATAATAAACGTTTGAAACTCAGTTAAAAACAAAATAAAACTGTATTTTGTTCCTTTGTCATATGGTTTTCATTTTGGAAGGCTCCCATGTCATGTGACATACTCAGCTATAAAAAGAAGGTTTCCAAGCTTTTCCCTTGTTAATCTGTCTTTTACTATAGGTGCCACAGCTGTGAACCTAACAATGAGTGAGAAAAAGATATTGCTGTTTTCTCCCCCACATTCGCAAAGGTGTAAAANCAATTCCTTAGGGAAAGGATAGAATTTTCAACAAATAGTGCTTGATNCGCACATCCAAACAACTACAAAAATAACTCAGAGTAAATCATGGTCATAAATGCAAAAACAAACCCAATAAAACACCTAGAAGAAAACAGTAGAAATCTTGTGACCTGAAAATGGGTAAAGATTTCTTAGCTATGACACCAAAAGTACAATCCACAGAACAGCAGATTAATAAGCTGAACTTCATCAGAACTGAATCTTCTGTTCTTTAGAAAACATTTTTGAAGCCCCTGGGGTAGGTTAGTGGACTAGAAGCTGCCTCTGTGCAATATTAGTGGATGATAGACTCTATTCCAAAGAGAANGACTGGAAGAGCATTGTGAATCACCAAGGAAAAAAGCAAACAGCTGAAAAGCATGCAGAAACAGGANATGCTACACATAGATCCAGCTGCACATGGCAGGGGGGAAGGGGGGGCAGAAGGTCATCCAAAACGTAAGGAAATATGTATCAATAAGATACAACCATTGTCAATACATATGCACCAAGTGCCGGGGCACCCAATTTCATAAAACAAACACCATTGGTTATAAGTAGACAGATAGGTCTAGATACAATATAATTATTTCAATATTTCATTCCCATTAATAAATAGATCATTTATAAATAAAAATCAATAAGAAGATCCAGAATGTTATAATCTTACTAGGAACACATGGAACAGTCTCTAAAATAAACCACATTTTAGGCTAAAAAGCAAATCTTAACAAACACAAAGAAACATCAAAATCATTTATTGTATCTTATCAGATTATAATGAAATAAAGGTAGAAATAAATAACAAGAGAAAATACAGGAACTGTACAAATACATGGAGATTAATCAATAGACTCCTGAGATTAATCAAATGACCAGTAGGCTGTTGAAGAAAGCAGGGAGAAATTTTTAAATTCCTAGAATTAAATGAAAGGAAACCTCAACTCATCCGAAACTTTGGGATCTAGCAAAGACCATTCTACGAAGTGAGTTAATGGCTATGTGTGCTTGCACTAAAAATAATTAGACTGACCTCTCACAAATAACCTAAGAATGCATCTCAGTGTCTTACAAAAACAAATTCAAAATCAGTAGATTGAAAGAAAGAGTAAAGATCAGGGCAGATATCAATGGAATAAAGAGTAAAAGAACAATACAAAGAATCAATGAAACAAAGAGTTGGATCTTGGAAATGATACCATCAGGAATAAACCTGGAGCCAAGCTAGACAAAAGAAAGAGACAAGATGAGAAAGAGACACTGATACCCCTGCACTCCAGGGGATTGGAGCTGGAGTGATGACTCAGCACTCAGAGCATGGACTCCTCTTACAGAGGACCCAAACTTAGTTCCCAGTACCCACATCAGGTGGCTCCCAACCACCTGTAACTCCACCCTAAGAAAAAAAATTAATAAAGTAAGATTAATGAAGTAATATAACAAAATAATTTAAAATACATTTTCAAATAAAAAGCAATCAATGGATAAGGAGAAAAATCACAGAAGATAACTGTAAAGACTTAATTCAGTCTAAGTTAAGAGCTTTAAAAACATGATCATGAGTTTATTTTCAAATAAGCAAAAGGGCTTTTTTGTTGTTGTCTGTTCTTTTTTAGTTTTTTGGTTTTTTGTTTGTCTGGGTTTGTTATTTGTTTTTGTTTTTTGAGACAGAGTATCACTTTGTAGTCATGGCTACCCTGGAACTTACTGTGAAACCAGGCTCTCCTTTACCCATGATCCTCCTGTCTCAGCTTCCTAAGTCACGTGCCACCTGGCTTTCCAAATGAGCAGATTTGAAGACACCACATGCAGGAGATATGTGAGTGGCAAGCAAGCACATGATAAGGTGTTCATTACTGAAATGTAATTAAAACTGTAATGAGATGCTACCATATCTCACCATAGAACACCAAAGACATTTAGTAACTTCCGATAGAGAGAAATTGATTCCTTGGGATCACAAAGTAGCTAAACACACAATGAAAGCTTGGCATTGTCAGAAGATGAAGTATCTGAAACCCTTTCTCTGTCTCCCAGTGTGACCCTGCTGATTAAATCGTTGTTTTTCTTCACTGCTCATCTCTAGTGGCTCCACAGAGACGGGCAGCTGAGCCTAGTCCTTCGAGACTCTTGGGGTTTTTGCCCTAAAGCTCTGGCAATGCCCCTTTGTATCTATTAGAATGACTAACATGAAAATACCAACCATGAGAATGCTGAATGGGAGAGTTGGCAAAGAACTCTGGTGCATGGATGGTGGGAGGTAAAAGGATACAAACACTTTGGAAAAGAGCAAAGCAGTTTCCAAAGAAACCAATATGTGCCTGCCACAAGTCCAGCCATCCTCTCCCTGTCTCAAAAGACAGCATCGCTGGTGGGGGTGCCAGGGCACTCCTCCAATCCCGGCACTCAGGAGGCAGAGACAGGCAGATGCCCAGACTGCATAGCAGCTGGGATGACATAGTGGAGGTGGTAAGGGGAGTGGGCAGATTTGGGGTGTGGGGGATAACACCATACATAAAGGTCTNAGTTGACCTTATTTGCAATTCTAGAGTCAGGCAAACACAGAGAACAGCCTTAGCATGCCACTTAAAGGAGGCTTGTTTGGGGATTTGGCTGTTACCTACTACTTTCCTAGTTTGTCTGGAATCAGATAACTTAATTTCAGCTCTTTGGCTAGGACTTCAGCCCCAGGAACTCTATTTTGGTCTGGTCAATTGGGTCTGGTACAGAAGCCCAGCCCAGTTAATGGCCTCCTAGAGATCTTATGTACCAGGCCTGGCTCTTGCCTGAGAGACTAAAACTTTGGACATGGACACTTAGNCTCCTTTTGAGTTTCTGCTCTCAACATGTCAATCATAGGTTGTGGGGGTCTTTCTGATCAGACATTTGTTTGAGTTTTTGTCAATCCAGACAAAGAGTGACCATTTGACATTTGACAGATGGCTGCATGCAGACATTTAAAACTGTTGAGAGAATGCAGCACTCCAGAGATAATATTCTCATGAGTGTCTGGAGGAAAATACCAAGAGATTGGCATTTGCTTCGTACCCAGGGTGTCTGAATCAAACCAACCCAAATCAAATAGATCAAAGGATAAGCTGGGTGAGGAGTTTACCCACTTACCCAAGTAGGTGCTAGACTTTGCAACTGAGTCTAGAATATCTTGAAGGGGTTTTGTTTGTTTAATTTTTTTTTCTTTTCTTCTTATTTTTAATTTTTATTTATTTATATTTTAAGATGGGTCTTATGTATTGTATCCAACACTATGTAGCTGAGGATGACATTAAACTTCTGGTCTGCCTGCTGGGAATACAGACAGGCACCACCATGACCAGTTTTACACAGTGCTGAGGATCAAACCCAGGACCTCATACATGCCTCACAAATACCCTACCAACTGAGCTACATCTCCAGCTCACCTGGTGTATTTATCTCTGTGCAATAAGAACTGTCAGCAGCTTCCAAGTGTTCTCTTCATTGGAACAGTGGGTTACCTCAGATGCCATGCATGACTAGGTTCAGATAAAGCAGGCAGAGAGAGCAGTATGACACTGTTACCAGGGACTGCTAGGAGAATTTGACTGGAAGTTGCACTCTCAATAATTCATGTGTCCCCTAAAGTCTTCTGATTGTGAAAGTCTAACTACAGCCTTGTTCTGATCAAGGAGGGAGCAAGCACAGGCAAGGAGAGAGTGGGAGGCTGGTCTCCCTAGCCCAAGTTCCAGCATCTTAGGGAGAGCATCCTGGACAGGGAGCTGTCACTTTTGTTCCTGGTTCACAGCTTGAGTATCTGACTATGGAACTGGGTGTTTTGGTAACATCTCCGTGTGGTCCACACATCAGGCATGATGCTTGTCCTTTGGTTCCCTGAAACCTATGCAAGGTGTACAGATTTGACCAGTAGGACTTCAATGACAGAGCAGTTTTTGTTCTTAGGGATTCATGGGGGAAGTTTAAGTTGTAGGAATATAGACTATACCATCTAGTCCAGTACAAAGTGNTAAGTTTCTCCGCCGGCGCAGCAATCAGAGTCAGGCCATGTTAGGAAAGGCCAGGTTTAATGGATGAAGTTCCTGTGTAATTCCCCGGCCCCACAGAGAGGAGATGGGGCGAGAGATCGGAGGAAAAGACCGTCTGGTCTCTGGGATGCCCGCTTAAATAGGCTGAGGGAGTGGTCTTGGCCT
>LZPO01044432.1:283350-298356 GCA_001675575.1 Neotoma lepida | reverse complement strand
CTCTGAGAGTAGCAGCTGTGAACCTGTCTTCATCCACACCTAAAATCTGGGCCATTCCAAAGAGACAATTACATGCCCTCACCCGACCCAGCCCCCCCGGAGCTGCTGGCTGCTTAGAAACCCCTGGCCCTCCTTGTCCTGAAGCTGCCAATTTCCTCATCAGTATTTTATTTGTCTGTTTTGCTCATTTTTAAGCTGGTGGCAATTGCTATTTAAATTGTTTTGTAAAGTGTCTTTGCATTTACAATGCCGGCTGTCAGCAGCCCCACAATAGGAAATGAGATTTGGCATCAAAGGCAAAGACGCTACTAAAATACATTTTAATAAATATGTAAATCAATTAATCAATCACCCATCCAGGGAGCTTTGGGAATGCAGAGGGCTGAGAGGGAGGAGCTGGAGGATGGTGAGGTCCAAGGGAGTAAAAGAGGCTCACCAGCACTGAGCACTGAGGATGTCGGCACATAATGGGCTGCCGGCCACCCTTGAGCTCCTAACCTCTGGGTTCCCTCTTTCACCCCCAACACTACCTAAATGGGCACCCTGAGGCAGGAGCTAGGAGCCCATGGAGGTGCTAACAAAAACTCCAGGCCTGAGAGTAAGAAACTAATGCTTTAGTAGAAACGCCCACCACCAAAGTGTCTCCCCCTCCAATGCTGTTTCCTAGAGAAGCCTGGGGTTAGAAAGTACTTGCAGGGCTGGGGTCTGCAAGCTGGACCAGCCTAGGGGATCAGCATCAGGAAGAAGAAATGACCAGCCGCTCTCTTTTCCTGAAACAGCAGCAAAGGAGAGGCACTTAAGCTGTCACACACAAATTGGGAAGGGATGTACTGTCCCCTCAGAGACAGCTCTGGCGAGAAAGTAAGACTCCAAGGACAGTACTGAGGGTAAGAAAAGAAAGCCACAGGTCTCAAGGATTGGGTGTGAGTGTGAGTGTCCTGGAGGGTGGAGGAGGCTGTGTATGTGTTCATGTGTGTGAAGCTAGAGGACAATCTTGGGTACTGTTCCTCAGGTATGATCCACCTTTTGTGTAAGGCAGGGTCTGTNAGGGGCTGGAGAGATGCCTTAGTGGTGGTGATCACTTGCTGCTCTTGGGGAGGACCTGAGTTCAGGTCACAGCGCCCACNTGATGTCTCACAACAACCTGCAACTCCAGTTCCAGGGAATCCAACATCTTCTTCTGACTTCCATGGGCTCCTACATGTACATGGTGCACATACATGTACTCAGGCACACACACATACACTAAACAAACAAACAAACAAACAAATAAATAAAGTATTGAAAGACAGGCTTCCTCATAGGGCTGACTGGCCAGTGACTCTAGGTACTTGTCTGTCCCTGTGACCCCAGGCCCAAGATTCCATCACACATCACTATGCTTGGCACTGTGTTCTGGGGATTAAATCCAATTCTTACACTTGAAAGGAAAGCATTCTACCAGCTCAACTGTCTTCCCAGCTCTGTCAAGGCTTTCTGAAGCAGGAGCCCCAATACAACTGTATCTGGGAAGTGAGAGGGTGGCCAGGCCGCTGGCCAGGTAGTTACAGATTCTCAGAGGAGAGGCTAGATCTGGCCCACACAGCCTGAGCTGCAGCTGGTATATGTCTTGAGCCTGAGCATATGGTTTTGGAAAGAGTGTGCCTGAGCCCTGGTGAGGTGTCATGTGACTTTCCATGTGACCTTTGACAGGTCACCTTCCCCTCGTGCCAGCACTCACCAGACAGTGCAGAGTTTGGACAAAAATGAACTCTAAACTAGACACTCTCCAGCCTCCCTTCTTCAGCACTGTGGAGGTAGATCTATGGAGCTCCCATCATAGCTGCTGGACCTTGCATAGCTCCCAGCTAAGTTAGCCTAACCCTGATGGGGAAGGAACCAGCCACTTAGAGTCTGACAGCAGGGAAGACCTGCCCAAGGGGACTTAATACCTCCAGGTGTTGAAATTAGGCCCCAAGGCCTGGGGGACCTGGCTCGTGTTATGGTACTAGCCTAGCATGCACAAAACTCAGGGTTCAATCCCCAGCACCAAAAGGAGAAAAGGAAAAAAAGAACCAGGCTATGGGGNAAATGACGAAAATCCACAGGTAAGACCAAAGGCTCTAGCCCTTAGTGTCTCTCCCAACCTCTCCTCTGCACACCCCCCGCCCCATCCCAACCTCCTCCTCCAGAACAGTTAAGTCCTATTAAAGACACATCTAGATCCCAATTACCTTGTTTTAAAAACCGATGCCACCTGGACCAGAAGGCAAATGTTCCCATCAGGACTGAATATGTACAGCCAACCTTGAATGCCTAGGCATAGCTAGGGGCTAGGTTTCACCAGCATACATAAGTATGTGGCCTTGACCACATGTGCATCAGTGTGTGAGCCTCTTGTCAATATGTTCCCATTCGGGCAGGTNCCTCTGAGGTGCATGTGCCTTGGGGGGNNCCTTTGAGAGTATGAGTGGTACCTCAACTCAGGCTTTGAAACATACACNTCACCATATGGCAGGCAGGAGCTTGTGGGCACTATAGTGGCTGAGATCTTTCTTACTGTCCAGGAGAGTCAGGTCACAGCACTGCCATATGGCTGCAGTGCAAACCACCCCCCAGTCATGTCTGTCCTTCTGGACACTGATAAAGTAGAGGCTGAATGAACCCCCCTCCTCCACCAGTTACTCCTTTCAGCCACAGGCCATGTGCACCAGCTCCCTGCACATACCCAGGTGTGTTGGGGAGGGCATTTCTGAATCAGTGGGCTGTGCTGTCCTGCTGTGAGGCCCAGAGAGAAAGGTAAATTTATTCTCTCTCCCTNCTACCCCCTTTCATAAGCCTTCTTCTGCCTTTGACCATCAGAACTCCAGGTTCTCCATATTTTATATTNCTGAACTCACACTGGCCTCAGAGCACTTAGGCCTTTAGCTTCGCATTGAGAATTAGGCCACTGTCTCCTGGTTCTGCATCCTTCAGAGCTGGCCTGTGGCACACTGGTACCCTCTCTGTCTTTCAGCTTACAGATNGATTATCATGAGAGCCAAATACATATACATACACATATCCTATTGTANATAAATACATATACATGTATACATTCATATTATACACATATATAGCCTATTGAATATCCTATTGGCTCTACTTCTCAAGTGATCTAAAATTATTTTCTGTAGGTGTATCCATGGCAAGAGTGTGCCCACCAGGGCTCCAGAGGCCCTGACCCAACTTCTGCAGCCAGCTCAANGCTGGCAAACTCTCAGGCCATATCTAATGACTGTCCAATTGTCAAGCTGACTGTCTCCACACAGCCCTAAGCCTGCCATCCCTTGCCCCTTGCTCCCTGTGACCACATTGTCTCCACCCGGAGGGCAACACCATTTCTGGGGAGACCTCCGAAGTACTAACTTTATTAAGATTGATTTGGCCTGCCCGCCATTCTGACAGGTCCAAAAGCAAACACGGTAGGCCATGGGGGAGATTTGGTCATAATTACCATCTTTAATTACTGCTAAAACATCAATTGCTCTTGTTCAATTAGCAGTGCGGTTTCAGGCATGGCAAACTTTGCAACACAAAATAAGCTGAAAATTGATTTCTGAACACTTAATGCAGATCTGAAATTGCTAACCTGATAAGGTTGTCATAGAAGAGCCAACATGGCCAAGGAGGAACTTTGCAGGGCTGTAATTGCCTCGGTAGGAAGATTAATAACTTGTATACTTACATCTTGTTCATCAAGTAGGAGGTATTCGTGGGGGAACCAGGAGAGGTGGATACTCGGAGCAGGAAAGCAGAGGGAGGCTGTTAACAAGGAGACTGACAATTAGGCAAGAGAGAGCAGCAGCCTGCACCCAATGGTCCGTGAACGAGGACACGGCCCTCCGGGATGGCACACAGGAGGGGCAACTGCCTGGGCCGACTGCCAAGGAGAAAAGGCCAATACAAGCAGGTGGGGTCTGTCTTAGGCGGGTCCTAGACACCTCCAGTTCCTCTCCAGTCCCTAGCTCCAAGGTCAAACCCACGCAAGCTTCTTGGCAAGGGAAAGGTAGAATGTGATGGATGGGGGAGCAGCAGCTGGACCCCAGGATGCCATGGCTGCCCTGCTACAGTGCTCACCACCCCTTGTTCTCATGCCTGGGTCTTCCTGCCATGGGGCTGAGTGGACTGCTGAGTGTGTCATGGAAGGGTGAACAAGGAAGCATTTTATGAGCTACCAAGTGTTCCGTGCAGTGTGCAACTGCGAGCATCGTTATCATTGTTACGCCAGGCCTGTGGGTGGTGTGGGGAACAGGGAAGGAATGCGAATAGCTTTGGAAAAGA
This sequence comes from Neotoma lepida, assembly GCA_001675575.1. Lineage (NCBI taxonomy): Eukaryota > Metazoa > Chordata > Mammalia > Rodentia > Cricetidae > Neotoma > Neotoma lepida. The sequence goes on along the minus strand of LZPO01044432.1, from coordinate 294,054 downwards.
CCCTTCCCTCTCTGATGCCTGTCATTTAGGTGGAGGGAAATGAAGAAAACATTCCTTTTTAAGTTCATGAAACTAACATCAACTGAGCACTGATATGTGCCAGGAATGAAGAGAAGCACTGGGTAGGTGAGGGTAAATAGAAGAAAAGATAGACGGATAGATACAGAAGGAGAAAGAGAAGGGAGAAGGGGAGATTATGAAGATGATAGGTAGATAGATAGATAGATAGATAGATAGATAGATAGATAGATAGATAGATAGATAACAGGTAGTTGATTATTGATAATATATATATGAATAGAAAGATGGATGAAAGAGAAAGAGAGAGACAGAGGATCAGTTTGACTATGTCAACATCATAAGGTGGTAAGTAGCAGATGAGAGAAATTGGACTTGATGGGGTTAAGTTACTGACCCCAAGGTCAGGCACCTACTAAGTGACAGAGCTGAACCTCAAACCCAGACCTCTCTGGTGTTAGAGAAGTGCACTCAAGCTCTGATCTCTGCCCAGAAGCATCCTTTAAACCCCTTGGTGCCCGTCACTGGCCTGTGCTGAGCCTGGGGCAGACATGAGCAGGATCACAAACATCCTTGTCCTGCAGACATAGAAACAGACATTCATCCACCCAACCATGCCATGAGCGTGGCCTGCAAACCAACCCAGATGCATGTCCAGACCACGAATGAGACATACTTACTAATGCTGGCTTTTTGGAGCCAGATTGCCACGAGGCCCTGTCTCTTGTCATCTCCTTAGGTACAGACATGGCATTTGCAGATCTAAATTTTATTGAGTATCTACTGGCCCAACCCAAGCCCAGGGAAAGAGAGAGGATGGCCTTCAGAACACTCACCCTCTAGATGAACAGGGATGGAAGAAGCTTACAGGTGTGAGCCCTCAAAACCAACNGAGCAGTCAGAAAGGCTGCCCAGAAGAGGTGATATCTAAGCAGGTTTTGCAGATGGCCAGGAGCTAGCCAGGCAGATTCCCACAGGGCTATATTCCACTTGGCATCTCTGTAACCAAATGCACAAGGCTGCAAGCTGCCCTCTGACCTCTACATGCACACTGTGGCCTATACGCACTTTCACATATGCACACAAACACATGTAAAATAAGTGAATAAATGTTAAAAAAANTAAACTAAAAAGATACATAGATATAGATACTGAATAAGTGGTTACTAGTGTATTTTGGGTAGGAAGAAACTGTGAGAAGTTGAGGCACCTAAAAGTTACAGAAGAATCCAGAACAAAGTCTACCTTTCGTAAAGTTAGCACAGATATATGAGCTGAGGCCAAAAGGCCAGGGAAGGTTTNTGAAGGTCAACTGAGTCCAGAAGGATGCTGAGAGCAGGGNTGTGGTGCAGAGTGAGGTGATAGGCCAGAAACCAGCACCCATTGTTAGAAATAGTGAGGACAAGAATGTAGACTGCCAGTGGCAGCCATCTTGAGCCTGTTTCAACATGACAGAAACAGGGACAATTCAGTGTGAGGAGTCACACTGAAAGTCACATTTGCAAGAGGCAGTCCATCTAGGAAATAGAACAGGGAAGGACTCTGTACCAGGAGCTTATCTGTGGCTACCATTGTCAGTTGTCCAGTGAGATGGAAATCATTAAAGACCTCACACTGATGTCATCATAGGTTAAGCCTTGGTGGCTGGAATATAACCCAGGCCCATGACCTTCCCTCGTAGTCCAAAATGTCATACGAAATAGCTGACCCGAGAAAACTCCCCCTCATTTAATGACAAATCAGTGANCACAAAAGAATCATCATAGGGCAGGAGGCGCAACAGCTCACAGGCTAGAGAGAATCTGAGTTCAGCTCCCAGCACCCACACCCAGCAGCTTACAATTGCCTGTAACTCCTATTCCAAGGGATCTGTCACCCTCCTCTGGGCTCCGCAGGCAATGAGCACAAATCCTCACACATACACATAATCAAAAATAACATATTTTTCTAAAAAATAAGAGGCTGTGGCTATAGCTCAGGGAAAGAACAGTTATCTTGCATATTTAGAGCCTGTGGTGGTTTAGATGAGAACTCATATATTTGAATGTTTGGTCCCCAGTTGATAGAATTATTTAGGAAGGATTAGGAGGTGTGGCCTTGTTGGAGGAGGTGTGTCACTGTAGGATGGACTTGCCAGGTCCAGTCTCTCTTTTTCTTTTCTGCTGCCATGCTCCCTGTCATGATGGCCATGGACTCACCCTATGAAACTGTATATAAGCAAATTCTCAGAACATTTTATTTCATAAGTTGTCTTGGTCATGGTGTCTCTTCATAGCAATAAAAAAAGCAACTACAACAGAGTCCTAGACTCAATCCCCAGAACTGTAAATAAATACATGTTTATAAAATGGAGAAAGACAAAGAATAAATAGTTCATGATCATTATTGACAGGGAGGAGAATGTTGACATAGAAAAGATGAACATAATACCGTGGAGATTTTAAGCACCCAGTGAAATAATTACTTCCATAAACCAAGAGTACAAAAAGGGTATAAATGTGCCTTAAAATACAGAAGATGAGCACATGACATACAGCATAAAATGACACTGTTCAGAAAAAAGTACAAGAAAAATGTATAGAAAACCAACAGAGAGAATAGGGGGAGACAGAGGACAGATGTGGAAAAGGCAAGAGAAATTNGTAGGAATGCATAAGAAGTCAAAAGAGAGAGGCTGGGGGATGGCTGGATGGGCAAGAACAGTTGCTCTGCAAGCATGAAGNCATGAGTTCAAATCTTCAGCACCCACCTAAAACCTAGGCATGGCCACACATGTAAGCAAATACCTGAGCCCCCAGTACTATGGAGACTGGAAACAAGAGAGTTGCTGAGGCTTGCTGGCTGCCAGCCAACCTCTAGATCCAGTGAGAGACCCTGTCTCAAGGGAGTAAGTTGAAGAACAATAGAGCAGGACATTGAATTTGTTCCTTCGGCCTTCCTGTGTCTACCTGTGCATACATGTACACATACATCACATACACCACACACACACACACACACACACACACACACACACACACACACAATATATAAAAAAGAAAATGATAGTTGGGAAAAGCAGACAATCCTAAACACAATTCACAGCCCTGCAAAAAAAGCAGACATTTAAAAATAATTTATTATCGCTTTCCAAAAACAAGAAAGAAATGAATCACAGACTGCAGAGGCCTATTGTATCCCAGGAAAACACTAGCATGGAATGATCACATCTCATAATGAAACAAACTTCAAAGACAAAGAATCCTTTGGACGGACTGGATCAAATAGTTTTATACATAGGAGGAAAAAAATTAAGGTCACCTCAGAAGCCTCCACACCATGATATAAGAAAAAGGAATAGAAAGTATAATCTAAGAATGCTGCACCCAGGCAAACTAGCACAAGGCCGGCCCCTGTAGATATGCAGGAATGTGAGAACACCAGTCTATGAACCTGAAGAAACATAAGGAGTAAATTCAAGATGCTGAAGGATGAATTCGAGAAAACAACCTAGGAAAAGGGAACATTAAACCAGCAGAACTGGAAGTCAGGCTACCTCTACGTCAGGGCAGAGATGGCAGCCACAGGACCAAATGCAAAGGTGACAACCTTGCTCAGGCAAAAATGCTACAGCTGACAAAAATGGGTTGGGGATAGCTGGGCGCTGGTGGTGCACACCTTTGATCCCAGCACTCAGGAGGCAGAGGCAGGTGGATCTCTGTGAGTTCAAGTCCAGCCTGGTCTAGAAAGTGAGTTCCAGGACAGCCAGGACTGTTACACAGAGAATCCTGTCTGGAAAAACCAAAAAATTAAAAAAAAAAATAAAAATTAAAAAATTTTAAAAAATGGGTGGGTGGCTAGCAACATTTTTTGTTCAGAGATAATTGTTTAGGAACATTTGAAATGAATCAAGTAAGCAACAGAAGTACATATACTTTAAATTTAAGAAAAACATGACAATGTAATCAATGAAAAGAAAATGGTAAGAGGAAGTTGAAAATACAGTAATTNACTCTCAGAAAGTAGCCAAAAGGCATTAAGAAAAGGAGGTGTATAGACAGAAATGGATGGAAATATAGATATAGATACTACCAGGGGAAATTCAAGTCTTGCAAATGAGTAGAAGAAATGCATATATAAACCTCAAGCAGATCAAATAGAAAATGGAATAAAAGATTGAAAAACAATGAGGCAGCAATAAAACCAGAAAATATAACACAAAACTCGATTTCAACCAAAAAAATAGCAAAAGCCAAACATGCCTGTTATATTAATTTATGGGAATTTTATCAGCAAAAAAAAAAAATTTACTCTCATACTAGGTCAGAATTAAGCTAAAGTTTCTTCTAGATCTTAAATGTACAATTACTTTGAGAGATTGGTGGCACATAAGTGAACAAAAATAGTACACACATACAAAAAAAATATCAAGANACACAATTTTTCAGGAGCTGGAAGACTGAACTTGGGATGGGAGTATTAAAACTTGGTCTTGATAAGAAGCCAGTGAGCACTTAATGGCCAAGAATATTCATGCTTTAAATAGTGGCACATCAACATAGTTAAAGTAACAGCATAGGAAACTCAAGGAGANGTCGGGACACAATAGAAGTCAAGGGTTATCACAGCTGACCACTTGACCAGGACAGAAATAAACAAAAATAATTAATAGAAAGGGGTGTGTGTGTGTGTGTGTGTGTGTGTATTAGAATAACTTTATGAATACATATGTCCTAGTCAGGATTACTACTACTGTGATGAAACACTGTGACCAAAAGCAAGTCGAGGAGGAAAGGGTTTATTTGGCTTATGCTTCCACATCATAGTCCATTACTGAAGGAAGACACCAGAAGAGGAACTCAAACAGGGCAGGAACCTGGAGGCAGGAGCTGTCTTAGTTAGGGTTTTAGTGCTCTAATTAGACACCATGANCATGGCAACTCTTATGCAAGAAAACATTTAAATGGAAGTGGCTTACAGTTCAGAAGTTTAGTCCATTATCATCATGGCGGGATGCATGACAGCACACAGGCAGACATGGTGCTGGAGAGGTGGCTGAGAGTTCTACCTCTGGATCTGCAGCCAGCAGGAAGAGAGTGCCACACTGGGCCTGGCTTGGGCATCTGAGACTTCAAAGCTGGCCCCCAGTAACACACTTCCTCCAACAACACCATACCTACTCCAACAAGACCACACTTCCTAATAGTAGTACCACTCTCTATGATTGTACGGGGCCAATTACATTCAAACCACCACAGGAGCTGATGCAGAAGCCATGGAGGGGTGCTGCTTACTGACTTGCTCCTCATGGCTTTCAGCTTGATTTCTTACAGAACTCAGGACCACCAGCCCAGGGATAGCCTCACCCATAATAGACTGGGCCCTCCCACAGCAATCACTAATTAAGAAAATGTTCTATAGGCTGGTCTGGAGCTTGATCTTATGGAGGCGTTTTCTCAACTGAGGCTCCCTCCTCTCTGATGACTCTAGCTTGTGTCAAATTGACATAAAACTAGCCAGTATAACGTGTGTGTGTGTGTGTATGTGTGTGTGTATGTGTGTAGTGTGTGTGTGTATGTGTGTGTGTGTGTTCAACTCAAAAGCCCTCAAAATAGGAAATTCAAACTCTGAAGCCTTTTGTCTACAAAGAAAACTTCAATGTACTCCAGAAACTAGAAACTTAGAAGGACCATATTGTGAGGGTGTAATGTAATAAAATTAGAAGCTTGATATAAAATCTTTTCACCCAGAACTTTAAATTCTCTCCTATAAACAGCACTTGGAACAAAGGAAATCAAAACTGAAATTTGAAAATACTTTTAAAATAACCCTGGTGAAAATATTTTCTGTTAGAACCTCTGCTAAAAGAGTAAAATTGCAAAGTAAGACTAAAATAAATGAAGATAAATAAGCATTGAATTCAAGAAGGTAGAAAATAAAACAATAGACTTAAGCTACGAAAATTAGAAAGAAAGCCCTGGTTATTTGGACGCTGAGTTAAATGAGAGGGTTACATAATTAACACATGATCCAAAAGGCGATTACGTGCTTTCTTCAGTCAATAAAATAGATAACTATTAACTATTCACTAATCTCNTCCAGCCAAAGACAGAAAACAGAACCATCTCTAAATAATAAAGAATTTAGAGGGTAAACAAGTGTAGAAAGTGATNGAAAGTAAAACAGGATGTGACGTTACTTGACTCACACAGAATGGTTTCAGAAGCTGGACAAAGTGATACATTTGCAGGAAAATATAAATCAAGAAAACTAACCACAGTAGAGCTAGGCAATTTAACAGAGGATTTTCTACAGAAACCAAGAACAGCTGCCAAAATGCTTGAGCCTCCCTTGAAGAGCCTTGAGGCTCAAATGTGACACCACGGAAGAATTCTGACCAAGTTGGNGCCGTGTAAACTCCCCCACTGTACACCAAAGGATGGGGACAAGGAGACTANCCTTCTCCGAACCGAAAATAGCATAAAGTAGGTATGATGACTTACACCTGTAATGTCTGCACTGGAGAAACTGAGGCAGGAGGCTCGTAAATTCAAGGTTATCTTTGGTTACAGCTCAAGTTCAAGGCTAGTCTCATTTACATCGTGAGACTCTGCCTGTGAACAAACATANAGTTGAGAAGAGGGAGAGGAGAGAAGGAAGAGGAGGAAGAGGAGGAGGGGAAGGAGAGGGGAAGAGGAGAAACTGTGCCTTATGTCTGCAACACACCACTCAGGAGGCCAAGGCAGCAGGATCAAGAGATCAAAGTTAGCCTTGAGTTCAAGCTCATAGCTCAGGGTGCACGAGATTCGTGTCTCAAGGACAAGAAACAGGGGGAGCTGGGGAGATGGCTCAGTGAGAAAGAGCTCTNCAAGCATGAGGACCTGAGTTCAAATCTCCACTGTGTGAGTTAAAAGTTGGACATGGTTCTATGTGCCTCTAGCCCCAGCACTACTGGTGGGATATGGACAAACAGTCCCTAGAGCTTGCTGGTCCGCCAGCACAGCCAAGCGGTTCTGGTTCAGTGAGGGAGCCTGTCTCCAAGCAGTAAGGCAGAAAGTAATCAAGGAAGATACCCAACCTCACCATCTAGCCTCAGCACACACCCACAAACTCACATGCTCGCACATACACAATAGATGAAAGAGTAACACAATAGTAACATCAAAATATAACAACACAAAAGAGAAAGATCATCTAATTCCAATTATGACTATCACAACAAAACTGCATCAAATCCTAGAAAATGAAACTAATGGTATATGAAAAATAACCAAATTAAATTTCTCCAGGAATTTAAGAACAGTTATATATTTAAGTCATCTAGTGATTCTGCATAGCTATAGGGNAAATGAGAAAATTCAGAGGTCACCTCATATGCACTGGATGAATATTTGAGAAATTCACACACATACTGGACTTTGTAAAGCCATTTATGAAATAGCAGTGAGTGATAGAAAGGACTGAAGATATTCTGTGCAATAACTGCAACAATGTTTAATGCAGAACGATTGTTTGACATTATCCCAATGTTAATACACAGCATTTTCAACACATATGATTATTTACTTAGAAAATACAATACTATCAACTTTTTGATGTTATAAATGATAACAAGGTTTATAAGGTTGGCTGATTATAAAGTAAATATACCAATATATTTATATTAAAAAAAATAGCTGGAGGCTAGAAACACGGCTCAGGGGTTAAAGTACTTGCCATGCAAGTGTGAGGACCAGAGTTCAGAGCCCCAGAACCTANGCAAAGGTAGGTGTGGTGGCACACATTTGTAACCCCAGCAACCCTACAGCAGGCACAATGGGAGCAGGAAGCAGGAGCCTCTCCAGAAGCTCAAGGGTCAGCTATTCTCAATAACAAAAGAAATCTTAATGCTCTGGTCTCATTTTTTCACCAGTCAACTGCCATAAGGAAGTTCAATACCCTGTGTAGGAGGAAAAATAGAGATTCAAGTTTTCTCTTTGTTGGTGGAAAAAGAATTTGATTATTTCCATGGAGTTCTCTCTTACTAGCTGAATATTTGACTGTCGGCAGGGTTCTTCCACTGAATCTCAATTATATAGTCTCTCTCTCCCTTCTGCTCTCCCTCCCTCTCTCTCATTTTCTCTCTCCCCCCCTCCTCTCTCTCCCCTCTTTCTAAATTATTTTCACATCAAAAGCAATGGCACACGCATGTGGTAAACACAGATGCAGATGCCCCTCGAAGCTTAGCCAAACACCATGACCTGTGGCTAATACCACGCAGAATGTTCTAGCTACAGTTAACGTTGCTCAGGAACTCTGCTCTCTGGCTCCATTCCTCCCAGAGTGGGAAGAAGATCTAGGGTGTTCCAGAGACCCAGTCATGCCTTAGAGAGGTGGAGACCCAGCCATATTACCACAAGCCCAAGACTTGCCTCCCCAGAAAACCTCAGCCTAGGCTTGCCAGCAAGTGGGGCAAGGAAACCAATCCCTGGTCTTAGGACTGACAGCCACATGCAGTGGACATCCAACCCATACTTACTGACCAAGACCCCCAAACTGCTTGCTTCCAGCTCTACCCTCAACTCAGGGACCAATGTTAGCTGAACTCTTGGATCCCATCAGGTGGGGCACTGAGAGAAGCGTTCATAGGAGGAGCTTCTAGGGAAATGATCCCTAGCTAAGCCAAGTNGACTCAGTACCCTACTGTCACAGCTCCCCTGTGGCAGTACCAGTCACGTAAGGACTTTTCTCCCTTGCTTGTCACCCTACCTGTGTGTGATGCCAACACTCAAAAAGGCAGTAAGAGCAACAACAAGAGAGAGGAGGCTTAGCTGGAAAAAGAAAAAGTTAGCCTGTCTTTTGTTCTCAGAAGTCAGCTAAAAACAAAGTGCCAATTACAGCACCAAAAAATAATATATATACAGAGTACTTAAAAACTAACCTACCTAAAAATGCAAACAATTTTTAAAAAATATAAATTATTAAAAAGTAAGGCTAAATAAAATTCATAGAAAAATGATCACCAAATTAATTTGTGAACTTAGTATAATTCAAACGAAATTCCAGGATGATTTTTGAAGTTAGTTTTCAGTTTATTACCAATGAATCTGAGTGCTTTTTCTGTATATCTTTTTTTTTCCTCCTCCTCAGGGACTTGCTTATTCAATGTTTGCTTTCTGGGTTTTTTTGATTTATTGAACACTTTATTAAAGTTGCAAATTTTTTCTTCTCATGTCCACTAAAGTCACCAGCTTTATTAATTAGCCTTTGGATCTTATATGTCGGCCAAAGGCCTGTGTGCTAAAACCTTCATGTCTATCCATAGTGCCCTCAGAAGGAAGTAACTGTTAGGAAAGAGGGCTAGAGGAAGGCAGTTAGGTCACTGGGGGAACTGGGAATACTGTGTCCTGAAGGGGATACTGGGACACCAGGACCTACCCCTCTCTTTGCTTCAGGCCAGTATGAAGTGAGCCAATCTTTCCTCCCAAGGGTTTCTGCCAAGATGCCCTGCCTCTCACCACCAAAGGCTCGAAAGCAATGAGTCAAGTGACCACGGACCAAAATCTATAAAACTGTGAGCCAAAATAAATCTCTTTCTTCCTTGCAGGTTTACTTTCTCTCAGGTTTTGTTACAGTGACAAAAAGCTGACCCTCTCTTAAAATTCTATGACCAGAAGCTCAGCCACTTGTCTCCCAGAGCAATCGAGCCTGCCAATCTNGGTGAATGTTCTTCTTGTATTACTAAGGTTAGAAACAGAGATCGGAGTTTTNTTCTTCTTTTTTCAAATACTTCTACATTTACCTATCAGTGTGAGCGTGCGCAGAGAGGTCCAAGGACAACGTTCAGAAGTTGATTCTGTTTCTGCCATGTGAGTTCTAGAAGTCAAACTCCAGACGTCAGGCTTGGCAACAAGCACCCTTCTCCCTCCAAGCTGTCTGACTGTCCCTTCCTCTATTTTTCTGTCACTAATCCATAGGAAATGTATTAGTCTATGATGTAAGACACATTATCTGAGTTGTGCCTTCCTTCTCCTGCTCCAGAGCTATCCAGCTTCCCAGCCTCTTTTATACATACAAAGTAGGTAATTCTGTATTGTCTTAACAGCCGGCATCAGAATTGCTCTTAGAGGAGAATTGACACCATTTGGAAGATTAGCTTGATAAATGTGGAATAAGAGTGAACCTTCTGAAGGCCTCAGTGGCAGTGGTACCAAAAGCTGGGGTGAAGAGAAAACCTCTCCTCTTCTCCACGTCGGACTCAGAGGGCACCTGTTGTTATCCATGCAAAAGGAAGGATGACAGGAAATGAAAATCAAGAAGAGAGGGGAATCGCCAGAAAAGAAGAAAGAACTGAGTGTGGACATTCTGATGACCACTGCGATTATTATTTTTTTTAAGAAACTATAATACTGACACAGGCACTAACCAGTAAGCCAACAGAACAAAAGTGAGAGCCTAGGAGTNTTTGTATAAAGTACATATGGGTGAGAGAGTATTTTAGATGACATATGGAATGCAGGTGAATTCGTCAGGCATTGGGGGAAAATACAGTTTACTCAATGAAAACATTGAGAAGATTAATTTACCATGCAGATTTTAATAAAACACTGTGTGTCTCTCTTTTCAGCCTGTAAAACTTGAACTATCCTAGAACAATTAGACCCCTAAATGTGGTATGCAAAACTATAAAGATAATGAAGAGAATGTAAAAGATAGCTATGTGACCTT
>LZPO01044432.1:268826-283325 GCA_001675575.1 Neotoma lepida | reverse complement strand
TTTTTGGTTTTTTCGAGACAGGGTTTCTCTGTAGCTTTGGTGCCTTTCCTGGAACTCACTCGGTAGCCCAGGCTGGCCTCGAACTCAAAGAGATCCGCCTGCCTCTGTCTCCCGAGTGCTGGGATTAAAGGCGTGCGCCACCACCGCCCAGCAGATGACTTCTTTAATAAAACCCCAAAAGGCACAAACTATAAGACAAAAAAGAAATAATGTATTTGACTAGAATAAATCCAAAGCTTTTCTGTTCCCAGAAGGACACTGCAGAGTCAACCCATAGCTAGGTGACCCATGAAACCCAGGACTAAAACAAAGATATGTGGAGACAGCATATTTTAAGAACTCTTTGAAATCAGCAAGAAAAACACAACCGAGGAAGGGCAAAAATGATGACCAGCGATTTATGTNAGGTGGAATTCACAGCAGGTCCATGAAAAGGACATTTGTACAATCACACAGTAATCAGAGCTGTGCAAAGAGAGTGAAGGACAGCCTGAAGTCCATCAGCATGGCCACCATGCCAACAAGCATTAGAAAAGACGTAGAGGAGACAGCAACCCACAGAGATGGCAGGGGAGGGACCCTGACAGAACCGACCCCAACAGCCACCTGTTGCTCTAAGTGAAACCGACCAAGGCCCAACAGATCTTCCNGGACACACAACCTCAGATTAACTTCTTCATGCCACCCAGGAGAGCATAGATTGCAAATTGACCCTACAAGCAATTCTAGGAAACATGAATGTTTGTCCACATGGGGGATCAAAAGCAGCATTTGGTAGNTGCTTAGGGCAAAACACTCTATGGCAGCCAGCAGTAAGAAGATGAACGTATTTAGTGACATCAGTTAATAATATAAGAAAGAGTTGAAAGAAAAATATGAGGAAGAGTTTTTTTAAAAACATACAAATGAATATATACGTCTAGAAAACATACCTGGATCTGTTTCTTGAACTTTCAAAATGGAGAGATGTACATTTTGTTGTTTATGAGTTACCCAGATCACAGCATTATGTTGCAACAGCCCACTCACTGGACACCATCGAGCAGGGAAGAGCTCTAATCAAACCCAGGGCCTTGGTCCCCTGGCCACACCCACTCTGTCTTCAGTCCCTGTACNTGTTGACTGTAACTAGAAACATTTTTAGACATGTCTAAGCATGGAAACTCTAAATCCTCATGTAACCTGCCCCTTCAGGGGACGGGGCAGATGGGTCATGCTGGTACTTCACTTCAGGGCAGTGTTATAAAGGACTGTCTCTACAGATCACAGTCCCTGGTGGCCTGGGCAGCTGTCTATTCCAATATACATTCTCCTCCTTCCTAATGTCTCCATCAAAGGAGCTGTGACCCTCCTAGACATCAGGCAANCCCAGAGGCCCACCTCTGTTCTTCAGNTGCCATCTGGGATTTAGACAAACAAAGAGGAAGCCATGATGTGTATACCTGTGACCCTGGGAAGGAGTGCCTGGACCTGAGGTCAGGGCCATCTGTTGTCAGGGCCAGCGGCAGCCACAGCCCCCAGACTAAGGGGTTTCTGAGTACCCTTCCCAATCCTGGAAGTCCCCATTCCCAACCCCAGGCTGACCTCTCCTGGCCAGACCCTGCCAAGCAGTTTGGAAAGAAAGGATGAGACACCCTGTATTCATGTTCCCCCCACTCTCCCCCAAACACACACACACACACACACACATTGACTTCACCTGCAAAGAAAGAAAAAAGAATGGGGCAAAGAAGAAACAAGGAGTCTNCAGGTCTCCCCACCCTCGAGCCGCCCTGTTCCCCTAGACTCCAGCTGTCAGCCGAAAACCACAAAGCCTTTTCCCTCACAACCCAAAGGGAGAGAAAAGAGGAATGGAAAAAGAAGAGGAGGCGGCGGCAGCGGATTTCAAAAGGCGGGCTAATTTGTGCAGCCCCGGACAGCCGCATTTGCATAATGAAATGTGCAGAGGATGTTTGGCTCATGTATTTTTTAGAGGGTTTAACTTTAATTTTATTTAGCTTAAGAAGGGCATGTCACTCAAACTCCGCTGGTCATTTATAAAAATATTTCAATTGTGTTTCCAAGGAGCTGTCTTTCTGGCCTAAGTGGCTGNTGCCGGAGGTTGTGAATGCTAATGCAGAGGTCGGGAGATCGATAGGGGAGGGAGAGAAAGAGAGAGGGAAATGGGAGGGGCAGAGATGCTAAGAAAGAGGCAGTGAAGAGACAGTGAGGAGAAAGCGCTGGACGCGAAGGAAGAGCCTGAGCGACAGCTTTGTGCAGAGGGACAATGCTCCCAGGGGAAGCAGTCTCTGTAAACAGTCACCTAAGACACCTCAGACGTTGCGATGGATGGTCCCAGTGGGCCACGCCCTACTCAGTCAGGTCTCAAGTAGGCCCAGCCCTTCCAGTCCTCCAAGTTTAGTTTGTTTGTTTTCAGCTTTCAGCTTTGCTATTCTGATATCCCACAGGTATAGTTTCCCGGAAANCCATCCTCAGACCAAGCTGTCTTCTCATCTCTGTGTCCTTCGCAAGAAACCCTTTCTCCCATCTGTCATCCGAATCTCACTCTGGGCACTTTGCACTGAACACTGAAGAGAGGGCCCCCGCTTACCCACTCTGCAGGCTTGTTTCCAACAGCCCTCTCAACTCCCTGCCCTTCTTCCCCTCACAAACGCCCCAACCACCTTANGCAGAAAGCTTGTGGCTTCAAACCCCATTACAACATCGAATACTGAGGAGGAGGGGAAGGAGGAGGGAGGTGGGGACAGAGACTCCCTCCCTCCCCCTCAGGGCCCCAAAGTACTTCTAAAAGACCNATAGAGTCTCAGTTTGTGACTGGCATCTTTAGACAGTGAGGCCAGAGATAGGAGAAACACCCTGGCAGAGGAAGCTTGGACCTCCCGGCTTCCCTCCTGGCTATACCTGGCTATTTATTCACTGCACAAAGCCTGGGCTCCCCAGGGTTCTTCTCTTAATCTCAAAGGCTGGGAAAGAAGCTTCCAGCCTCATGCAAAACTGCTTGACGTTCTTACTCTGTCCCCTCTGAACAGTTGTCCACACTGTCTTCAGCTTTCATCTTGACCCATGGATGCAGCCTATGGGTCAGGCATTCTGAGTCTGGGAAGACCTCCCAAGGTCTCAGTCCTGGAGCTCACAATTCCTAAGCCACCTGGCTGAGAAGCTGAGGATCACACTACACCACTCCGCACAGGCCAGCAAGATGGCTCAGCCCATAATGACACTGACCATCAAGTCTAAGGACCTGAATTCCACTCCCAGTCCTATATGGTAGAAGGAGAGAGAGAAATGACTCCTTCAAGTTGTCCTCTGACCTCCGCATGTGTTCTGTGGAGAAAACACACACACACACACACACACACACACACACACACACACACACTCAGTAAATGGAATTTAAATATTTTATTAATTAAACTTACATCCAGCCAGAATTGGCTAGGGCTGTTAGCATAAATCCAAGAGTTCATGGACTGGGCAGAGGGTTGTGTGGAATAGGGAAGAATGGCTATAGGTCAACAACATGTGAGAGACAGCTGAGTGACATTAGGAACTGGACCCATCTGGGTTCTAATTGGCTTGTGCTAATCTGAGCAAGTGTCTTACCCTCTCTGGTCTTCAGCTTCTTCATCTATGAGGGGGAAGAAAGTGGTACCCACCTGTCAGAATGCTGCAATGCACGGACATCATACATTCTAATAAGCAGCTCCAGGGCACAAGGGTAAGTGTGCTGTCTGTCTGGCACATCTCCTAGGAGAGACCCTGGGGCACAGTGCCCATTTTGAACACCTTAAAGGACAGTTGTGGAGAAGGGGAGGCAAAGCCAGAAGAGTGCTTTGCTTAGTAAACAACTACCAATTTATTTATTCAATATTATCTGTTATAGACATATATATGTATATATTTGTTACATAAATAAATACAATGTTATATTAGTAATGAGAGTGCCTTGAGAAAAATTGTACAATCAGGGACTTCTGGGAGCCAAGGGAGTTAATGACACCTATGCAACACTGTCTTTGGAAGCTAAGACTGGAGCCCAAACAGGGGTCCTGAAGTGGCCCCCATTCCATTGTGAGTCCCTGCAGAGTCAAGATGGAACTCTACCTCCCCATACCTGGCTTCCTCGCCTTCCCTTTGGTGAACAACACTAACAGCTTTAAGTGGATGAAAGAACCCCCCCACAGGTCCCCAGCCCCTGGTTAGGAAGGGGCCCCCAGAGCTGGCTTCCAGCTTACTGGTCCCCTATGTGCAGATGGAGGGGATGGGACACCTGAGACCAGCCTGGGGATGGGAGAAGAGCCAGGGGAGGGGGCTGGCTCTGGCCACCGCAGCCCCATGGGAGGTGCCTGCATATGGCCAGCCAAGCTTGGCAGCCAGAGCACACTAATCCTGCTGTCAGCCAGGCCAGGCGCCGGATTAGGAAATGTCACGTTTCAAAGGAAATTATTTCTATTTTCTCCCCAGGAAAGGAAAAGGCAGAAAGACAAGCAAACTCCCAGGGTCGCGTACTGGGAGATAGGCCAGCATATGGGTACCTCTCCTCCCTCTCTAGCCCCTCNGCCGATGCCCAGAAGTGACTGCGTTCGCCTCACTGAGTTCATTCCTGCCAAGGACAAATGGATTTCACAGTTTATCAAGAGAGGAAGGGGCGTGTCACTGCTCAGTAGCTTTGACTCACCTTTGATCTCTGTTTTCCCTGCTCATTATGTCACAACTTCCCTGGAGGACTCCCCCTTACCCCGGCCCTGCATCTGCAGGCTTGGGGGCAGTCTCCTGGGATCTGCAAGCCTGAGAGAGAAGTTACCCTTGACCTTCAGGGAGATGCTGAAAGCTCTGCCCGTGGCCTGGCCCAGAGACCCTGCCTCTTATCTGGAGCCCCACACACTATAGGCCAGTCAGAAAAGCTGAAGACAAAAGTAATAGAACTTCCCACTCCAGATGTCTCTCTGCTGCGACTTTACCACGTCTCATTTTTTTCCTGCCTCATTGGAGACGATAGTAAACACTTCCTCTCACTGCCACTGCAAACAGTGATGNTTCTTAATTACAAAAGTAATGTCACAATATTCCCAACTAATTAATTCTAATCTGGCCCAGAAGAGAGGTCCCGCATACGGTCACCCCTGTACGCTTCTGGAGCCGGGGACCAGCCTGACAGATACTGTGATTGAAGTGTATTTGTATGGAGTTATCAGATACTATCTGCAATCAGTCTATTACCATATACTCAAGCTTCCACATTCTTTCATATTAAATGAATTTTCATATCACATTTCCCAACAAGCACTGCTTCAAGTCAACCCTTATTTATTTAATAACTCCATGCAAATATTCTATTATATTTCAATGAAATGTGTCAAAAACTATTACCTTGGGCTGGCTTTGGAGTGGAAGGGAATTCACTGGATGGGAGGTAAGGAAATGTCCCTCTGTATCTGCTCAGGGCAGAGGCAGCCCTTGACACCCCATTACCATGCTTCTCTGCCCCTAGTCTTCCCGAGTCCCAGCCACCTGAAGACTCNTGAGAGGAAGGAGCCCTNCCCAACTGCAATAACCCCCTGCCCCAAGACCAAGGCTGGCTTTGTGCACCTATATATGACCTGTGGCGGTCTCTCAGTGCTCAGAAAGCCTCATGTTTTGGTTAGTAATCCATTGTTTTTGAGAAATGGGTCCTACATCCCCATTATGGACTGGAGAATCCATAGACCACTGTAGCCTGTTCACTGCTCATGTATGTTCCAGGCAAAGAGTTTCTGCACCTGTATGACATGCTGCTCTTTTTGGGGTGCCCATCTACAAGCAATACTCATGCATCTTTCAGACAAAAAAAAAAGCCCTCCCTAGCCCTCATTCATTTTCTACACATATAGCTTTCTTTCGTTTGTTTTTGTTTGTTTGTTTGTTTGTGATGAGGTCTCATTGTAGGTCAAGCTTGCCTTGAACTGNCTGTGTAGTCAAGAATGATCTTGCATTTCTGATCACCCTGTCTCTACTTCTGGAGTGCTTGAGTCCAGGCAAGCACTAGCTGGGTATGGAAGCCGGCTTNACATGTGCTAGGCAAGCACACTTCCTGACAAAGGCTCATGGCTAATGAGTGGTCAGAGGCTCCTACCCCAGCTACACTACTAGCAAGTGGCNGAATACACTTTATCCCAGACCCTTGATGCCAGAGTGGCAATGATTTCCTGCCGTTGGGCTATCAGGTGACATGGTCATGAAAGGCACCCTGACAGCTGGACCTGGTGACCATATCGACAGCATCTGCTTCTACGACAACCCACCAAGTGTCTCCTGGGATCCGTCTCCTGTCCCACAGGGATCTGCTGTTCCCCCCATTCCCGGTGATGTCCAGCAGGGAGCTTGTTCCCACTGTCCCCAGCCCTGCTGCTTACAGTGTTTGTAATACATTGTGGGAGGGTTGACTGACTTCTCAGGGGCCAAAGCTCCGCACTGGCCGCCTGGTTCTTCTTATTGACAGTCCCATCTGTAAATGAATTTTTCTTTGGGCTGCCAGCTCACAAAAAATGACAAGGAGACTTATTATTAATTACAAAAACTCAGCCTATAGCTTACACTTGTTTCTAACTAGCTCTTATAACTTAAATTAACATATTTCTATTCATCTACATGCTTCCACATGGCTTGTGGCTTTTACCTCTCCTCCTGCATGTCTTGCTCCCCCGGTGGCTCGCTGGCAACTCTGCCTTTCTTCTTCCCGGAGACCTATATGTCCCCAGACATCCTGCCTCGCCTCTTCCTGCCTAGCTATTGGCCATTCAGCTCTTTATTAAATCAATCACAGTGCTACACATTTCACACAGTGTAAAGGAATATTCTGCAACACCTATCCATATAGCAACATGGGTTCCAGGGACTAAGGTGGCATACACATCTCCTCCCAGTCTCTATTTTGAATTTGTGATAGCTTCAAAGTGGGGAAATAATATCTCATATGAAAAATCCTCCAAGTTTCTGTGGAAAGTAGATGACACATGTAAGTTCTGGACCATGCAGAGGAGAGTTAACTTGTTTGGATTGTCCCCAGCAGGTACCTTGGGTAAAAGAGCCCCTTAGTGATCTATACCTGCTGCCTGCTAGGATATGTGATACTTTCCCAACCCCCTTTATCTTCCTCACTTCATCAGAACCTCTGTCCCTTGAGTGAGAAGGATAAGGAGGGCTCATGCCAAGGCACACACAGTGAAGTAAAAGTGACCCATAAAAGGAAGAAGCCAATTGTCCTCCTCCACTCTGTCCCTACCCCATGGTGGTAGGACAAGACTTCAGAGCTGGACTTGGCTCCCAAGCTAGCAGTGGTGTGGCAGTCCCAGCTCATGGATTTCCTGCCAATTCAATGACTAGCAGGAACTTTCTAGAACTCAGCTTCCTTCCATCCCTNGAGACCCACCGCTTCCATGTAGGCTTCCTGTATGNCTTCTGCTCATTCCCAGTGTTCGTGGTTCTCACACAATTACACCATACCTCAACTCTACTAGGTAGATGTCCTGACCCCTCAGGGAAGGAACTGAGATGATATACTTCTTGGTTGGCAAGCTGAGAGTCTAACCAGAATCTGTCTGCCCAGGTTGGCTATTATCCTTGCCTCAGGATAGCAGGGTCCCTGCCTCAAGCCACGGCATTTNCATTTTAAGAGNCCACTCACAAACAAAAACTGGACTCTGAAACTCTGACAGATCTCCACTNATTCACTCATCCCACAGGCCTTCACCACCAGGCCTAGCCTTGGGCACTAGATACACCAGACCTGATCCAAGCTTGGTCTTCTGGAGCTGACATTTATTCTCTGGTTTGTCNAGNGGCTGTATGAGTCCTGGCTCTGAGCCCAGGGTGGCTGCCACTCAGCACCTACAGTCAGCTCAGAAACCAGAGAGGAGCCAGGCAACCAACAGCCTACCCACCTCTCAGGCCTCTCTCCCTGGCTACAGAGATTCCAAGAAAGTCAGCAGTTCCTCACAGCAAAAAAGAATTCCCAGTAGTATGAGGAATAACCAGATGCAGATAGGTTTAGTGATGGGAAACCATCCCAGAGAGCCTTTAGTTAGCCAATACTCAAGCCTCATGTGTGTCGGGGATGGAGGGGTGTGTATATGTGTGTGTGTGTGTGTGTGTGTGTGTGTGCATGTGTGTGTGTCTCTGTGTCTGTCTATGTGTGTGTGTCTCTGTGTGTATATGTATCTGTGTGTCTGTGTCTGAGTGTCTGTGTGTCTGTGTGTCTTGTGAGTGTACTTCCAGAAAAAGAGACAGAATACCTCATCCAATGTTAAGCATCCTGAGGACAAAGATGCCACCCCAGCTTCTCCAGTACCCTACCCAACCACAGTCACAGGTTTAGAGTTTCTCGGTCCAGNGAGTGGACTCATCAATAGATTGTCTGCCTGGCTGACGTCTGTGAGTACAGACCTCCTGCAGCCCCTCAAGGGGACATCAGGTACCTCCTTCCTGCTTCTAATCACTCACCGTGACAGATTGACAGAAGGGCCCCCACCACATAAAATTGCCTCTGGGCACGAGTACAAAACATCAAACATTTAGGGAAAATCATCCAAGAACAGTTGGCACCGTGAGTAAACTGCTTTAAACACCCAGCTAAAAGCAATCGCTTTACAACTCTGGCATGGCTGGGTCCTGGCATCAGCTAGCCTGCTCAGCAGGCTCCTCCANTACCCTCCTAGGCTCTCCCAACCACCAGCACCCTCTCCTCTGGCCTCCTGCTTCCTTNCTTCCCTCCTGAACCTGTCCCCCTCATACCANCCCAGGAACTCCCAACAGTAGAGAAGTCCCTATTTTGGAATCCACTGTCCTGAAACTCATGCCTCACATGCCCCAGTTGGGGGCTGGGATGAAAGACGTTTCCCAGGACTCAGCCTGTAACCGGTGCATGGATTCCCTGGAGGCCTTTGCAAAGCCCAGAAGCATTCTGACCCAGGGATCAGTATGACATCAGTATTACCAAGTTACCAAGAAAGTCAAGTATCTACGGACCTCACTCTTGTGCTATAGCCTTTGAGACTCCCTGCTCTACCTCCTGAAAGCTGAATAAACAGGTGTCCTTGTCACCTGCCTGATGATATGGTCCTGCCCGGGCTCTGGATCATTTAATGTATCATCTCTCTCATTGAATAGTTCGCTCAGACCTTGAACATCTGATCCTCCTGCCTCCACCTCTTGAATGCTGGTGATACAGGCATGTGTCACCACGCCTGATTCATGCTGCTCTGGGGGCCAAAGCCAGGGCTTTATGCACGTTAGGCAAGAACTCTACCACCTGAGCCACACCCCAGCCCCAATGGCTTGTTCTTTTGCTTAACCGATAATTTGTCAAGTAAAAGCNAAGGAAGCAGAGCAAGGGAAAGGAAAATAAGAAGTGAAAAAGTAGNCCATTGGGTTGATTGAGGGTTTAGTCTTTCCAGGTTATGGGACAGGAGCAAAGCATCTGAGGAAATAAGAGTGGTGATCATGGTTAATTGGATGTGTGAACCTGACTGGATTATTGGGTACTCAGATATGTGATCCACCATCATTCTGGACATCAGTGAGGAGGACATTTCTGGATGAGATAACCATTGTGTTGGAGACTATATAAAGCAGAGTGTTTGCTGTAGGTGGGTTCCATCAAACCACCAGAAGGCCTGACTAGAACTAAAGAGTCAACCTTCCAATGACAAAAGGAGAACTCCTCCTGATGGCCTTCAAACTGAGACTTCNGGCCTTTCTGGTCTCAGACTTGAACTTGAATACTGAAATTCTTGAGCCCTGGGCCTGTTGGCTTTCATACTGGAGTTTATACCATCAGCTCTCCTGNATCTCCAGTCTACAGGCTACAGGTTTGGGGACTTCCCAGCTTACATTGTCACATGATCTAATTCTTTATGATACATTTGTAATGAATGTGCTATTATATCACACATTAGTTTGGTTTCTTCNGTGAATCTTTACTGGCACAGTGATCAAATGATAAACCAGAGGACTTAAACAGGATGAGAAAGGAAGTAAGGACCCAAGGGACCTATCAGTTACTTCCCTAGGTACTGTGACAAAGTGCTTGAGAGAAGCAACTGAAAGGAGAAGGAACTTAGCTTGGCTTACAGTCTCAGACCATCATGACCAGGAAGACATGGCCATGGGAGCATGTGGCAGAGGCTCTCCCTTCTTTGGGGACCAGGAACCAGANAGTCTGGCCAGAATCAGAAATAGTTATCACTTTCAAGGCTTGCCCCAGTNATCCTCTTCTGTCAGTTAGGCCATGGTNCCAAAGGTTCAACAGCTTCCCATGGTGCCACTAGCTGAGAAATAAGTGTTTGAACACATGAGCTTGTGGGGGACATTCATATTCAAACCATAACAGAAGGTAAAGAAATCAAGGGGACCCCTCCATGAGAATGACCAACATACTTCTTAGAAGAAACAGAACAGAAGTTCTGTAGAGCGTTATGGTTTGACTGCAGAATTTCAGGAACAATGCTAGACAACAAGACCTCAATGTCACTTTAGGAATGGCTGCCTAAAGTGGANCAATGCTGACCTATGTTTGAGGAGCTGAGTGGACAGATTGGATGAGGCTTTTGGATGAGTCTTCCATGTGGTCCCAGAGCTTTGGCATATGGACAAAGGACACAACAGATGCCATGTGTTCAGTGGATGAGGACAAGTGACCGAAAGACCAGTGGGTGACCACAGCAAGGAAGGAAAAAGAAAGCTAAAGCCAAACAGCCCCAGCCTCTTGGNGGAACTCATTATTAATGGGCCCAGACCTGGCTTTGGAGTATGAGGAGACTGCCAACTCTACCCAGCCCGAGGCATGCAGTCAGGGAAAACAGTGTTCTACAAAGAAAGCCATTTTCACCACTAGAGTCAGGAACTTTCAGAGAAAATGTGGGGGAATCTAAGAATACCTATGTACCATGGGCTGGGGGGTACCAGAATACAGTGGGAATGGCTTGTGAGGAGGGGAAGCAAAAGAGGTGGATCAGTATGCGATCCTATGAAGAAATATAGACTGGTGAGGGAGAAAGGGAAGATGGCGGCAGAGATGGCCTCTCAGGCAGTATGACAGAACCAATACAATTCATTTACCAGATTTCATGTCATCCACCTCTCCCTGGGCACACAAGTACCACCAAATTTTCTGGTCTTCCCTGTAGTATAACTGGGGTGCTGTCTGGATCATAGCTGATATGTGTGAGCAGAGGGGATCCGTGCCACTTTCTAGCTTGGGGAAGGTTCCATGTGTTCTTAGTATGATAGCATCATGATACAGAGAGAGCAAGGATCCCCACATCGTTCCTGAAGTGGAGCTTCCATGAAGAGCCACCCCAACCTGCATCCAATGGCAGAGCCACTAGAACTGGAGCTGATAGAGCAGCACAGCCTGCCCATGTGACAACCTAAGACGTGTGAGTGAGAGCCTTGGCGGACTTTGGATGGGCACAAGGTTTCCATGGAAGTCAATTCTCTGCTGACTAGGCTAGCAGAGGAGGGAGGTGTAGGGGAATGATAGAGGGAAGAAGGAAAAATAAGAAGGCTGGAAGACTCAGATATGATTGGAAGGACTCAACCATAGCAGGGCTGGCCAGGCTCCAGCTTCACCTACCCACTTCTTAAGATGGGACTGACCTGCAGGCTCCTCCACAGAGGGGACTGTCTCACCAGCTCCTCCACAGAGGGGACTGACTCACGGGCTCCTCCGCCTCCAGAGATGGTTATTGAAAAATTAAAAATTNAAAAAAAGGGATTTGTGGTTCTCAGTCTATCACAAGTTNCTGTGGGAACAGGGACATTTAGCCGTGTCTCCATCACTCTGAGACGATCAATTTATTTTTTACTCATGCCACAGTCACACAGTGACCACTGACTATATCCCAGACCCTTTGCCTGGTGTGAGAATTACCAGCAAGCAGGATAGTCCCCAGTCCTCTGACTGATATAGTCCCCCAAAAGGGAAAGCACTTTGGGGAAACACAATGCCCTTAGATGTTCTCCTTGCTAGAACATTCGGGTGCCGGCCAGTATTTGCCTGGAGTTCCCCGCAGCCAGGGGCTCTGCCATAGTTTCTAAGCTCCTCCAATGCCTTTGTGTTGAAGGCTTGGTTCTCAGCTTTAGTCCTGGCAGGAAGCGGTGAAGCCTCCAGCACAGCAGGCTCTGTGGGAGAAAGTTACATCACTGAGGGCGCACCCTGAAGGGGATTCTCCCTTGCATCTGAGCCACTATAAGGTGGGCTATCCNTCTCTACCACACTAGACCTCCTGCTATAGTGCACTGCCACCATAGGCCCGAGTAAGCAAAGCCACTGACCAGCAGCTACAGCCTCTGAAGCCATAAAACTTTGTCTTCTATGTTGATTTTCTGTAGTTTTTTTGTCAGAACGATGGAAAGCAAACCTGGGGGCCCTTCCTCAGGGGAAGCATCCTCTTCCCTGGTCCTTTCCAGGATGGTTTAGGATAAAAAGACATGATGTCTCTCAGGCTCTCCTAACACACCTAGCATCCACAAAGCCCTNAGTTTNGTCTTTGTTTGCACGACACTGGCCATAGCGGCAAATGCCTTGTAGCCCCAGCATTAAAGAGACAGGCAAAGGATCAAGAGTTAAAGGCTATCTTCAACTCTACAAAAGTTGGAAGCCAGCTGGGGCCACNTGAGACCTTGTTGCAAAAAATAAGAAGAGGACCCCACCTCCTCTTTGAATGTTAGGCTGATGGGCCAAGTCTAAATTATGGCCAAGTCTGCTTTAACCTGCATCACTGTGCCCTCTCAGAGGAATAACTGAGGATCCAGGAGAGGGCCAGTACAGTAGCAAAACTTTACAAATGACAGAGTCTGTCCTGGGGGACCCTAACCAGGTCTGGAACTGCTACTGGAGCTCTCTGGGGTCCCCAAGCCACCATCCCATCTCATCTCCACCCACTTNCCTCCCTTCTTGGCACCTTGATCTGCACAACCGCCCTCCCTCTCGCCTCCTCCTGTCCCACATCCCCTCTCAATCTCTCCCCTTGCTCCTCAGGCTCCCTCAGTCTCTGTCTCCTTTTCTCTCTCCTGCCTGTCTCAAACTCTCAGCGCTTCCCCTCCTTTGCAATCAAATCAACAAGTCTTTATTGAGCATGAGCCCTGCTTTCTCTGCCTTGCCCTGGNCAGTTCCCCTGCTGCTGCCCTGTAGTCAGCTCCGCTTCCCAGAAACCAGCCCCCACAAGGCTGTCAGTCAGCAACAGGACCAGGGGACAAGGAACCGAATGTGTCCCTCACCCAAATTCCAAAAACCAGCCAGCAGGCCTCCTCTCCCTCGGCTCCGCCTCCCTCCAGGCAGCCCAGGGAGCTTGCATTATTTAGAGAAATTACTTAGCATTCTGCTTCTGTCATTCCTTGCCATGGCACCAGGCCCTGATATGTGATAAAAATATCAACGTTAAATAGACTCTGACAACTGCTGTTTACTTGCAGTGTCACTGGAGCTGGGACCTGAGTCGACAGCTCCTACAGGACCTGAAGTGCCAGCGGCAGCAGCAACAACAGCTCCTGTGGAAAACTCTCAGGCTCCCAGTGCTTGGTGGCTGAGAGGGGTAGCCTTGGGGGAACTGTGCCTCAACCNCCCCACCTCAGGTCAACTCCACTTTCCTTAAATTCCTTACTCTAGAAAGTATTGATTCTTGTCCCCTATAGAAAATTCTGGCAAAATCACTACTGAGGCATAAGAACACACTCGGCCTTCTGTGATTACCAGGTCACACAAGGACATTTGTTCAAGTTCATGCCCATTCTGGCAGATGCAAACCACATCCTCACATTACAGATTTGAATGCTGAGGCTTGAGAGGGGAAAAAGTTGAGCAGTTTTCCACAGTAGCAAGCAGGGAGCCTAGGGCAGGCCCTGGGGGTCTGTCTGCCTCAAGCCCATGGTACCACAATAATGAACCAGCAGATGGCATCCAGCGTGCAGGGACCTGGTTCCATCCTGAGCCACTGAGCAGGGCTGAGAATGGTCTCTGAAGGCAGATAAAGACAAAGCTGTCTCCCTGGTATCTCATTACTGGCTTGGCCACCNAAGCCATGGCCCNGGGAGATGGAGAGTGGACAGGATNAGGGTGTCTCCTGCTCCCCAGATCTGCACCTCCAAGGCTAGGTGTGTTCCCACCAGCAAATCTAGGGGGAAGGGGAAGAGTAGCCTTGAGCTACAAGAATAAAAGAAAGGCCCTGATAACAGCAGAAGAGACACAGGAGACAGCTGTGCTTTCCCAGGACACTCAGGTGACCACAGCCCTGGTTGTGTCCATCCCTTCCTGGGGACAGAACCAAAGTCTGAGCAATTAAAGACTGCTCAAAAAAATGGCTGCTAGTGGACCCAGGCTGGAGGGTGATGATGGCCTCCGGACAGTGTCTCCAGAATACGGATGGTGGTTTTGTGGGAAGAGATCTCATCTGGTCCTTGAGAAGAGGACTTAAGGCTCCGGACAGTACAGAGTCAAAGGCAACCCTGTGCTGGGCACGCTAG